>JAOWBW010001416.1:0-228215 GCA_026119855.1 Campanula takesimana
AAAGATTCAAACTTTAACTTGTAGGTTATTCAGATGCGGATTATGCAGCGTTCACCATTGATAGGAAAAAACTAGTGGCACTTGTCATTTCCTCGGATATCGACTTGTGTCATGGGCTTCTAAGAAACAAGCTTCTGTATCTGTCTCAACAACCGAAGCCGAATATATCGCTGCGGGAAGTTGTTGTTGTCAAATACTTTGGATGAAGCAGAAATTGGTGACTATGATATAATCGAAGAAAATTGTCCCATCTACTGCGACAATACATCAACAATTGCGGTTTCTGAAAATCCTGTTATGCACTCAAAGACCAAACAAATCGACATCAAATATCACTTCCTCAAAGACCACGCGGAGAAAGGCAATATACATTTGGAACACGTGGGACCGACTATCAAATCGCCGACATTCTAACGAAAGCACTTGACGCGAAACGGTTCATGTTTTTGAGAGGTGAAATGGGTATGCTTGAACTCAACTAAATTCAATATAGTTTTGTCAATACTAATGATTTTATGTTTGTTGAGTTATGAGTAAACTAGGTTCAAATGTTAAATCATTTCAAAGTTTCAAGGAAACTTCCTGCGCGCCTATACCTCATACGGCCTAGCATCTCCTGCGCGCCTAGCAACTAATGCGCGCCTAGCAACTAATGCGCGCTCAAACATCTCTGCGCGCCTATACTATCTATATCATTCATTTTGCGCGCCTTGATGAGTAATGCGCCTTGATGAGTTACGCGCCTTGATGAGTTATGCACCTTGATGAGTAATGCGCCCCTTCATGCGCGCATTAACTATTGCGGCTCATTCAATGCTCAAAATTTAATTTCAATGATTGAACGCATTAATTTTTCACAAGTATCAGGTATGATTGTTCTTATTTATTGTAGGAATCTATGTCTTTTGACATTCCTTTAATTGTTCAAGGGTACTTGTGCAATTAAATTTTTCCCTCGTTTTACGTTTTTCAAAATTTTATTTTTTGGGGATATATTTCTTGCACCACAAACTTACACCAAAATAAATGTTTTGGTGTTTGTGCAAAAATTAGTCAAATTGCTCATACACTTAAGGGAAAGTGGAACATTTTTTCTTTTACCCAAAATCTCACATCATGACACTTTATGTCATTCTGCATTTAATGTTCTTCAAATCACAAAAACCCTCAATTAATTCGCCATACCACCTGTCATGATGAGCCGTCTTTCTTAAAACCCCTCATAAATGCAAATCCTTTCAACTTCCCATCTTTTTTAAATTTTAACCCTATTATTTCCATATCAGTGCAATATTTTTAATCATAACCTATATATACTTCCCTTCTCTCTCTCTCTCTCTCTCTCTCACCAACTCCATCTTTTACCTTCACCCCCTACCAACTCTCAGTCTCTCTCTCGTCTCTATCTGCTCTCATCTCTCTCGTTTCTCTACCCTTATATATATTCATCATTTCCTTCTCTTTTTTTTCTTATTTTATATCTTTTATGGGTCCTAAGAAAAGCTTCGAAATCTACACAAGACGAAATGGTATGGATTTTAAAATCTTTAAATTTCTGAATTTCTTTTTTCTCATTCTCTGTGTTCGTCTTTTTCAAAACCCAATGCCCATTTTTTCTTGTTTAATCTTGCTTCGGTGATCCGTTTTCAAAATCGTTTGTTAGGTTATGTTCGTTTCATGATTTCGAGTCTTTATAGCTAAAATTTTCAACGATCAAGTCGTTATATTTCGCAAATCTGAAGATTTTCCATTTTTGACTTTTCGGTTTTTCGGTTCTTTGAATCCATTTACTGGATTCGTTGTTGATTCTTACTTGTTTTGTTTTACATTTTTGTTATCCTTGTCTTCGTGCGGTCATTTTGATATATTGTATGCTTGATTTGTAAAGTTTCACGAATTATGTGTTCTTGGTGTTCTTGGTGTTCTTCGAGCACTCAAGGCATGTTCTTCGTGTTCTTCATCATTTTTGCTTGACTTGGGTTTCATAATTTTCAAAACTTGTTTTTCAAAATTTTCACGTTTTGATTCTGAAACTGGCATATGTATGTTTGCTTGTGTTTTGTGATTTTTTATACTGAGTTTAAATTTCTACATAGTATGCGCCTATATATGAATTCATGCGCCTATTGTTTATGCGCACATTGATATTATGTGCCTCAAAGTGATTCTTGCGCCTACTTGTGTTTGCGCCTCAATCCTTTATGCGCCTAATATCATTATGCGCCTACACTTATTATGCGCCCCAAAATTCATACTTAGTCAATTTTTATGTTCAAATTTTTCTTAGTATATTTTATAGAACCATAAATATGGCCCTGTATTTCTATGCGCCTCATAATTTCATGCGCCTACTATAATCATGCGCCTTGACTCACTGTGCTCTCTTATGCGCCCATGACTCTATGCGCCTAATTATTTTATGCGCCTAAAATTTTGTATGCGCCTAGTCCTCACTTTGCTTATTTATGATTCTATGCGCCTAATTCACACTAATTCCTTTCATTGTTTATCTTTCAGATCTCAATAATTTCAGACCTGGTGAAACCTTTGATTTAAATGAGCTAGCTGCTGATCCCATGGGTGTAGATGTCATGGAATATATCAGACTTGCTGGACTCCTTCCTTATTCACTCTGGAGCAACCTTTCTACTCACCGCTCCTAGTTGATGAATTCTTCTCCACAGCTAAATTTGTGGAAATTCCAACTGATGTAGAAGGGATGGTGCGCTATCGGATATGCGCGGTGGTTCAAGATGTTGAAATCACTATGTCTGCTGGCACTATAAAAAAGATTGTCAACTTCAACACTACTGGCCCTTTGAGTGTTGCTGGCAAAATCAGTTCTTATTCAGACGCTGCTCAAAATATTATGGCGCGCTCTCTTCTAAAGATCCTTACTCTTCAAACAATATCAAGACTGTGGAAATTAGAGATGGTGGTGATTTACTGGCGCATATTGCGCATCTGGTTGGCACTTCTATTATCTTGAAAACTGGAAATGCCAACAGATTTACTATGGAGCAGTGGGAATTTACAGCTGCTATTATGGCAAAGACCATCCTCAACTGGCCTCATATCTTATTCACGAATCTTCAGGACCAGATTGACAAGTACAATAAAAACAAGGCTGAGGAAAAGACGAAGTTCAAGACTCACTGCCGTATCC
This sequence comes from Campanula takesimana, assembly GCA_026119855.1. Taxonomy (NCBI): domain Eukaryota; kingdom Viridiplantae; phylum Streptophyta; class Magnoliopsida; order Asterales; family Campanulaceae; genus Campanula; species Campanula takesimana. Next base: position 3,167 of record JAOWBW010001416.1, read on the forward strand.
TAACAAAGATCTTTCTCTCCTATCCTGCTCTTGCAAATTTCCTTGCTCAGAACCCAGCCTACCAAACCACTGATGTCCCTATTTTTGGTAAGGACAGTTTAGTGATGAAAAGGCGCAGAAAGCGCATGTCCAAGCGCGCGCCAAGGGTGAAAGGCGCTCAGTTGGTTGATGAAGCCACTGATTCTGATGAAGAAGCAGCTGGCGCAGATGGTGAAGAAGATGCTACAGTAGCGCCACGCGCAGAATCTGGACCTATTCCTGGCGCAGTTAAAGGCAAAGGCAAAGGGATTGCTGAAGAACTAAGCAGACCTGCTAAGCGCCCCAGAACCGACACTGAAGAAGAAAAAGAGCTGAAACACGCTAAAGAAGCCAGTAGACTGGAAGCGCAGTTGAAAAGGGATGAATAATTCAGATTGAAACAGGCTGCTGATTTATCTAAATCTGAAAGGTGCAAAGGCGCAGGTCTAGCGCTGATGCACGCGCGCCTGCTCCTGATGCGCCACCAACTGTTCATGCGCCTCCATCTGATCGTCAACAACTCAAAGAAAAAATCTCTGCAGATTTATTTGGTGAAGACATTGAGGATCAACCTCAGGGGGAGCCAGAACCTTTAAGGCGCAACCATCTTCTGTGCGCCCAAAGGCTCCTGCGTCTCATCCTGAAGAAATTTCTTCAAGTGCAGAGTATCTTCCATCTCCTCCTCGCGCTCCTCACTACTCGCGCCCCTCTACTCCTGCGCCTCCTCCTCCCACTCCTGATATGAGTGTGGTTATTTCTCTTCTCCAGCAACTCCAGCAAGGCCAGTCTCAAATGAACTCACAATTAGAGCTTCATACTTCAATGCTTACCCAGCAGGCTGATGAGATTGCTGCCATTAAGGGGGAGATAAAGCGCATAGATGCCAACATCAAGGACAAACACTTCCTGACCCCTCAACAGTGGAATGATGCTATTGATCAGATGAACGATTTATTCAAAGGTACTCTTGCTTGTCTTCACGAGCGAATTAGCGCTGTCATCCAACTCACCAATGGCCAAGATTTTATTAACGCTATAAAGGAAGTAGAGTCGAACATAGTGGGTGATATAAGGAAACTGTTTGAAATGGTGGCTGGAGATAGCCATAAGTTATTGAGCGTTGTTGATAAGCTCAACGAAGTTAAGGATGAGCTACAATCCTGGGACTATCTGTCTATGGCGCAGAACCAAATGATGAACCAAGCGCTGCTCCAATTGAGCCTGATTCACATGTGCCTGGATCTCATGCGCCCTCTTCCAGCTCTGCTCCAGCTCCTAGCGCGCATGTTGACATTAATTCCCTGCTTTTCAAAGATTGATGTTTTGAAGGAATTAATTGTCACTCACTTCAACGCCGCGCACTCCAGTGCAGACAGGCGCTCAGATAGGATTTCCTCTGACATTATTTCAGCGCAGGCTGCCATTGAAGCTAACTTTCAGAACGTTGCAGAAAATGTCGCTCAACAGCAAGCCATTACCCAACGCACCATTGATGAATATCAAAACATCAATGTTGGTCATTTGCGCTACCTCAGAGACGGCGTCACGGACACTCATGGTTTAGTGAACCGTAGTCATCAGCTTGCAAAGAAAATTCAGCGCTCTGTTTCAGAGATCAATGAAGGATTGAAGGACGATGACGCGCCTCCCAACCCTTAGTTTCTATTTGTTTGTAAGTTTGTTAGAACTCTGTTTTAGTGTCTTTTGTGTCAGAAACTACTTTTTGAGTTAGTGATTTAGTGCTTACTTGTTTTAGCAACATCTTTTGTCTTTGTTCTATTCAAAACTTGTAATCTGTAACTCCTACATCCCAAGTTTTAATGAGAACAATGCATCACTTATTATCAAACTTTGTTCACACTCAAACTCCTTGTTTGTAGAACAATGAATATTGTTTAAATTCATATGCATCATATTGAACTGTTTCATACTTTCATGCATTGAGTTTAACTTGGTTTAAACACATTTCAAATCTAAAATTCATATATCATTTTTGAATGTGTTAAACTGTTGTTTCTATCTTTCCATATGTAATGCTTTATTCTTATTGGAATAGATTAGAAATCTATATCTTGGACTAGTGTGTGCATTAACTTGAGACATGAATTACCAATTTCATTCATTTGGACATGTTTTTATCAAGTATAATGTTTGTCCTTGATATAGTGGTAATGGCATCAATCAAATAGGGGGAGATTGTTGGGTATGCCCATATATATCTCAGTTTTAATGTAATAGGATTTATTAGATTTGATTGATCCATCACCTAAGTTTTTTTCATGGACTTTAGACCCACATGTAAGAAGTATTTATACTTCATTTTTAGGTTGTCCATTGTGTAGATACCCCGGGTGGGAACACCACGGCCTTAGGCTCGAGCGCGTGATATTATCCTAGGATGTCTAACTTGATTTTAGATTGTTTTAGAGTCGCCACCTATGTTTTGAGGAACATAAGAAAAACCTATTGATTGTAGCCTAAGTTTTGGTTACGAAAACAGAGATTCTTTGTTTTGAGGTCCGGGGGTTAGATTACGAGATGGGAAGTACCGAAACACCATCTTGCCCAACTTAAGTTGGTCTTGCTTGATCAAATCTACATAAATGAAAATGTTCTTCTTCTTCTTCTTCTTTAAGTCATAAAAAGGGGGGTTTAAAATATGATTTGGAATGTAGGAGATAACTCCTTAACCAACCTCAATGAGATGAGGTGATCATTAGAGTTATGTCCCAAAATGATTTGGGTGATTGCACATTTGATTAAGTAAAAAGAGAGAGGAGATGAAGTAGAAAAGGAAGGAAAAGATGGATTTTTACCTACAATTTGAAGACCTTCAAATATTTCTTGATGAAATCCTTGGAGAACCTTTAGAAAGTGATTTTGGTATAGTTTTTGTAAGTTCATTTTCGGTCTAAGTTTTCGATCCTTGAAAATGGAGGTAAAGAGAGGTTTTTATAGGTGAAAGAGGGGTGTTTTGTGCCAAAAACTCAGTCACCAAGAAATCCTTCCCGGGCAAAATCCTGTAAATTGAGCAAGGGAGGGAATCCTGGCCAGAAATCTGTAACTGACGCCCAGAGGCGCGCGCTTCCTGATTTGGGGCGGGAGGCGCGCGCGCCTGGCTCCTAGTGTCGGAGGCGCGCGACTCAGAGAAGCAATTTTGACAGAATGGACTAGAAAGTCAGCCCTGTCATTCAGTTTAGTCCCTGGACTTAACGAAGTCAGTCAGGAACTTAACGGAAGTGACAGAAAACTAACGAGAAACACTTAAAATGGGGAGAAACACAAAATCAAATGTGCAATCGGGGTGAGCGGTCCAAGGCGGGGTGTCTACAGAGCCCCTCGGCGACGTGGATTGCAAAGCAAAACGCGTCGACGAAAGTTAAAAACACCCGCCGAGGACATCACAAAAAAAGGCAAAGACTCGATGAAAGCAGGAATTTGAAATCGCGAGAGATAGTGGTGCGCTCCCTGTGTGAGCGGCTTTTGTTGATAGAGGGGGTGGCATGATCCGTTAGGTGAACCTGCCGGCTGAATGTTTTGAATGAGGCCGTTAGTGAACCTTCTGATGAATCCGTTAGTGAATCCCTTGGATGAGTTCGTTGGTGAACCCTTGTTGACGAATCCGTTGGTGAATCCCTTGGATGAGTCCGTTGGTGAACCCTTGTTGACGAATCCGTTGGTGAATCCGTTTGATGAATCCGTTAGTGAATCCCTTGGATGAGTCCGTTGGTGAACCCTTGTTGACGAAATCCGTTGGTGAATCCGTTTGATGAATCCGTTAGTGAATCCCTTGGATGAGTCCGTTGGTGACCCTTGTTGACGAATCCGTTGGTGAATCCGTTTGATGAATCCGTTAGTGAATCCCTTGGATGAGTCCGTTGGTGAACCCTTGTTGACGAATCCGTTGGTGAATCCGTTTGATGAATCCGTAGTGAATCCCTTGGATGAGTCCGTTGGTGAACCCTTGTTGACGAATCCGTTGGTGAATCCGTTTGAGGAATCCGTTAGTGAATCCCTTGGATGAGTCCGTTGGTGAACCCTTGTTGACGAATCCGTTGGTGAATCCGTTTGATGAATCCGTTAGTGAATCCCTTGGATGAGTCCGTTGGTGAACCCTTGTTGACGAATCCGTTGGTGAATCCGTTTGATGAATCCGTTAGTGAATCCCTTGGATGAGTCCGTTGGTGAACCCTTGTTGACGAATCCGTTGGTGAATCCGTTTGATGAATCCGTTAGTGAATCCCTTGGATGAGTCCGTTGGTGAACCCCTTGTTGACGAATCCGTTGGTGTGAATCCGTTTGATGAATCCGTTAGTGAATCCCTTGGATGAGTCCGTTGGTGAACCCTTGTTGACGAATCCGTTGGTGAATCCGTTTGATGAATCCGTTAGTGAATCCCTTGGATGAGTCCGTTGGTGAACCCTTGTTGACGAATCCGTTGGTGAATCCGTTTGATGAATCGTTAGTGAATCCCCTTGGATGAGTCCATTGGTGAAACCTTGTTGACGAATCCGTTGGTGAATCCGTTTGATGAATCCGTTAGTGAATCCCTTGGATGAGTCCGTTGGTGAAACCCTTGTTGACGAATCCGTTGGTGAATCCGTTTGATGAATATTGCTTTGAAGTCTCGTGCCATTTGGAGTCACACTTGACTTTTGAATTGTGGGGTACGGGCACAGTTGACTGCGACCAGAAAAATATTCCTGCTGGGGATGAAATGTTGAGATTGACTCTTGAGGGGGGCGTGGCACCCGTGAACAGAACTTAGGGAGTTCGGATTTTTGAAGAAGACAGCCTACTTATGAGTGGGAGTTTCTATCCTGCTTTCGATTTTTTGACATTCCTTAAGGGCAGAGCAGAAAAGGTGTGCCCAACTGGGTGTCCGAGGATCGGGACAGTGTCTTGATTTAGGCTGGATCTCTGACAAGGCCCTTTTCTTCAAGCGATTTAGACCTGGGAGGCGCGCGCCTTCCTATGTAGGCTTGGGACGCGCGCGCGTGCTTCATACTGCTGTCGGGTGGCGCGCGGTCTGGGAGGCGGAATTCCGGGCTTGACATTTGCTGACCAAAAGAGCCTCCAACAGCTATAATATCATCTTCTGTTCGACCACTTGATTCTCACAGCTCCTTTCTGCCATTTTTTGAACATCATATTATTGATTAACTTCGCTTGTGATCAACATTTTCCATGGCTTCCAATTCTTTTGTCATTGACGCCAAGGTCGTTAGTGTGTATGAAAAGACTTGGGCACTTTTGTGTATTCTTTCAAGACCCATCCCAAGAAGGCATTCATTAAAGACTTCGGGTTCCGAATTCTTTTTACTTTGCGGACGTTGAAACCGGATTGGGATTTGTTGAGAGCTGCCGCGGCTTTCTGGGATTGCGACGGCCATACTTTCAACCTTTCAGCTAATGAAATGGTGCCGACTGTTGACAATTTCGGGGCCATCCTTGGTGTGCCTTTGGCCGGTCGGATTGCCGTCCCCAAATATCACCGTGGTGCCGTCGACTCTTGGGTTGAGTTACTCTGAATCTCCCCTGTTGAGGATGTGAGGAAGATGTTGCACGGTACCGTGATTGACATAACTGAGTTGCCGATGTTCTTCAGTTTGCACTCGGAGGACCCGGTGGTTCAATCTTTCAAAAGAAATGCCATGGCTGTTTGTCTCTTCAGCGAAGTACTGTTTGTTACACCTTTCGGGACTGCGGACGCGCAGTTGGCCGAGATTATTTTGCAAGCTAAGGACCAGCGATTTAGTGTAATTCCTCTTATTGTAGGGGAGACGTTGCATGGTCTTGATGAGTTACACAGGACGGGCAAGATGTGTCGGGGAAGCCCTTTGCTCTTGACCATATGGCTCCGAGAACATTTCAGAATTTATTCTCCGGATGGTGATTTGTCTCCTTTTGCTGTTCATAGGAGGAAGTTGTTGATCCGGATTTATCTGAAGAGGATTGGAAGAAATTCTTTGCCTCTCGGGTGACCGTCGATATTGAGTGGTGTCCTCCTTCTGGGGTCTTCGTCCTTTTGTGGAATGGACTCTTGGTTTTCAGCACGTGGTTGTGCCCGGTTTGAGAGAGCTTCTCCTTTTACCAGCCAGAGCGGGTTCTGCGACAGTTTGGTCGCCAACAGACAATTCCTTTTCCGAGGGATGGAATGCTTCGTCCAGTTGCTTACATGGGTCCTGACTTCTCGAGTGAGCTTCAGTCGGCTTGGGGAGATGACCGCAATCGTTGGGCTTTCGCTCCTCTGCATCGGGGAGTGTCTTCCTTCCCGAGAGCTACTTGGATTATTTATTTGGCACCCTTTACCGTGGCATTACTTGGGTTGATGTGCTTCGTGCCGAGTTGTTGGGACAGGGTTTTGAGCCTAGCAGCACTTTGAGATATAGAGAGGCTGCTGTTGATTCGAGTAACATTCTCGCTGACCCTTTCGGTACTCCTTTGGATGACTTTTATTCTAGGAGAACGTGCTGCAGCACAGAAGGTTTCGGTGCGTTTTAGTGCTCCTTCGTTACCCAAGAAGAAAAGGATTGAGAGACGATCGGGCGGTCCTTTGAAAGCTAAGAGAAAATTGGATTTTTCTTAGTACTCTAAGAGATTGCAATTTAGACCACTTTGTTTTAGGATTTAATGTTTTGATGTCTTTTGTTGCTCAATAAATCTGTTGTAATGGTTTGAATAATTCATTGAATGAATAAAAATTGCATTTTGTTATTTGAAGTGAATTGGGTATTTTTGATATGTTTTAGACCGCACCCGAAGGTTGCCTACGTTCCTCCAGTTGGGAGGCTCAGGTCTTCGTAGTTCAAACAAACAAAGACCATTTTTTTTTTTTTTTTTGTCTTTTTTTATTAAGCGTAGAACCTCTTGAGCTTGTCGAGGTTGACCTCCTTTGGCAGCTGGTCACCATCTAAATCCACGAGCCGGACTGCACCACCGCTTAGTATCTTTTGACCACGTACGGACCGATCCATCGGGGTCCCCATTTCCCCAGGGGATTCATGGCATTAGGAGGATGTTGTCTTAAGACCAAATCTCCCACATTGATGTTTCGAGGCTTCACTTTTTTGTTGAAAGCTCTTGCCATCCTTTGCTGATATGCCTCGTGCGTTCGAGTGCCCTTAACCTTTTCTCGTCGAGTAAGGCTAGCTATTCGTATCGACTCTGCATCCAGTTGACCTCGTTGACTTGATTCTCGAGGAGGACCCGTAGAGATGGGACTTCAAGTTCGATAGGGAGTACGGCTTCAGAACCATAGACCAATGCATAAGGAGTTTCTCCTGTTGCGGATCGTATCGATGTGCGGTAGCCCCACAATGCTAATGGTAGCTTTTCGGGCCAATCCCTTCCTGTTGAGGCCATTTTCTTGACGATGGTCTCGATGGTCTTATTTGCTGCTTCGACTGCGCCATTTGCTTGGGGCCGGTAAGGAGATGACTTGTGCTTGGTGATCTTGTATTCTACCAAAAGTGCATCCATTTCCTTCTCAAAGTGGGAGCCGTTATCGGAAATGATTTCATGAGGCACGCCGTATCGGCACATGATATTAATCTTTACAAATTTGGCCACTTTCTTGGCGTTGAGGGTTCGATAGGCTTGTGCTTCGACCCACTTTGTGAAGTAGTCGACTGCTACTAGGACGAATGACTGCCCATTGCTCCCGGCAGATGAACTTTACCGATGATGTCTATCCCCCAACAAGAGAAAGGCCAAGGTGTGACCATGTTGTAAAGTTGTGAGGGTGGAGCATGTTGCAGATTAGCGTGGAATTGGCACTTGGCACACCTTTTGACTTTCTCGATACAGTCTCGTTCCATAGTGCTCCAATAGTAACCAATGCGAAGTATCTTCTTGACTAGCATAAACCCATTCATGTGGGGTCCACATTCTCCTTCGTGCACTTCACACATTATCCCTTGAGCTTCGGTCTCATTGGCGCATAAGAGATTGATCCCGTCGTGGTGCCTTTTATAGACTCGGTCCCAATCAGTACGTACCGAGAGGCTAACCTTTGCAGAGCTGCTTGAGACTTCTTATTGATGTTCTCGGGATAAGTGCCGTCTTTGAGGAAGTTCATGATATCCGAATACCACGGAGAGTTTGTTTGAACCTCGTTGATCTCGATGCTCATGCAATATGCCAGACTGTTCTTTCGAGCAATTTTGAAAGGCTTCACCATTTTTCCTTTGGGCATTTCAACTAATGAAGCTATAGTGGCCAGTGCATCGGCGAAGCGATTCTTATCCCTTGGCAGGTAGTTGAAAATGATTTCTTGGAATTGTTCAACCAGTTCTTCAAGGTGCTGACCATACTGTGGGAGAGTCGGGTCTTGGGTTCGCCATTTACCCGATTGCTGATTGATAAGGAGCAAAGAGTCGCCGAACACTTCTAGTTCCGTGACGTTTCTTTCGAGAGCTGCTTCGAGCCCTGCTATGCATGCTTCGTACTCGGAAATGTTGTTGGTAGCTTCGAATTCCAGGCGTATGGCAATGGGAGTGTAGATGTCTTTTGGATCGACAAGCATACCCCTATACCAAAACCGTGTTTATTGGAGACGCCATCGAAAAAAAGTTGCCACTTGTCTTCCTCGGTTGCAGTACAAATTAAATGCTCGTCGGGGAACTGTACATCTTCCCCCTTCACTTCGTCACACGGGAATTCGGCAAGCTGGTCACTGAACACTTTCCCCCTGACGGATTTTAGTGTGACGTAAGTGATATCGTAGCCGGCGAGCATGAAGTACCATTTGGCTATTCTTGTTGATATGAAAGGCTTCTCGAAGATGTAGCGGAGCGGGTCCACCTTTGCTACTAACTTGATCGAAAAGCTTCCATATAGTGTTTGAGCTTTTGAGTGACCCAAACCAATGCTGCACATGACTTCTCTAAGACAGAGTAGTTCTTTTTGCCTCCTTGGAATCGGCGACTGACAAAATAAATGGCGTTCTCCTTTGTGGACTCTTGTTGCTCTTGTGCTAACATAGCCCCTAGGGCTTCATCATTGACAGTGAGATAAAGCAATAGAGGTTTCTCCTTGTGCGGCGGAACTAGAACAGGAGGGCACGTTAAGTAATGCTTCACTTGATCGAAGGCTTCTTGGCACGCGTCGGTCCATTCTAGAGCCACATTCTTCTTGAGTAACTTGAAGATTGGCTCGCACATGGAAGTGAGTTGGTGCACAAACCGACTGATGTATTGTAGTCTGCCCATGAAACCTTTAATCTCTTTCTGTGTCTTTGGAGGAGGCATGTCAATGATTGCCTTGATTTTGGAGGGGTCTACTTCGATTCCCCTTTCAGTGACCATATAACCAAGAACTTTGCCTTGGATAACCCCGAATGTGCACTTTGTAGGGTTGAGCCTCATCTTGTGTTGACGAAGCCTTTCGAAGAACTTGCGGAGATCGATCAAATGTTGACCATCGGTCCCTTTGGAGTGAATGATCTTGTCGTCCACATATACCTCGATTTCTTTGTGAATCATATCGTGGAACAAGTCTGTCACGGCTCTTTGGTAGGAAGCCCCAGCGTTTCTTAACCCAAACGGCATGACTGTGTAGCAGAAGGTACCCCACGGTGTTGTGAAGGCTGTCTTATGTTGATCTTCCTCGGCCACGAGAATCTGATTGTACCCAGCGAACCCATCCACAAATGAGCGAACCTCGTAGGCAGCAGTGGAGTCGACTAGCATGTCGATATTAGAGAGTGGAAAATCATCCTTTGGGGAAGCTTTGTTTAAATCCCGGAAGTCTACACAAACTCGGACCTTGCCGTTCGCCTTCCTGACTGTCACAATGTTGGCTAACCATGTCGGATACTCGATAACCTTGATGAACCCACGCTGAGGAGCTTCTCAATCTCTTCTTTGACCTGCAGAGACCATTCTGGCTTGATCTTCCTGAGCTTCTGCTTTACTGGCCTGGCATCTTCTCTGATCGGAGTCTTGTGCTCCGCTACCTTTCTGTCTAAACCCGGCATGTCTTTGTATGACCATGCGAACACATCCACGAACTCTCGTAGTAATGCAGTCAATCTGTCTCTGTCGTCTCCCTTGAAGAAGCTTCCAATCTTGGTTTCTTTTGGCTCTTCTTCGGTACCAAGATTAACAACCTGCAATTCTTCGTCAGCCTTTGGACCATTCTCGCCACGACTACGGACTTGTTGAGCAAGTTCATTTAAGTATGTTGTGTTTTCGTGGTCTATTTCATCATAATTTGAATCGTTATTAACTTGTTCGTTAAGTTCATTATTAGTTAATTCATCATTTATGATGTTTGCAATCTCAGGGTACTCAGAAATATCAAATTTTTCATTAGCAAAGAAAGGAAACACACGCTCGGCTATGGCCTCCAAATCCTCTTGGGTGAGGGTATTAGAGGCACTCTCGGACTCGAAAGTAAGTGTAAGCTGCTCTTCCTTTGTTGCTGTGCGGGGTATGCAACCCATTTCTTGGACTAAGAATTCCTCGGATACCACGGGCCCTTTTGTTGAATACCAATTGTTGATCGACTCGGAGCTTGGCGGGATCTCACTGATAGTCTCGTTCATGATGACGGTGTCATGGATGGCGTTGACTTGGCATTCATTCATTACGGCAAGCTCTTCGAACATGGAGGCTAAATCTGTCAGTTCTTCCCCCTTGGTGATTTCTGTCTCGGACTCTATAGTCACCTTCCTTCCCCACCATTCACGGGGCGACATGGGAGTTGGTTCCCTTTCGGATTTCTAGATCTCACAATCGGAGAAAATTTCGAGGCCCGGGATTTTTGACGCCCTTGTTGTTAACCCATGGTTCGGGAAAGATCATGTATGGAACGTCTTCCCCTTGGCGGACAAAATAACCATTCAACGTCTTGCGGTAAGGCCTTAGATTAGGGACCTCATAACGACGGCCTTCTTTACGAGCTCGGGCCTTTTCGTTCTTGATCGCTTGTTCTTGCTTCAAGTCTTCTTTGGAAGGCTCGTACCCCAAACCGAATGTGTTCTTGACAAATGGGACTTGCACGGGATGTAGGATTCCTTGCTGATATTTCCCTAAGCCTAAACCAGGGAAGTAGTCCATATCCCTCATCATGCGGAGTACTTTGTGATTGCTGGGGGTCCATGATCCATTTCCCCCTTCTTTGTCAATGGCGTTGATTGAGACGCCGGAGAGAGTGGAGTCTGGTAGACCGTGCTGAACTTGGTGGACGGGCTCACCTTTTCTGTGGATAGTAATGTTTTCAGCCATTACGGTCACTATTTCATCACCGTTTCGGATCTTGACACATTGGTGGAGAGTTGACGGTACGGCATTAGCACTATGAATCCATGGTCGACCTAACAGTAAGTTGAACGAGGCAGGGATATCAAGCACTTGGAATGGAACGGACATGACCATGCTCCCAAACTCAATGTCAATTTCGATCATACCCATGACTGTACGGGCGGTGCTGTCATAACCTCAGATTACTTGAGTAGGAGGCCTCAAATCAGAATCTTTAAGCCCCAGTATGCCCATGATCCTACCAGGCATGAGATTGAGTGCGGAACCACCGTCCACTAAGACTCTTGAGACGGGCCTCCCCCTTGCTCGTACCTTGAGGTAAATAGCTTCGTTGTGGTCGGAACCAAACGGTGGAAGGTCCATATCGGCAAAGGTGATGACATTGCTAAATGAATGTGACCAATCATTGCCGTGAGGTCCTCGGGGTTGTATCATCGAGATTGCGGATGACGAGATCTCGGTGTTTCTTCGAGGATGCAATGAGGTCCCAAATAGAGATGTTGGCTTGAGTTTTCTTGAGTTGGACAAGTAGAGGATCTTCGGGAGTGTTATGAGCTTGCGGCCTTTGAGAAGAGGAGCTCGGTGCGGAAGTGGAAGGGTTGCTTGCTATGACTCGACCGGATCGAGTTAGCATATTAACTTTCCCATCTTGCTTCTTTTTCCTATTCTCTAGTACTTCCCTCATTACCTCATCATAAGTCACTACATAACAAGAATTGTCAATTTTATTCATAACATTGGGGCCCCCATTCACAATTGGGATTGAATGGGTGGTCCCCTCAAGTTCTCCTATCTCTATTACATTGACATGCTCGTCATTAGTCACTACAAATTCTTTCTTATCTATGAGATCTTGAATGACATTGCGGAGAACGAAGCATTCCTCGGTGGTGTGGGCACTATATTGGTGGTAGCCACAATATTTGTGGTGAGCATGATTGTCGTGGATCGTCTTGGGTTGGTACCCTTGCACGGGTGTGACTTGACCCTTTGCCTTGAGGACCTCGAACACTTCGGTCTGAGTCATGCCTTGGAGAGGCGTGTAGACACGGTCACTTCGGGGCCTTTTCCCTTGAGGTGGAGGAACCTTTTTGTAATTCCCCTTGTCAATAGTGACGGCGTTGACCGAGGCCTCTTTTGTGGAGTTGGAAGCGGCCTTGTAGCGGTAAGTAGGAGTGGTCTTCTTAATCTCCTTGAGCAAGTCATCCATGCGTACACCCGCCTCATACATTTGGGAGAAGTCGGAGTAGCAAGCTCCACTGAGGTGAGTGCGGAGATCAATCTTGAGACACTTGAGAAATATGTCCATTTGCTCTTTTGTGTTCGGCCTCTCAACAATTTCAGAGAGTTTGTCATTCCATCTCCTTGTGAAGTCGATGAAGGACTCATTGTCTCGTTGAGTAGTGTTCTCTAGCTCTTTCCTTGTGGGCCGGTGAGTGGTGTTGCCTTGGTATTGGTTCTTGAAGGCAAGCATGGCGGAGTCCCAATCAAGACGGACAGTGAGCGGGAGAGTAGCATACCAATCTTTTGCCGCCCCCTCGAGAGTGAGAGGAAAGCATTGAGCCATCACCTTGGTGGAGACCTTCTTTGGAACCATTGCCCAAATATAAGTCTCAATGTGAGCCATAGGGCAAGAGTTGCCCTTGAATTTGCTTATGTCGGGCATCTTGAACTTATCGGGAAGGGCGGCCATAGTACTCATGAGGATGGATGATTGATAAAGGCTTGTGTCGGAGCCTTTCCCCATGTTGAGCCCATTGAATTTTTGGTCGATGTAGGCCATGATAGAGTCCACCATTTTGGGCTCATTGTTCTCGGAACTTGGTTCCCCCATCTTCTTGGTGCGGGTGCTGACATATGGACTTTGAACAAACCCTCGGTCCACTCGGATTCATCATCATTGTTCTTGTTCTTTCCCTTGGCAAGGTTGGTGAGCTTTTCTTTCATTAGCTCCATTTCGGCCTCGTGGGCCTCCCTTTGGCTGTCGAGGTGGGATTGCCAAATGTCATCTTTGCTTTGTGCCTCCTTGTTAAGGGTGGAGACTTGCTCTTGGAGGAGTTGGACCATAGTTGAGAGCTGTTCGAGAGACATGGTGTTGCTACTGCCGGTCATGGTTGATGTTGGAGCGGTTGGAGTGATCTCTTCACGGACTAACCGATTTGCTGAATCCCGGTAGACTTTGTAAGTACCAATTGAACCTATATTGCAGAAGAGGCCCTTGTCAGTCTTGAGTAACACTTGCGGTCCATGAAGAGGCTTAGAGCACACAGTTGGGCACACGACTCGAACCACATAAGAAAAGACTCTTTTTTTTTTTTTTTTTATAAGTCGGAGAGAATGAATCCCTTTTGGGGTTTCTAAGAAAATAATGGAATCGTCACACTAGTATATAGACCATCTCGCGGTCCCATATACTCATCGGATTCCACCACGTTTGTGAATCCTACATGTATCGGGATTAGACTAAATTAATGTAGTAAAGCATACATGCGGGGACAGATTTTTATTTTCGTCCAAAATAACCACTTTTGGGGACGGATTTTTATTGCGTCCCTTTCAACAAGTTGGCATGTATGATTTGAAGACATTAGTTTAGGGAAATCTCGGTACATGGAAACCGACTTGAGTCACGGAGTGTTAGACCCTAACTAGAATTGTGTGGTTTGTGCTCGGCTTGAATATGAGGCTCAAAGGTCACCCCCGGCATGTAGTCTTGAACTACGCCACGGGCTGAGGTTTACCGCTTCGAAAGAGCCAAGGTCTGGTGGAGCTTGAAACTTTCTAGGACGGGCCTCGACGGGTTTGGGGTTGGACTTGTGCGACTCGATAGTGAGCAGTTCATAGGAATATGTGCATGTAGTGTGAGGTCTAACAAGTGACAAATTTTTTTTTTTTTTTTTTTTTTTGAAAAGAAAGAAAAACACACAAAACACATAAGCACATAAAATTACAACTCCCGAATCACCCGTGTGACCGGTAAATAAAACACAAAATTAAACAGTCTGAGGGTTCAATTCTGTTCTGATGCAGGCAACTGTGCCCACACCCCATTGTACTGCTCAGTCACTGAAACCTGTCTCTGTTCAGGAACCAACCCAGAAGCGTGCGCCTCTGAGTTCTGATGTGGGACGCGCGCGCATGGCGCAATCATTATGGGAGGCGCGCGCTTCTGGGACACACCTGTCAGAATGTCAGACTTTGGACTCAGGGGATTGCCCTGGTCCTATGTTCATATTGTAACCCCTGCAGAAGTGATTAGTGCAGAATAACAGAAGAAGAAGATGAAGAATATGAAGAAGTGGGCGATTCTGGTTCTTGATGTGGGATGCGCGCGCCTTAGGCTTAAAAGGCCAGACGCGCGCGCCTCCCCCATCAGGAAACAGAATGCCCAGAAAAGATGTAGATTTCGATCAGAACGCAAGTTTAACCCTCAAATGGTCCCCAGCAGAGTCGCCACTGTAGATACCCCGGGTGGGAACACCACGGCCTTAGGCTCGAGCGCGTGATATTATCCTAGGATGTCTAACTTGATTTTAGATGTTTTAGAGTCGCCACCTATGTTTTGAGGAACATAAGAAAAACCTATTGATTGTAGCCTAAGTTTTGGTTACGAAAACAGAGATTCTTTGTTTTGAGGTCCGGGGGTTAGATTACGAGATGGGAAGTACCGAAACACCCATCTTGCCCAACTTAAGTTGGTCTTGCTTGATCAAAATCTACATAAATGAAAATGTTCTTCTTCTTTGGGTTTAAAATATGATTTGGAATGTAGGAGATAACTCCTTAACCAACCTCAATGAGATGAGGTGATCATTAGAGTTATGTCCCAAAATGATTTGGGTGATTGCACATTTGATTAAAGTAAAAAGAGAGAGGAGATGAAGTAGAAAAGGAAGGAAAAGATGGATTTTTACCTACAATTTGAAGACCTTCAAATATTTCTTGATGAAATCCTTGGAGAACCTTTAGAAAGTGATTTTGGTATAGTTTTTTGTAAGTTCAATTTTCGGTCTAAGTTTTCGATCCTTGAAAATGGAGGTAAAGAGAGGTTTTTATAGGTGAAAGAGGGGTGTTTTTTGGTGCCAAAACTCAGTCACCAAGAAATCCTTCCCGGGCAAAATCCTGTAAATTGAGTAAGGGAGGGAATCCTGGCCAGAAATCTGTAACTGACGCCCAGAGGCGCGCGCTTCCTGATTTGGGGGCGGGAGGCGCGCGCGCCTGGCTCCTAGTGTCGGAGGCGCGCGACTCAGAGAAGGCAATTTTGACAGAATGGACTAGAAAGTCAGCCCTGTCATTCAGTTTAGTCCCTGGACTTAACGAAGTCAGTCAGGAACTTAACGGAAGTGACAGAAACTAACGAGAAAACACTTAAAATGGGGAGAACACAAAATCAAATGTGCAATCGGGGTGAGCGGTCCAAGGCGGGGTGTCTACACATTGTTATAGAATAGTCTTAGAAATAGGGCAAGAAGATCAAGATTCAAGAAAAATCACTCAGTGAGTTTGAGCCGCGCATATGCGCCTCCTGCGCCACGCGCCATGCGCCTTTCTTCATTCGCGCCATGCGCCTCTCAGAAACGCGCCCACAAGGATTTCTTCCTAGCTATGATACGCGCCTCTGCGCCCCTTAGTTTAGCGCACACATAATGTGCGCCTCTTGGCTCAAACGCGCCTCAAAGTGTTTATTCAACACTCAGTGATTTATTAAAGATTCAAAGACTTGAAGAGAATTCAAATTACGCCAATGATCCAACGGTGGTTAAAAGATGCATATGCGCCTAATCTGTTGACACGTGTCCACAACGGTCACATTTATGTTGAGTGTCAAAATGGCCATAATATATGCATGCTCCAATCAACGAGCGACAGCTCATCTTATCCACAAGGATCTCAAAACGGCTAGTTTTTTGAAGTTCACTATAAATACCCCATAACTTCAACATTTTTGAAGTTGCTGAATTTTGCTAAGAATTTCAAGAATTTCTCTCTCAAAGCATTTGTTGAAGATTTGAAGATTGCCTTCGTTTTTCCAGATTTCCTCAAGAACATCTTCATACCTTCATCCTTAGCCCAGATCTTCAAGCTATAACACTTTAGTTTCATTGTGCTCTAAATCATAAAGATCTAAAGAGCCTTGATACTAAAATCACACACGCACCTCTTTAAGTTTGATCACTTAGATCCTTCTTTTAGAGATACACTGGTTATTGTTTTGGATTTGTTCATTCATAGAATATTAGATCTTGAGTTAGTGTAGAAGCTCAAAAGTTGTAATTTGTAACACTCACTCATTATATAAGATCTCCATTAGAAATCCAAGACTAACCATCTTGGTAGAGGACGTAGATCTTTCATTGATCGAACCTCTCCAAATAGCTTGTGTTATTATCTTGTCATTTTCTTTCAAGTTATTATCTTCACTCACTATTTGATTGTTTACTCATTGTAGATTGATTGAACTGAATTGTGTTGTGTTGTTAACTCATTTTCCTTAGTTTCTTATTTCACCCACTTTGAGCCAAAATACTTAGAGTGTGTGTGCGCCCCCTTTATCATACTTTGCGCCTATTTACATTACTAAATTCCGCTGTGCATTTCACTCACTCACTTAGGCGCATATCATAACGCTTACTTGATAAAGTGCGCATTTGCTATTGAGTTTATCAAGGGTACGAAAAGAATTTTAAAACAGCTATTCACCCCCCACTCTAGCTATTTTTCATACCCTTGTTGCCCTTTGGGACCAACAGATTGTGTCTCTTGGTTTTGGCAGGTTTTGGTGGGAAAACTGGTGGGAGATTATTTGGAACACCAACAAGGGGCGCTGCCCCTTGACCCCGCAAGGGGCGCTGCCCATTGACCCCGCAAGGGGGCGCAGCCCCCTTGACCCCTGCTTCTTTATCGTGGTCGAAAACATATTAACTCAAACGAGTGTGTACTCCACACTTTCCCTTACTCGTATCCGAGCCGAATATGAAATCGTATTGGTCTCTAGTAAATCACAATTACATAAAATCGTTGATGACACTAAAATCACCAACACAAACAAGTTATGCAAGATGAACTCAAAAGCAGTCAAAACAGGAAACACGGTGTACATCCACAAAATATCTATCATTTTAATCATGAAAACCTGGGAATTAAGGAAAACACCAAACATGAAACTTGTTCATAACACCTTAAAAATTAAGCATGACAAGTTACAAGTCCAGAAAGCAAATGTAAGAAGGTCAAAACACCTCTGACATTTTGATGTCAGAACAACAAGTACATAAATCTGAGAGTAAAGAGTTGAAACAAAAAAATAGAAAGATCCACTTGTACTCATTGGAAAAATAAGATATTTGCATTATAATTTTCCTCATTCAGTGTAGAACAAAAACTCTTTTATGGACTAAGACCGAAAACTAGGTTTTATATGAGTAATGGAGGTAACAAGACAGAGTGGTCTGGACTCAAAATATACTGGACAGCCAAATACATCATGAAAACAAGCATCAAAACTCAACCAAATGAAGTGATATGAACATTAATTCTTGTGTGTGCATAGATATACATGTTAGTTACACAAAAGTAATGGAAAATCACTTATTTAGGCATGACTTGATGATGTTTTACATGGGAAAATAGAAACAATGAAATATTTGGGGGTTTTAAGTGAAACACATGCTAATCTTTGGAAAATCTCCCCAAATCAAAAAATATGAACATTAAACATGTATAACATAGATAATATATACTAGATTTACATCATAACAATATAGAAAATCTCAAATTATCAACACAAATATTCATTGAAACAAGAACATGGCAAGAGACAACAAGTATTACATCTTTGGTTCATCAATGGAGGTCTAGCCTAACAATTGGCTATACCTCTTAACAAACTACATGAAGAGCTACATTTTTACATGTATGAGGATTACAAGAAGATATCTTTACCTAGGTTGTGCTTCCTTTGCTTCCAAGGGAAGACTTCTTGGTTTTTCTTGAAGGTGTTTATGCTTGGATTGAGAGTGTTTGTTGTGAGTTTGTTTGTTTGCCTCTTGGATGATGTTTGAGGTGGTGTTATGGTGGTGATGTGTTGTTGTGGTAGTGGTTAAAGGGCTGAGATTATGAGGGTAAGGTGAGTGTTCTTGAGAGTGCAATATGGTGAATGTATTGAGTGAAGTGTGTATGAGTTGTGTGTGTGATTTTTCTTATGAAAATAGATGAGAGAGGTAGTATTATGGTTGGGGGAGAGTGTAAAAGACCTTAGGATGCCCTTGATTAGGCCTAGGGGATGGTTTAGGGGTCAAAAACCCGGATCAATGCAGCTGGGAATGGTTTAAAGTTTGATTTGAATGGCCAAGTTGCAAATGCATCAAGTTGCTGATCTGCTGCAGAAGTAGGAGCCGTA
The DNA here is from genome assembly GCA_026119855.1 of Campanula takesimana. Taxonomy (NCBI): domain Eukaryota; kingdom Viridiplantae; phylum Streptophyta; class Magnoliopsida; order Asterales; family Campanulaceae; genus Campanula; species Campanula takesimana. The sequence continues at coordinate 21,851 of JAOWBW010001416.1, forward strand.
CGGCTCATTTGGGGGCATACTCCTCTGAGTTAGCTGTGCGGTGGTGAGGTCAGGATTTGGGAAATCTTGATTCGCCACGTGTTGCACTCCAATCGGTCCCTGCTTTATCTTCTTGGCCAACACTTGCAGCCACTTGCTTAATGTTGGCTGGCTCCTGTTGGTGTATATGACCTAGGCATGTTATTGGCACATTGTTTGAAAATATTTGTTATCACTTTTTGATTTATATAAAGAGATGCTTTAGATTATTATTTGTTGTTACATGTTCTATTATAATAATCTACGTCCCTAGTACTTATGAAGAACTAGTATGAGTTTAATTCGATGATCATGTGATGATCATGTGTATGGGATACAAGTTAAACTTATGGGTGTGTGTTGTTGAATACATACTGGACATGACCCATCTATGAGGTTTATGTCATGGTCATGATGTCATAATTAAACCTCTAAAATAAATATACCATTGAATCCTTAGATATGAGATTATTACGATCTTCCACATAGTGGAGATCATGTTTGACATATTCAAACGTTACTCTTAACCAAGTAATTATAAAGGATATGATTGGCATGATCGAAGCTATGTAGGGAAGTGTAATAAGTCAAGATGGAATTTGTCCCTCTTCGTGAGAGGTGTCAAGCTTGGGCCCTTCGATGATTAGTATTGATGAAATGCATGGCCATGCTCAAATGGATTGATATGATCAATGTCATTTGTATTATCAACTATTTAGAATCGAGAAAACTATTGGGTATTGTAAGTTGACCATTGACCATGGCTTACACTCAATGACATCGTGGACAAAGGGATTGTGATATTATCTATAATAGGATTCACGAACTTTGATAAGTTATATTAATTGGGTAGTCATGATGGCTTGCTAGAGTCTGCTCATGACTTATGTTATCAAATGGTTTTGATCACATTGCCAACTTAATATAATCCTATGGGGTCACACACAAAAGAACGAATTTGGAAAAAGGGCTAATTTTGGGAACCTTCAGGAGGTTCGGCCGCACCCCCCAAAGGACCCGGCCGAATATTTGGCATCCGGGGAGGGTTCGGCCGAACCAAGCATAAGACCCGACCGAACCTTCTGGTTTCAGGCCCAAGTCTTTTTGACTCCGAGTTTTGACGGGAATTAGACTTTGGAACCTAAACTAGTTGGGTTTTAAAAGTATAAATACCCTTCTCAAAACCCTAGGTCATATCTGATTATTGTAATTAATATTGTAAGCCTCCAAGAGAGAAAAACTAGTATTCTTCTTCCTCAAGAACAAGAACCCTAGTTTTCATATAGCCAATTTGACTCTAGCCGTCCAGATTAAGAAGTGTTCTTGATATTCGTTCGTGTGTGGATACACATAGAGGGCGTTGATCTCAACTCCTCCAAGTTCATGATTCATCAATCTAAGGCGTGTTCCTGCGATCGTGATTCAAGAGCGCGAAGAACAAATATTCAAGATCCGAAAATTTTAAAGCATCATCACAGTTAGTATTCTAAATTCATCTCCATATTAATTTAATCATCTTGAACGGATCTAGGCTTTTGGGTTTATTCCGCTGCGCATGATTGTGCAAAATCCAACATCTCCTATCATGCCTAGATTGTATTTGTGAGATGAAAATGAGCCACAATTCTTCTTCCGATGCTGGTTCCGCGACAGTCCAAGTTTTTTCCGAGCACGCGCACTACGGTGTCCCGGTTGTCCGCGGGCCCAACATGTAAGTTGCTTGAAATAATTTTTGTTAGTGTTGGTGCCCTAGGCACGTTTATTTAAACGTTCTGTATGTTATCATTTTATTCATATTAATAAAGAGATGTTTTGATTATTATTGTTGTTTATGTTTACTTATAATAATCTCCGCCCCTAGTACTTATGAAGCACTAGTATAAGTCTAAATGTTCATGGGATGATCATGTTAGACTTATGGGTACTTGTTGGAGAACAAGGTACTGGACATGACCCGCTCTATGAGATTTATGTCATGGTCAATGTCATATATAGATCTCATATTAGTTATGTCATTTGAATCCTTAGACATAAAGTTGTTATAGTCTTCCGCTTGATGAACATTATGTTTGACATATTCAAACGATACCTGTAACCAGGAAGTTATAAAGGGTATGATTGGCATAATCAGATTCACGTAGGGAAGAATAATAAGCTAAATGGATTTGTACCTCTTCGGAGAGATGTCAAGCTTAGGCCCCTCGTAGAATGATGTTGATGAAATGTTTGGCCAAACTCAAATGAATTGATTGGATCATTGTCATTTGGATTATCAACATATTCGGGATCGAGAAAGTATTGAACAAATACAAGTTGACTTGATGACCATGACTTGTGTTCAATGACATCGAGGACAAAGGGATTGTGACATGTTCTATGAGGAATACGAATTTGTATATAGTTACACTATTTGGGTAGGTGTGACGGTTTGCTAGAACCTAATCATATCTTATGGGTTTATGTTTAAACACATTGCCAACTTAGTGTAATCCTATAGGGTCACACACAATTAGAACGAATTGATAAAAGGCAAAAAGGGCAGATTTCTGGTCTGGCACGACCGTGCCAGATATAAAGCTCGACCGTGCCATTAATCAGCAGCCGGGAAGGTAGGCGCGCACCAATTGGCACGACGGTGCCAATTATAGGGCACGACCGTGCTAGAGCTGCTTGGACAGAAAGTTTGCAGCTTAATTTGGGTGACAGGATTTAGGTTTCCTAGGTCCTTAAGGGTTAAGGACTAGGACCTATATAAACATCTTTTCACCAGCCATTAAGCATATGAAACCTAGTTGTTTGGAGAAACAATATTCTTGATCAAAGATTGAGAATTAAAGATTAAGAATTCATAAATTCATATAGCCTTTTGGTCTAGCAACCAAGATCAAGAAGTTACTTGATATTCGTTCGTGGTGTGGATACCAATAGAGGGTGAAACTTATCACCTCCAAAGTTCGTGTTCCTGCTATTGTTCATGATCAAGTTTCGAATCTCCACCAAATATCAAGGTTGTTAAATAAAGGCATCAAGGGTTAGTATTCTAGTATTCATTATGCAGTATTTGACTTAATCATATGAATGGATCTATGAGCTTTGAGTTTCATGAAAATTTTAATGCTTTATTCCGCTGCGCATGATCTTAGGAAACCCAATAGTGGTATCAGAGCCCCGTTCATGTTGATTATTTCAATACATAATCATGTTTTGTGTATATAAATTGTTTATGTGCCTAACATGATTTGAATATTGGAATTATGATGTTTATGTGGTCTATGCGTTTTATGTGGTTTATTGTTTTGTAAACTTTAATCGCACTATTCAATCGCAATAAAATTTATGGTGGATTTAAAATTGTTTGGGTTATCAAGTTTGATTGGATCAAAGTTTTGATAATCTAGAGATTCATGAATAAATGGTTTATTCAAGGTTTTGATGATCATGGTGATTGGATCACCAAGAACACCAAATCCTAATTGTATTGGGGAAAAACAATTTTGAGATAATTGTGAATTTTAATTTTTTTTGAATTTTACGCAGAGGTCCTACCAGACCTATGCCTTGACCCGGCCGGACCTAGGGTTCTGGTGCGGGCGGGGCTTAGGGTTTGGGGTGGATCTTGTAGTTTAAATTTCCTATTTGTTTTAGTCTTGTGACTTCTAAGATTGGATCAAGGTTTGGATGGCTAGCCTACGTTCTCGAGACCGTGTTTCCCAAAATTGATCGCAATCAAAGATTCAAAGATAAAACGAAATTAGAATTATGAAGAGTTCATAATTGCTAAAATTGAGAAACAAAGTTCTTGATTCAATATTGGAGATCCATGTGGAATTGTGAATGCAATTGGACTACGTTCATCGAGACCATCTATTGCTTAGTTTCGGCCACATGGACTACTTTCTTGGTTTCTTGAATTAGTGCAGAATTGTGGTTGCCTATGGCTTAGTTCGGCCGCAATTCTTGTTGTCTTGATTTAGAGATGACAACGAAAGTTCAAATGTCTCATCTTCATAATTATAGAGAAACTAATAACACATAAATATTATGCTTAAATTAATGGAGATTAATTTAGTGACTAAACTTGATGCTCAACATGTTTGTCTTATGTGCTCATAAATGTGTTGTATGCTATATGGTATGAACCTTATTTGAAATTTTAAGTCCTTTTGCCATGTTATGATTAAAACACTTGTAAGTACATGGGTAATTTTGTATGGGTCGCTAAAGCGAGGTGCATTGATTTTATTAATGTATGAGCAAGATGAGTGAATAAGAGTTTCCTATGCGTTTAAAATGGTTGGACTTAATTAGGCGTCAAAACAGTTTAGGGCCTTAGGCAAAAATGAGATTTAAACATGCTTTTGAAATTGGATTTCTTAAGAATCTCATAAAAGGATCTAAGAGTCATATGTGATATGATTGACAAGAGTTGTCTACCTAATTAATTTGATTTTGAGCGGTCACGCCAAAGCGGACTCGAAATTAAATTAAAGTTAGATCTTAGCCCATTTAAATTATATTATACAATTGTTGTATAAGAAGGTTATATAATTTAGTGGGAGTATTTTTGGAAAAATACATTATTTATCTCTTTAATGAAATTGGTACTTATAAAATTTTAGAAATTTTGCATAATTGTAGATAATGACAACCAACACTCAATCAATTTCGTTGCGATCGATCCTTGAGAAGGATAAACTTCAAGAGAATGGTACAAACTTCATGGATTTGATCCGAAGCCTAAGAATTGTTCTATGGCAAGAAGATAAGTTGTAGATTCTTGATGGGTCTATTCCTGTAGAACCCGAAGCCAACGCCCCTAAGGCGGAAAGAGACAATCACAAGAAACATCAGAATGATTCTAGAGATGTGAGATGTCTCATGCTCGCGACTATGTGCTCAAAAAATCCAATAAATTTTGAAACATTTGGAAGCCTATGAGACAGGCGTGGAGTTGGGAGACATGTTTCAAGAGCAAGCTAGGCAAGAGAGGTATAAAACCATTGTTGCATTCACTTCTTGCAAAATGAGTGAAGGGCAACAAGTGGGACCTCACATGCTTAAGATGAAAGGCTACGTGGAGCATCTTGAGAAACTTGGCTATCCGATTTCATTGGAGCTAGCCACGGATCTCATTCTTAATTTATTTCCTAAGAGTTATAATCACTTTGTAATGAACTATAACATGCATGGAATGGATAAGAATCTCTCCGAGTTGCATAACATGCTGAAAACTGCGAAGATAAAGATAGTGGAGAAAGGTTCTCCAGTGCTCATGGTTCATGATGGAAAGGGGCCAAGTGCTAAAGGAAAGGGTAAGGCAAAGGTTTCCAAACCCAAGATTAGCAAGGCAAAGGTTGCCAAGGCTATAGATTCAAAACCCGATGCACAAAAGGATGCAATTTGTTTCCATTGTCAAGAAATTGGTCATTGGAAACGTAATTGCAAGGCTTTTAAGGAAGAGCAAAAGAAGAAGAAGAGTAGTGGGACTGCGTCGACTTCAGGTATCTATATGATAGATATTCTCCTTTCTACCACTAGTTTCTGGGTATTGGATACCGGATGTGGTTCTCACATTTGTTTAAATGTGCAGGGACTAAAGAATAGGAGACTACTTAAAGAGGGTGAAGTAGACCTACGTGTGGGGAATGGAGCAAGAGTTGCTGCATTAGCCGTAGGAACTTATGAAGTCACTTTACCTTCCGGTTTAATACTTGTTTTGAACAATTGCTATTATGTACCGTATTTAAGTAGAAATATTATTTCAATTTCTTGTTTGGATAATGAAGGTTTTAAATTTCTTATTAAGAATAAGATATTTTCTATTTATTTAAATGATGTGATTTATGGTATTGCAAATTCATTTAATGGCCTTTATGTCCTTGATGTCAAGAATGAAAATAATGAAAATGTCTATCATATAAATAAGAAATCTAAACCTAATGATGTAAATCATACTTATTTGTGGCATTGCCGTCTTGGTCATATTAATGAGAAGCGTATCTCAAAACTCCATGGGGACGGTCTTTTGGGGACGGTCTTTTGGGTTCATGTGACCTTGAGTCATATGATACTTGCGAGTCGTGTCTTCTTGGAAAAATGACTAAGACACCTTTTACCAAGTTGGGTGAAAGGGCAAGCGACTTATTGGGCTTAATACATTCCGATGTATGCGGACCACTAAGTAGCAATGCTAGGGGAGGATTTCAATACTTCATAACCTTCACTGATGATTTTAGTAGATTTGGGTATGTTTACCTAATGAAAAATAAAAGTGAAGCGTTTGAGATATTTAGAATATTTCAAAATGAAGTAGAAAAACAACTTGGAAAAGTATTAATGCACTTCGATCAGATCAAGGTGGGAAATACTTAAGCCAAGAATTTGATGATCATCTAAAGAATTGTGGAATAGTTTCACAATTGACTCCACCCGGAACACCACAATTGAATGGTGTGTCCGAGAGGAGGAATCGAACTTTGTTGGACATGGTTCGATCAATGATGAGTCAAGTTGATCTTCCGATATCCTTTTGGGGTTATGCACTAGAAACCGCCGCTTTCATGCTAAATCATGTTCCAAGTAAATCGGTTCAAAAGACTCCATATGAGATATGGAGCGGAAAGAAACCTAGTTTATCTTTCATGAAGATTTGAGGTTGTGAAGTTTTTGTCAAAAGACTCGTCTCTGACAAAGTTGCACACAAATCTGATAAATATATTTTCGTGGGATATCCTAAGGAAACTAAAGGATATTACTTTTACAACCGATTGGACAACAAAGTGTTTGTTGCCTGAACTGGTGTCTTTATAGAGAAAGAGTTTCTCTCCAAAGAAATCAGAGGTAGTAAAGTAAATCTCGAAGAGGTTCGTGTACTCGAAAATGACATTGAACCGATAGTGGAACAAGAACAAGTCCCACAAGGAGTTGTGGAACCTGTTCAAGATACACATGCCACACTTGATACTTTTAGACAGAAAATCATAGGCTTCATGCAAGAGAAAGGTGAGCCGTTTCATGAGGCTTGGGATAGGTTTAAGATGCTCCAAGTACAATGTCCCCATCACAATTTCCCTTTACCCTTGTTGGATCAGAATTTTTATGGGGGTTTGAATCAGGTTGACCAAGCTATGGTTGACAATGCAGCTGGTGGTTTTCTAGGATCTAAAACCGTTGCAGAGACCCAAGATTTGTTTGAGATGTTGGGGGCTAATTCCCATAAAAAAGGTCTAGGGGTAAAACAAGGGGAGTACATGAGTTGAGTGGTGTGGATGAATTCACTAGACATGTGTCCTTGGTGAACCAAAATTTGGTGAAATTTAACATTAATATGGCTTCATCAAGTGCTAATGTTGTATATGATTTTTGTGCTAATTGTGGTCCTAACACTCATAATACTAATGTTTGCCAAGTTGTTGCGTAGTGTGATTCTGAACAAGTAAATGCAATGCAAGGTTATCCCCCAAGACAAAATCAAAGTGGTATTTATTCTAACACTTATAATATGGATTGGAAGTATCATCCGAATCTGTCATGGAGGGGTAACCAAGGGAACCAGTTTCAACAACAAAAACCTCTTTATCCTCCTCCCCCACAAGGGAATCCATAACAGCAGCCCAAGCAATCCATGGAGGAAATGATGAGGTCAATGCTGCAAGAACAACACCAAATGAGGATGATGATGGAGCAACGAGAGAAGCAGCACGATGCTGTCAACAAAAAGCTGGAGACCCAAATTGGTCAACTAGCTGAAGGGCAGCAAGGGCATAAACCGGGAACTTTCCCAAGTCAAGGGGACCAAGCTAAGGCCATCATGACTCTCAAAAATGGCAAACAGTAAGTAATGAGGTACATCCTACTCCTTCTTCTAAACCTTATGAGACACATGTTGAGGATGTTGTTGATAAGAGTACTAATGGCATGGGGGAAATTCCTAATAATGATTCTTCCACCCCCAAGCCATATGTACCTCCTGTACCGTTTCCTGGATGTTTTATGATAAATAAGTTGGATAAACAGATGTCAGATTTGTATGAGATGTTTTCAAAAGTTAACATTAATCTCCCACTTCTGAATGTGATTAAAAATATTCCGGCTTACGCAAAAAAATTCAAAGAATTAAATTCCAGGAAACCGAAGTATGGGAAAGATGAGAAGTTGATTATGGGAGAAAATGCTAGTGCTGTGGTACAACAGAACCTCCCACCTAAACTAAAGGACCCCGGAAGTTTTAATATTTCTATATCTATGGGGGACTCCAGGAAGGTGAAGGCAATATTGGACCTTGGTGCGAGCATTAATTTGTTGCCTCATTATCTGTATCTTGAGTTGGATTTACCTGAACTAAAACCCACCACAATGACCTTGCAATTGGCTAACCGATCTATCAAGAGGCCATTGGCAATTGTGGAGGATGTTTTAGTGCAAGTAGCCAATTTGATTATACCTGTGGATTTTGTTGTGCTTGAAACTGTCAATGGTGTTGGGAATGGTCAGGATTCTCCCATATTGCTTGGGCGTCCATTTATGGCTACTACCAACACTATCATTAATGTGGGTGATGGGACTCTGTCTATGTGTGTGGTAATGAAAAAATTGAAATATCTGTTTTTGATGTCATGCAAAGTCCCATAGATGATGAGTCTTGTAACTGTGTGGATGTGGTTGAGGACTGTGTGAGTGAATTTTTGTGGCATGAGAGAGACTGTGAGAAGTTAGAGTCTTTGTTGTCAATTGGCAGTGAGAAAACTAGGGATAATGCGGATGTTCAACTGATGGCTGTGAAAAAGGCTGACGAACACCATCCTAGTGATGGCCCGTTTCACCCCCTAGGCCAATTCAATGAGAGGTCGGCGCCTTCTATTGTAACCCCTCCAGCTCTTGAGCTGAAAACCCTCCCCTCAAATTTAAAGTATGTCTTTCTTGGGGAGGGTGAGACTTTACCTGTGATCACTGCCTCTTATTTGACCCTAGAGCAAGAGGCCAAGTTGATATAAGTGCTTTGTGAGCACAAGTCGGCCATAGGGTGGTCCTTAGCAGACATAAAAGGCATAAGCCCCTCCATGTGCATGCATAAAATTAATCTTGTGGATGGTGCTAAGCCATCTAAAGAAAGACAGAGGAGGTTGAACCCTCACATGGAGGAGGCAGTTAGGAAAGAGGTCCTTAAGCTGTTAGATGCGGGCATTATTTATGCAGTTGCTGATAGTGAGTGGGTGAGCCCGATTCAAGTTGTTCCTAAAAAATCGGGTTACACTGTCACCACTAATGAGAAAGGTGAGGAAGTGCCTACTAGGGAAGTGACTGGGCTTAGAATGTGTATGGATTTGCGCAAACTTAATGCTGCAACAAAGAAAGATCACTTCCCTTTACCCTTTATTGATCAGATCTTAGAGAGGTTAGCAGGACATGCTTATTACTGTTTCTTGGATGGTTTCTCGGGATATAACCAAATTCCCATACCAATCCAAGACCACTTTTACTTGTCCCTTTGGCACATTTTCTTTTAGCAGGATGCCCTTTGGGCTATGTAATGCACCCGTGACCTTTCAAAGGTGTATGACCTCTATATTCTTTTACTTGATAGAGAGATGTGTTGAAGTCTTCATGGATGACTTCTCTGTGTTTGGTTACAGTTTTGATGGATGCCTCGAGAATTTGACAATGGTTTTAAAACATTGGTGTGAGACAAATTTGACCCTTAGTTGGAAAAAATGTCATTTCCTCGTGAGGCATGGGATTGTGTTAGGGAATTTGGTGTCTAGTAAGGGGATTGAGGTAGATAAATCTAAGATTGATGTGATTTCTAAATTACCTCCCCCTGTTTCGATTAAAGGTGTACGGAGTTTTCTGGGTCATGCGGGTTTTTATAGGCGTTTTATAAAAGACTTTTCAAAAATTTGTAAGCCTTTATGTAACCTGCTAGCCAAGGATACCGAGTTCATCTTTGACCAAGAGTGCTTGGAAGCCTTCAATCTATTGAAGGAAAAGTTGACTTGTGCCCCCATTCTGTCTAGCCCCAATTGGTCTCTACCCTTTGAGATCATGTGTGATGCGTCTGATTTTACTATTGGGGTATGTTGGGGCAAAGAGTGGACAAGTTTTGGGTTTTGAGGGTCCTTGCGTAGCGGAAGACGACAATAAAAACAACAAAACCCTAAGCCCCAAGATCCATTCATGATGATTAAATTAATAGCAAGATGAATTTAGAATACTAACCGTTGTTGAGCGTTTTAAAAATTTTCGGATCTTCAAATCTTCAAGTCTTCAAGCTTAAGATTTGATCTCCTCGTTCTTCGCGTTCTTCAAATCAGGATCACAGGAACACAAACTTGAGATGCTAAAGGAAGCATCCTCTATATTTATCTACAGGCGAACGAATATCTAGAACCATTCTAGATCTGGATTGCTAGACCCATTAGAAAACACGCTTTTTCTAATCTTTAAAGGCTATATGAATTTATGTGTTCTTGATCTTTGATTCTCAATCTTAGATCATGAATTATGTTTCTCAAACATATTCGGTTGCATTGTTTTAATGGCTGGTGAAAAGATGTATTTATAGTCTCTAGTCATTAACCCTTAATGACCTAGGAAACCTAAATCCCGTCACCCAATTAAACTTACCAAATTCTGGCTCCAGGGACTCTGGCACGGTCGTGCTCACAAAGTGGCATGGCTGTGCCACTTAGTGCGAAGACCTGCCCAAGTCGAATACTGGCACGGTCGTGCTTGTTAAATAGCACGGTCATGCTGTTTGGCACGGTCGTGCTTTATAACTGGCACGACCGTGACCGCCAGAAACTCAGCCTTTGCCTTTTCTTGATTCGTTCTTTTGTGTATGATGCCATAGGATTATATTAAGTTGGTAATGAGTCCAACCAAGGTCAAACTCATAAATCATGAGCGGAATCTAGCAAGCCATCATGATTACCCAATTAATATAACTTAATGAAGTTCGTTATCCTCATAGAACATATCACAATCCTTTTGTCACGCGATATCATATTGAACATAAGTCATGGTCAATGTCAACTTATCTCGTTCAATGCTTTCTCGATCCCGAGTAGATTTATTATGAGCAAATGATATTGATCACATCAATTCATTTGAGTGTGGCCACGCATTTCATCAATCTCACTCTACGAGTGGCCAAAGCAGATATCTCTCCTGAGGGAGGGAAAAATTCCATATTGACTTATCATTCTTCCCTACTAGAATTCGATATGCCAATCATAAGCTTTATGACTACCTGGTTAAGGGTAGCGGTTGACTATGTCAAACATAATGTTCATCGTGTGGAAAACCATGATAATCACAGGTCTAAGGATATCAAATGATATAACTATATGAGATTTAATTATGACATCTGACCATGACATAAATCTCATAGGTGGGTCATGTCCAGTACTTGTTCACCAACAAGTACCCATAAGTTTAATTTATATCACATACACATGATCATCATAGATGAGCCTTTGGCACCTTAACTTGTGGAATAACCATTATTTCAGAATAAAGGTCCATAGGATTAGTAGTACTAGAAACTATTTCTAGTTTTAATAATAACATCTATATTCAAAAAACTCCCTTAGTTACAACTCATGCAACTAAACACTCAATTTTATTCGTAGAATATTTTATAGTGTATTTGCTTGGAACTATTCCAACTAATAGCACTTACTTTAAACATATGTTTATACTGCGATTTAAATTACCCTTGTCGATGTGGAAGCATGCATCTATGTAACCATTCTTGATCATTATCTAGTGATTTTCACTAGGATGTGATTAGTTTGTTCTCATCATACTTACGAGTTATCCTGTCTAAGTATATAATATTGTTGGAACAATTTTAATCCCTTGAATGCCATACTCTATTCTGGAATAAGTTTGAGAAGGAGATGAAGGCAGAAGCGTATACCTGTTGAATCCATCTTTGATGTTGTAGGGAGAATAAGAAGAATTTGTAGGGGAAGTAATACTTCTAAATGATGAGTGCCTTTTCTTTCAAGAACTTCTAGACAATGATGAAGATTATATAGGAGAGAAATCAAGAATGTAGTATGTCTTAAGGGTTGATGGAAGGCCCTATATATACAAGACAAAGAGGCACTTCATTTAGGGACTACACCCTTTCAACCTAAGTGATGTCAAATTACCTTTTTGCCCATCAAAAATAGGTAATGTTACATCCATGAATTCTATACATTTATTATAATTTACTACACTTTACATTAACATTATAATCATTATTTTATGTATGGAAATGCTAAATGACTTGTTACGCAAGCCATGTTCTAACAATCTCTCACTTGGGTTGCAAAACAAAGTCTTTCCTTAAAATCATAAATATAACACAAATGATAACCCTAATGTGTACTTTTTTGTTATCTATAACAATCCCGTCCATTAGCCATACAAGTATAAAGACTAAAGGGGCAGTTGTTGTAATTGATTCGCAACTAAACCCACAATAATCACATATACATATCCAACTAAATGACATAGATCAAAAGTGTAGATGTGTAGCATGGAACATAATGAATATATACATATTCTTCCAACTAGTCCAACTTAACCAAATGAGATTAAAAACTTTAATAATAATAGAACAATAAATGAAGAAACAACATAAACTCCCACTGTATTAAATGTTATCAAAAGTTGTTACACCCATATGAGCAACATGCTCGTGAAACACTAAAGGTGATAACGCCTTAGTAAACGGATCCGCTAACATGGAGTTTGTCCCAATAAGTTGTATTTCTATTTGTTCATTTTGTACTCTTTCTCTTACAACAAGAAACTTAATATCTATATGCTTAGATTTTGATGAACTCTTATTGTTGTTGGAGTACAAGACTACACCCCGATTGTCACAATATAACTTAATAGGTCTTTCGACACTATCGACAATTCACAGTCCCTCAATAAACTTACGCAACCATATAGCTTGATTGGATGCTTTGAAACAAGCAACAAACTTGGCTTCCATGGTAGAGGAAGTTACGAGTGTCTGCTTGGCACTTCTCCAAGAAACTGCTCCACCGGCTAATGTGAAGACATAACCAGACGTTGATTTACAACTGTCTTGGCATCTAGCAAAATCGGATTCGGAATACCCAATGATCTCAAGATGATCCGATTTTGTAAATGTAAGCATGTAGTCCTTGGTGTTTTGTAAATACCGCTTCACTCTTTTGGCTGCAACCCAATGTTCTCTCCCTGGATTGCTTTGGTATCTACCAAGCATTCCAACAATAAAAGCAAGGTCTGGACGAGTACAGACTTGCGCATACATTAAGCTTCCTACTGCTGATGCATAAGGGATATTTTCCATATACTTGGATTCAAAATTATTTTTATGACATTGTTTTAGACTAAATTTGTCTCCTTTAGAAACATGGGTGTCATGTGGTTTGCAGTTTTGCATGCTAAACCTTTGTAATACCTTTTGTATATAGGCCTTTTGTGATAATCCTAAAATAGCGCATGAGCGGTCACGGTGAATTTGGATTCCTAATACAAAATATGCCTCACCAAGATCTTTCATTTCAAATTTGTTTGAAAGAAATTTCTTAGTTTCTTTAACAAGGTTCATATCATTACTAGCAAGCAAAATATCATCCACATATAAGACCAAGAATATAAATTTACTCCCATTGAACTTATGGTATATACAATCTTCACCAAGATTCGTTGCAAAACCAAATGAAAGAACAACTTAATTAAATTGTAAGTACCATTGACGAGAAGCTTGCTTGAGCCCATAAATGAATTTCTTAAGTTTACAAACTAATTGTTTAGTTTGTTCCAAGTCAGTCACCATTTCTGGTTTCTTCATATAGATAGTTTCGTCAATGTCTCCATTGAGAAAAGTTGTCTTTACAACCATTTGATGAAGCTCAAGATCATAATGTGCTACTAGTGTCATAATGATCCTAAAAGAGTTTTTAGAAGATACTGGAGAAAATGTTTCTTTATAATCAATGCATTCTTTTTGAGTAAAACCTTTAGCAACAAGACGAGCCTTATATCTTTCCACATTGTCTTGTGAATCCCTTTTGGTCTTAAAGATCCATTTACACCCAATGGGTTTCACATCTTTAGGTAATGGAACAAGATCCCAAACGTCGTTGTCTTTCATAGATTTTAACTCTTCATTAATGGCATTGATCCACTCATGAGAATCAGGACTATTAATGGCTTCATGGAAGGTGAGAGGCTCGTCTCCCACTAAACCTAAGTGTCCTTCATTCTCGGCAAGATACACTTCATAATCATCCGAAATTTCACTTCTTCTTACTCTATTGGATCTCCTTAAGGGCACCGATTCTTCCTGATTTTGAGGTTGTTAAATTTCATCTTCATGATCAACATTTTCATATTGTTCAACATTTATAGGGGAGTTTTGAATTGTATGTTCCTCTTGAATTTCAGGTACAAGTACTTGATTTCCAATTAGAACTATGGGAAGAGGTATAGAAATAGATGCTTCTTCCTCTTCAAATTCAAAATTATTCCTAATTTCCCCTCTAAATTCAACATCCTCAAAGAACCTAGCATTTCCCGTTTCAAAAAAGGTTTTAGTTTTCGGGTTGTAAAATTTATAGCCCCTAGATCTCTCGGCATACCCAACAAAGTAACTACTAACATTCTTAGCGTCCAGTTTGCCCTCATTAGGCCTATAAGGCCTAGCTTCTGCTGGATAACCCCATACATGAAGATGATTTAAGGACGGTTTCTTATTCGTCCATAATTCATAAGGGGTTTTATTATTAGTAGCCTTAGAGGGAGCTCTATTGAGAATATAAGTTACGGTTTTTAAAGCATCGCCCCATAATGAGTGAGGCAAAGAAGTACAAGAAATCATACTTCTTACCATATCCTTAAGGATTCTATTACATCTCTCAGCTACACCATTCATGCTAGGCGTACCCGGCATAGTGTAGTGAGGGACAATCCCACACTCTTCAAGATAGCGAGCAAAAGGACCCGGACATTGTTCCCCCGAACCATCATTCCGACTATAGTATTCACCACCACGATCGGATCTAACGTTCTTAATAGTCTTTCCTAGTTGATTTTCAACTTTGGCCTTAAAAGACTTGAAAACGTCCAAAGATTGAGACTTTTCATGAAGTAAATAAATGTACCCATATCGAGAATAGTCGTCTATGAATGTAATAAAGTATTGTTGATCATTCCAAGAAGGGGTAGGGAATGGCCCACAAATATCCGTATGTATTAGTTCTAAGACGCTTGATGCTCTCGATGATACTTTTCTTTTAGTGTTTGTAAATTTTCCTTTAAGGCATTCAATGCAAAAGTCTTTTTCCGGAATATCAAGTTTATTTAAGATTCCCTCCGACACAAGCTTGTTAATTCTCCTTTTGGAGATATGACCCAAACGCTATGCCATAAGGTATAAGAATTTTCACTTGAAAACTTTCGCTTTTTTACTTTTGGTTTCATTATTGTGGGACTCATTTATTGTTTGAATAGTGTCAAGTAAATAAAGATTATCACTACTTGACAAAGTACTTGTACCAACAACTTTGGAATTAAAATAAAGATCACATTTATTATTACCAAAAGAAGAAGAGTAACCTTCCTTGTCTAATATTGTGATAGATATCAAATTCCGTCTAAATGACGGTACAATAAATGTATTATTTAATAACAAATAATACCTAGTACTTATTAATAACCGAAAGGTCCCTATGTCTATAACTTCAACTGGATTCCTAGCTCCCATATAGATGAATCTCTCATCTTCACTAGGTCTTCGGTAATTCAGGCAACCCTGCATAGACATACTTATGTGAGTTGTGTAGATACCCCGGGAGGAGCCCACGGCTTGGCTAGAGCGGTGGATTATCCTAGGATGTCTATTTGTGTTTTAATTGTAGAGTCACCACCTATGTTATTCAGGGAACATAAGAAAAACCTAATGATTAGCCTATGTTTGGATACGAAAAAAGAGATTCTTATTATGAGGTTCGGGGGTTAGGTTACGAGATGGGAAGTACTTAAACACCCATCTCGCCCAACTAATGTTGGTCTTGCTTGTTCAAAGTCTACATAATTAAAATGTTCTTCTTATTCTTAGTAATGATAAAAGGAGGGGGGGTTTAAAAAGGGGCATTTGGAATGTAGGGAGATAACTCCTTAGCCAACTTCAATGGAATGAAGTGGCCTTTGGTGTCATGTCCCAAAATGGTTTTAGGGTGATTGCACGTTTGATAAAAATCAAAGAGAAGAAGGGGGATAAAGTAGAGAAGGGAGAACATAATAGTCTTTTTACCTAGACTCAAAATGACTTCAAGTACTTCTTGGGAGATTGCCTTTGGAAATGCCTTGATAGTATTTTGTGTATAGTATTCTTATGTTTCAAAAAGAAGGTCCTTTGAAAGGTTGGAGAATAGGGGTTTTTATAGTTGAAAACAAGATGTTTTTGGTGCCAAAACGAAGTTACAAAGATCAGTTTCCCGGGCAAATCATGTAAAATGAGCAAGGGAGGGATTCTTGGACAAAATATGTAACTGACGCCCAGGTGCGCGCGCCTCCTGCCTTGGTGGCAGGACGCGCGCGCTTTTGACCCCTACGGGCGGAGGCGCGCGACTTCAAGATGGATTTTCTGACCGAATAGACTAGAAAGTCAACCTTGTTATTCTGTTTAGTCCCTGGACTTAACGAAGTCAGTCAGGAACTTAATGGAAGTAACAGAAACTAACGAGAAACACTTAAAATAGGGGGAAACACAAGATCAACTGTGCAATCGGGGTGAGCGGTCCAAGGCGGGGTGTCTACAGAGCCCCTCGGCGATGTGGATTGCAAAGCAAAACGCGTCGACGAAAGAAAGTATACTCGCCGAGGACATCACTAAGAAAAAGAAAAGACTCGATAAAAACAAGGATTTGAAATTGCGAGGGATAGAGATGCGCTCCCTGTGTGAGCGAATTCTGCTGATAGAGGGGGTATGGTAGTATGAAAATGGCCTACCGTGGCCAAGGTTTAAAGTCCGTGTGGGGGACTAGCGAGATCTGAGAATCCGTCTACTAATAGCGAGATACGAGAATCTGTCTGCTGATAGCGAGATCCGAGAATCCGTCTGCTGATAACGAGATCCGAGAATTCGTCTGCTGATAGCGAGTCCGAGAATCTGTCTGCGGATAGCGAGATTTGAGAAGCCATTTTCTTCATTTAAAGTCTTGAGAAGACCTGGCAGGATCTGAGAATCCGTCTGCCGATGGCGGGATCTGAGAATCCGTCTGCCGCATTTAAAGTCAAGAGAAGACCTGGCGAGATCCGAGAATCCGTCTGCCGATGGCGGGATTCGAGAATCCGTCTGCCGCATTTAAAGTCGAAAGAAGACCTGGCGGGATCCGAGAATCCGTCTGCCGCATTTAAATTCGAGAGAAGCCCTGGCGGGTCCGAGAATTAGTCTGCCGATGGCGGGATCCGAGAATCCGTCTGCCGCATTTAAAGTCGAGAGAAGACCTGGCGGGATCCGAGAATCCGTCTACCGATGGAGGGATCCGAGAATCCGTCTGCCAATGAATGCGAGTTTTTTTTAGTAGACTTGTTAAAGAGGTGGTGATTTCAATGGTTCACCTGTTGGGGTTCGGAGTAACATGCGCAGCGGAAAATAGCATTTAAAATTTTAATGAAACCCAAAGCCCATAGATCCATTCATATGATTAAGTCAAACACAACATAATGAATACTAGAATACTAACCCTTGATGACTTTGATTTTGCAACCTTGAATTCAATGGAGGCTTAAAACCTTGATCACGATCATAGTAAGAATCACGAACTTTGAAGATGATAAGTTTCACCCTCTAACGGTATCCACACGCGAACGAATATCAAGGAACTTCTTGATCTTGGTTGCTAGACCAAAATTATGAAACACGTTTTCATAATTGATATGAACTATATGGAATATTATTTGTGTATAATTTTGTTCTTCAATATAGGATCTCTTAGAACAAAATAATTCTCTCAAAACTCTTTTGAAAACTTACACAAAACCTTGAGATTAGTTCTGGCCGAATTTTGGCTGTTTATATACAAGTTATACTTATTCCAAATAGGAAACTTGTGTATAAACCCGTCCAAAATTCTTTTCCAAATCAAATCAGGAAATCTGTCCCGACTCACTGTGCGGCCGCCCAACTAAGCTGGAACAATCTGGTACTTTTGGAGCCAATATGTGCGGCCGGCCAAAACATTTTGTGCGGTCGCACACTTACCCCAGATTCCTTTAATTTCCAAAATCCTTCAATGGTCCTTCGACCCAATATTCCAATATAGTCCCTTTTAGGATTCAGTCTATTGTATGTGACCCTCTAGGATTATACTAAGTTGGCAATGGGTTCAAACATGAAACCATAAGATATGATTAGGTTCTAGCAAACAGTCATACCTACCCAAATAGTATAACTAGATACAAGATCGCATTCCTTTAGAACATGTCACAATCCCTTTATCCACGATGTCATTGAACACAAGTCATGGTCAACAAGTCAACTTGTCTTTGTTCAATACTTTCTCGATTCCGAATATGTTGATAATCCAAATGACATTGATCTAATCAATCCATTTGAGTTTGGCCAAATATTTCATCAACATCATTCCTTCGAGGGGCCCAAGGTTGACATCTCTCCGAAGAGGGACAAATCCATTTAGCTTATTATTCTTCCCTACGTGAATCCGATTATGCCAATCATACCCTTTATAACTGCCCGGTTAAAGGTAGCGTTTGAATATGTCAAACATAATCTTCATCAAGTGGAAGACTATAATAACTTCATGTCTAAGGATTCAAATGACATAACTAATATGATATTTATATATGACATTGACCATGACATAAATCTCATGCTGCGGGTCATGTCCTGTACCTTGTTCCAAACAAGTACCCATAAATCTAACATGATCATCCCATGATCATATAGCCTTTATACTAGTGCTTAACAAGCTCTAGGGACGGAGATTATTATAGGCAAACATGAGCAATAATAATAATCTTATTATCTCTTTATCATCATGAATAAAATGATAACTTATACAACGTTTAACAAACGTGCCTAGGGCACCAACACCAACAATCTCCCACTTTCCCTAGGCCCAATCTCTAGTTATCGAATACCTATGGACCTGACATGACCATCATGTTTAGCTTGTGGTAGTCCCTTTGTTAGCGTGTCCGCAACGTTATCATTTGTTGGTACTTTGCATATACATTTACGTCTTCCTTATCAACGATTTCTCGAATGATAAGAAAACGCCTAAGTATGTGTTTGGATTTAGGATGTTCCCTTGGTTCCTTTGCTAGATCAATAGCACGACTATTATTACTAATAAGGTCTATTGGATTAGCAATGCTAGGAACCATCTTAAGTTCACCAATGAACTTCTTAATCCAAACAATTTCCTTTGCAGCATCTAATGCAGCAATTTACTTAGTTTTGTTTTGTAGATTTTAGTGACTGTACTCTGCTTAGAACCATTCCAACTTACAGCTTCACTATTATTTATAAATCTCGATTGCAATTTTTCTATTATCTTTGTCGGTTTGGAAGCATGCATCCGTGTACCCATATACGATGAGATCATCTTCCATTCCTCCATAGATCAAAACAAATCTTTAGTCCTTCTAAAGTACATTAAAAATTGTTTTACAGCCATCCAGTGATTCTTACCGGTTGTCGGATTGATATCTACTCACCATGCTCCAAGCATTTAGATATATCGGGCTTAGTACTTATCATAGCAAGATGGATCCAATTACCGAAGCAAATGGCATCTCATTCATTTTCTCATGCTCATCTTTTGTCTTTAGGACATTGAGTCTTGCTTAGAGAAACTCCATGTAACACTGACAACTGTCATTTCTTATAATTTTCCTTGCAGAATCTTCTAATGACCTTGTCAATGTATGTACATTGGCTTTAAACTAATTTACTTCCTTTATCTATCTATATAGATCTTAATGCCAATGACGTATGTGGCTTCATCCATATTCTTCATTACGAAACTCTTTCTTAACTAAATCTTTTCAGATTAAAGTGTACGAACGTCGTTTCCAATGAGCAATATGTCATCCACATATAAGATAAGGAATAGCACTATGCTCCCACTAATCTTCTTGTATACACAAGATTCATCTTCGTTCTTGATAAAACAAAACCATTTTGATTTATCAAGACGGAGTTTCCAACTCCCATAAGCTTGCTTTAATCCATCCAATGGATTTCTGCAACTTACATAATTTATTAGAATTTTCTTTGACTGTCAAAACCTTTAGGTTGTATCCAATACATCCTTAAGTTGGTTCCCGTTGAGGAACTCTTGTTTTGACATCATTTTGTCAATTTTCATATTCCAAATATGAACATGTGACTATGAGAATTCTAGTAAGTTTCTTGCTACCCACGTATATTTTTCTCCAAGAAAACTCATTCCTCTCCTTTGGTTTTACACCTTAGGTTAGAATGATCAAGTTCCAAACTTGATTATTACACATGGATTGCCTTTTTAGATTTTATGACCCCAAATCATCAATCTAAATATGGAGCGGATATTGCATCTTTGATAGGTGGTAAATACTTCATTCTAAATGAACTTTATCGCAATACTTTCTATCTCGAAATATCCAATATTTCTTGTTATAGATTGTATTCTATCATGTATGCAAGTACTTGTATATCTTGAACGGATTTTCACAACTCCTTGTGAAAACTTGTTCAACTTCCATCATAGGTTAAATTATATTTTCTAGGTCTCGAACCATTCGAGATACATTTTACTCCCACTGGTTCTTTTAGAGATAAACCATTTATCTAGAAAAGCACCATCATAAGTAACAAACCATTTGTCTCTTATGAGTAAAACATTATCCTCAAGTTTCCTTAGGATATCCCATGAAAATATATTTGTTAGATTTAAATGTGAGTGTGTCCCAGACAGCTCATTTCCAAAAGATCTCATCATCTTAAATCTTTACGAAAGATAAACACGGTTTTCTTTCACCTTTTAACCTCCTTTGATGGAACTCGAATTAGTGTAATTATAGCGGTTTGTAATACATATCCCCAAAACAAATAATGGAAGATCAATTTTGATTTTATCATCTTATGAACCATATCCAATAAGGTTCAATGCCTCCATGTAGACACACCATTCCAAATGGTGTTCTTAGTGGAGTTTATTGTGAAACTATTTCACAACCTTAATGATAACTATCAAAACCTTGGTTTAATTATTCATCATCACGATCGAGTCAGAATCTTTGAATATTTTTACCAAGTATAACCAAACTTTTCTTTTAGCATTGCTACTTAATGCACCATATACATCGAAATGTATTAGGTCAAGTAAGATATTGGCCTTTTACTATTCATAGTAAAAGATGTCTTGATCCAAGTAAATGAGATTTGCATAAATCATATGATTCCAAATCATATGACTTTAAAACTACGTCCCATGGAATTTTAGATATGCATCTCTTATTTATTTGATCAAAACAATAATGCATAAGAAATTTGATTACTTATGTTATAGTCTCATTTATTATTTCGTTCTTCAAGATTTAGGATATAAGATTTATTTATATGATAACACAATGAAGTAAATCATAATAAATAAATCACCTTTCTTATTCCAAATAAGAAATAAATATCCTTCATTATCTTATAACAAAATAATATTTTCTACTTCGTGAGTAAAGTCACTTTTCAGTGTTCTATGAACAATGTTGCAACTCTTGCATCATTACCATTCATAGATCAATCTTTACTATAAGTAGTCTTTCAATTTACTAATTATTGCACATTTTACAAATGTAGGATTCACATCCGGTATCCAATACCCAATAATTAAATTTATAAAGATTGATTTAAAACATAAATATTCCGAGTGGTAGTCTCACTACCATTCTCTTTTATTGATCGTCCAAAATTTTTGACTACAATTCTAATTGGACTGCCAAGTTTCTCAAGATGCTCTACATAGCCTTTATCTTAAGCATGTGAGGTTCCACTTATTGCCCTTTACTCATTTTGCAAGAAGTGAATGCAATAATTGTTTTATACCTCTCTTGCTTAGATTGCTCTTTGAAACATGTAACTCAACTCCACGCTTATCTAATAAGCTTCCACAAGTTCCAAACTTTGTTGGAGTTTTGAGCACATAATCGCGAGCATGAGACAACTCACATTCCCAGAATCATACTCATGATTCTTGTGATTGTCTATTCCGGTATTGGTTTCTTTTAGGAATAGGCCCATCAAGAATGTACAACCCATCTTATTGCCTTAGAACGATTCTTAGGCTCAGGATCCAATCCATGAAGTTTGTACCATTCTCTTGAAGCATTATCCTTATCAAGGATTGATAGCAATGATTTTAGTTGTAATCTACAACTTATGCAAAATTTCCAAAATTTTACAAGTACCAATCTCATTAAAGAGATAAATAATGTATTTTCCAAAAATACTCCCACTAAAATATATAACCTTCTTATACATCCAATGTATAATATAATTTAAATGGGCTTTCAAGTCCGCTATGGCGGATTACACAAAACCAAATTAATTAGGTAGACAACCCTGTCAATCATATCAAATATGACTCTTAGATCCTTTTTCTGAGATTCTTTTAAATTGGGCTAAGATCCAACTTTAATTTATTTTCAAGTACGCTTTGGCGCACCGCTCAAAATCAAATTAATTAGGTAGACAATTTCTTGTCAATCATATCTAATATGATTCTTAGGGATCCAATTTCAAAAGCATGTTTAATCTCATCTTTGCCTAGGCCCAAAACTGTTTTGACGCCTTATTAAGTCCAACCATTTTAAACGTATAGTTAATGTGCCTCGCTAGGGCGTGCCCATATTATCTATCTTGCTCATACATGATAAAGTTAATGCACCTCGCTAAGGCGAAAACTACATTAAAATCACCCATGCACTAACAAGTGTTTTAATCATGGCATGGCAATAAAGGACTTAAAACTTTTCTTTGAAGGTTCATTACCATATAGCATACAACATATTTATGAGCACACAAGATAAATATGTTACGCATCAAGTTTAGCCACTAAATTAATCTCCATTAATTTAAGCATAATATTTATGTGTCATTAGTTTCTCTATAATTATGAGGGTGAGACTATTTCAACTTTGGTTATTATCTCCAAATCAAGACAACAAGAAGTGCGGCCGAAACTAAGCCATGAGGCATCCACAATTCCGCACTAATTCAAGAAACCAAGAAAGTAGTCCATGTGGCCAAAACTAAGCAATAGATGGTCTCGATGAACGTAGGCCAACTGCATCCACAATTCCACATGGATCTCCAATCATTGAATCAAGAACTTTGTTTCTCAATCTTAGCAATTATGAACTCTTCATAATTCTAACTTCGTTTTATCTTTGAAACCTTGATTGTGATCAAGTTTGGGAAACACAATCTCGATGAACGCAGATTAGCCATCCAAACCTTGAACCAATCTTAGAATCACAAGATCAAAACAAATAGGAAAATCAAACCCTAAGATCCACACCCAAACCAACTACCCAAAACCCATTCCAGATCAGCGGGTCTGGCCTGGTCTTGTCACTGGTTTGGTCGGACCCTATCAAAATTCCAGATTCTGAACATGACCGAAATCAAAATCCAGAATCTGATCAACTGTGCGGCCGCCCAAGAAAATATGTGCGGTCGCCCACTAATTTCTGTGCGGTCGCCCAGAGCATCAGAAAGAATTTTTAAAGTTCAAAAATTTGTCTCAAAATTGTTTTCCCCGATTATTAAAACTTTGATCCAATCAAAAATTAATAATCAAACAATTCAGAACCCATCATAATTTTTTAGTGCGATTCAATAGTGCGATTAAAGTTGTAAAATAACAAACCACATAAAATCACATAACACATAAACATCATATAATCCAATATTCATATCATGCTAGGCACATAAACCATTTATATACACACAACATGATCTTAGTATTGAAATAATCAACATGAACGGGGCTCTGATACCACTGTTGGGTTTCAGAGTAACATGCGCAGCGGAAAATAGCATTTAAAATTTTAATGAAACCCAAAGCCCATAGATCCATTCATATGATTAAGTCAAACACAACATAATGAATACTAGAATACTAACCCTTGATGACTTTGATTTTGCAACCTTGAATTCAATGGAGGCTTAAAACCTTGATCACGATCATAGTAAGAATCACGAACTTTGAAGATGATAAGTTTCACCCTCTAGCGGTATCCACACGCGAACGAATATCAAGGAATTTCTTGATCTTGGTTGCTAGACCAAAATTATGAAACACGTTTTCATAATTGATATGAACTATATGGAATATTATTTGTGTATAATTTTGTTCTTCAATCTAGGATCTCTTAGAACAAAATAATTCTCTCAAAACTCTTTTGAAAACTTACACAAAACCTTGAGATTAGTTTTGGCCGAATTTTGGCTGTTTATATACAAGTTATACCTATTCTAAATAGGAAACTTGTGTTTAAACCCGTCCAAAATTCTTTTCCAAATCAAATCAGGAAATCTGTCCCGACTCACTGTGCGGCCGCCCAAAACCACCTCTGCGGCCGCCCAACTAAGCTGGAACAATCTGGTACTCTTGGAGCCAATATGTGCGTCCGCCCAAAGCATTTTGTGCGGTCGCACACTTACCCCGGATTCCCTTAATTTCCAAAATCCTTCAATGGTCCTTCGACCCAATATTCCAATATAGTCCCTTTTAGGATTCGTTCTATTGTGTGTGACCCTCTAGGATTATACTAAGTTGGCAATGGGTTCAAACATGAAACCATAAGATGATTAGGTTCTAGCAAACCGTTATACCTACCCAAATAGTATAACTAGATACAAGTTCGCATTCCTTTAGAACATGTCACAATCCCTTTGTTCACGATGTCATTGAACACAAGTCATGGTCAACAAGTCAACTTGTCTTTGTTCAATACTTTCTCGATTCCGAATATGTTGATAATCCAAATGACATTGATCTAATCAATCTATTTGAGTTTGGCCAAACATTTCATCAACATCATTCCTTCGAGGGGCCCAAGCTTGACATCTCTCCGAAGAGGGACAAATCCATTTAGCTTATTATTCTTCCCTACGTGAATCCGATTATGCCAATCATACCCTTTATAACTGCCCGGTTAAAGGTAGCGTTTGAATATGTCAAACATAATCTTCATCAAGTGGAATACTATAATAACTTCATGTCTAAGGATTCAAATGACATAACTAATATGAGATTTATATATGACATTGACCATGACATAAATCTCATGCCGCGGGTCATGTCCAGTACCTTGTTCCAAACAAGTACCCATAAATCTAACATGATCATCCCATGATCATTTAGCCTTCATACTAGTGCTTAACAAGCTCTAGGGACGGAGATTATTATAGGCAAACATGAGCAACAATAATAATCTTATTATCTCTTTATCATCATGAATAAAATGATAACTTATACAACGTTTAACAAACGTGCCTAGGGCACCAACACCAACATCACCATGGACCACATTGCTGCTTGAAGTTGTATGCTATCCGGAGCCTCACTTGCTATTGACTTTGTGGGGTGCGGGCACGGTTGACTGCAGATTGAAAAAGTGTTTTCCCTTTAGAGGGAAAAATGTCGAGACTGACCTTGACTTTTGTAACCGTCAGATTTAATGATGTCCATTGCGGAACATTGTGCTTGAAATGCCCCAAGGTGGAGCTGAGAACTCGGACGGGAGTTGAAAGAGCATTGATGTCATGTATTTATTCCTGCATGGGAACTTGCACCTGGGCCTGACACGGCACGGGAGGCGCCCGCATCCGAGAACTATTGTGGGACTTGCCCGCGTTTCAGGAGGGTAGCGGGAGGCACGTGCCTTGTCCTTAAGTTCAGCATACAAGTGCAGAAACTGTCCATTCTGTCTGGACTGAGTTCGAAAAACTGCCCAAACTCTCCATATTCTGAGTTGAATTTTCGTGAGAAAAACATTCCAAAACATTTCCTTTGTCCCTTTAAGATCATTCTATCGTGAGATCATGTCAATTTCTCATCAAACTCCCTCTTTTGAGATGCCAATGGGCGAGGAGACAGTAATTGGGGTTGAGGCCATGGACCCCAGTTTGCTCACCTATGAGTCTCATACTCATATCTCCCACTTTGTTTCTGCGGGATTGGTAAGAATTTCACCCTTCCTTTGTCGAATTTTTCGCATTCTGGGGCTGTATTATTGTTGCCCGTAATATTGCTACAGTAACCCTTTGTTTGTCGATCATGGCTGCATGTTGTTTGTTATTGCTGATTTGTCGCAAAGGGAGTGTTTGGATACCTATTTGCATGCTCACACATTCGTTTGAACGTTATGATTCTGCCATATTTGTTGAATTCCTTCATGTTGGGTTTGGCCATTTTGTAGCCGTTATGCTGACGAATTTTCTTTTGTTCCTTTTCAGAGATGGGCTCGTCTGTCTGAGATCAGAGGCAGGGCTCAAGCGCCTATTTCCATATGGAAGAGGTTGCCCGAGAATGTCCGGGATAGGGTTGTGGTGACTTGCTTCAGCCCTTTTATTACTAGTCTGTCGTCCCTGAAAAACGACCCAGACGTGATTAAGGCCTTGAGAGAGAGATGGTGGGATACCACCCACACTTTTCATTTTCCGATGGGCAAGGTGACCATGGCACCTACTAATTTCACTACCTTGACCGGCTTGCCTTTTTATGGAGTGGCTGTCCCTTATGGTGTGAGGGGGACTGCTCGGACACCTGCTGAGCTGTTGGCTTTGGTCGACTGTGAGTTCATGGTGAAGAACTCCCGAGTGACTTGGGGGAGGATCCGAGTGTACTTTAGCGTCCTTGTGGCTGAGTCTTGGGGTGTTACCGCTGATAGGGTAGAGGCAGTGGCCCGGGGTTTTATTTGATTTGCTTTGTCCCACACCCTGTTCGCGAATGGGGGATGTTCTACTGCCTTGTCCCTGTTGGACCTTCTGGTTAATCTGGACCAGGCTACTCAGTATAACTGGGCTATAGCGGGTCTGGCTGCTTGCTATCACGGCATGGATTTGACTAGTCGTTCGACCAGGAGCTCAGTCACGGGCTTTTCTCTTGCTTGAGAGGTATATCTACCACTTTGCCTTTTCCCAAATTTCTGTCTTTATCTACACTTTTGACTGTCATTAATCCTGTCTTTGTTTCTATTTGCAGTTGTGGGCTTTTTCCATTCTGGGCATGAGAGACTTTAGGATCGAGAGGGAGGGTCAGCCCCTGTATCCTGACTGTGCGAGGTGGTCCTACAAGGCCAGAAACGTGAAGACCGCACCGCCCCCATTAGCTTGGTTTCAGCCAGGCAGTATCTGGACAACCCGAGGCCCGAGTTTGTGTCTCATTCACTGTTCCCCTGTAGACCGATATATGGTAGCATAGAGCATACCCTGTTTCCCACACGCTCGAGGCTTCTGATGAGTTTTGTGGAGTGCATGGCCATGTACCTAGGAGAGAGAGTATACTGGTAGCATGGGAGCCAGATGGTGGATTACCATAACCCACCTAGGCCTGCGGTTCCGGAATTTCCTCCTTTCTGCCCTCGTAGTTGGGGAGCGTTATCTGAGGAGGATAGGGCCATGTACATGGCAGGGATTGATGCTTCCCCTTTCTTCTTTCCTTATCAGGATTACGGCATCTTTAGGGCCAACCATTTGTTGCAGGGCTTTACGTATGCTGACCCTCGGGGAACATAGCCTGCCCCCTCGACTTCTTCTCAGTTCTATCCCACCGGTGCCAGTTATTGCTTCGATACTCCCTTGCCTCCTTCGTACTATACTTACTCCAACTTTGGAGTTGTCGAGGAACAGAGGGAGATTGTCCCTGAGGAGATGTCACCGGAGAGAGAGCCTCCTGCCCAGACTGCTATGGTATGACTGTATTCTTTCTGTACATTTATGACCGTGACCCATTTTCTGCTCTAGTCTCTTTTATATCAGTACACTAATGTAGTTTCTTGTTCCTGTTGTGACAGGTGCCCGTAGTTGCTTATAGGCATATAGGCCGCCAGAACAAGGGGATGCGGAGCAGACTGCATCATCTGGAGGAGAGGGTACTAGAGCTGTGTAGAGATATGGAAAACCTGACTAGGGAGGCTGCAGGGAGAGTGTTTGGAGCTGCTAGAGGCATTGCTCGGGGAGCTCGCGGCATGGGACGCGGTTGCAGAAATCTTGCTCTGGATGTTGATGATGCTGTCACCTCAGCGAGGCGGTCACTGAGTCGGAGCCTTAGTCGCGGCGGTCCTAGTTCCTCGGCGTAGGTGCCAAAGAGACGCCGCCATGAGATCACAGTTGAGGAATATGAAGAAGATTCTGATGATGACGAAGAGACTGAGAGTGGCAGCGGGGATGGGCACAGTGCTGCTGGTGATGACTCAGAGTAGCTTTCTCTTTGATGTAGAGGATGAGATCCTGAACAATTTTTATTTAAAATGTAACAAATAACAAGTATTTACAATCTTAGCTATTTATCTACATTTTTTATGTTTATTTAGACTCGATCCTAAATGTCGACACTTTACAAGCAAATGTGTGCCCAAAGTGTTCCATTTCTTGCTGCGGAATGTTGTTTTGCTGCTTTGGATTCTGAACTTGTTGCAGGTTGAAGGCGTTGAAATGCCTGGGTTGTTGCTGAATTGATAAGGGCCTGTTCTGTTCTGCCGTCTGTCAAAGGCGCGTGCACGCCTGGAATAAGGCATGGGATGCGCGCGCGTTGTGGCTCCAAGGGCGGAGGCGCCCGCGTCTGGGTTGCTGATTTACAGCCCCTTTCTTTCTGAACAAGATTCTCCAACAACTATAAATTTGAACCCATTTTGATGGTCGCACAGCAATATTCTGCAATCCTTCCCATTCTCTTAAGCCCCAAATTCTTGTCAAGAATGGCTCCCATGACCTTTTCTTTTGAGGTAAAGGTGTCCGTCCCCGAAGGTGAACAAATGAAGTCCGTCCCCATTGTGAAGGCACGTCCTAGTGTCTTTGACCGCTTGGGAAGACCGAATGAAGTTACCATTGAACCTTTAAGTCTGGCAGTTCGTGTTGAAGCCCCTAGGCTACGTTATTTACCGAAGAAGAAGAAAGGTAAAGGCAAAGTCAATTCCCCTTATGTGTGGAAGCACCCATACAAAGCCCCCATCAAGGCTTCTTTGGACAAAGGCAAAGGGAAGGGGAAGGTTGTTGATGAAGCTCCTTCTCGTCCTAGCATCTTCTCTCGCCTTGGTGGTTCCGGGAGTGCTCCGCCCTCAGTTAAGAAGGTCAAGGGCCCTAGTCAAAAGCAATGGGTTCCCAAACTGAAGAAAGATTAAAAATTTCTTAGTACCCCAAGATTGCAATTAATAGACCACTTGTTTAGGATTAAATATTTTAATGTCTTTTATTACTCAACATCATCCGTTGTAATGGTGAGAATGTTTCAAAGAATGAATAAAAATTGCATCTTGTTATGACACGATTGGGTAAAAATTTATGTTTTAGACCGCACCCGAAGGTTGCCTACGTTCCTCTTGTAGAGAGGCTCAGGTCTCAGTAGTTCAAACAAATGAAGACCATTTTTTTTGTGCACCCTGTTTTTTGCCTAGACCGCCCTTTCGGGTTTTCAATCTAGCAGGATTCTTTTTTGCACGTGCTCTAATTTTTGCCTAGGCCGCCCTTGCGGGTTTTCAACCTAGCGAGCGTTTTTTTTTTTAATGGTCTTTATTTGTTAACCGTAGAACTTCTTGAGCTTGTCGAGGTTGACCTCCTTTGGTAATTGATCACTATCTAAGTCTACGAGTCGGACTGCACCACCGCTTAGTATCTTCTTGATCATGTAAGGACCGATCCATCAGGGTCCCCATTTCCCAAGGGGATTCATCGCAATGGGATGATGTTGTCTTAAGACTAAGTCTCCCACTTTGATGTTTCGAGGCATCACCTTCTTGTTGAAAGCTCTTGCCATTCTTTGTTGATAAGCCCTTGTGCGCTCAAATGCTCTTAACCTATTTTCATCGAGTAGGGATAGTTTCTCATATCGACTTTGCATCCTGTAGACACCCTGCCTTGGACCACTCACCCCGATTGCATGGTTGATTTTGTGTTTGTCCCTCTTTTAAGTGTTTTTTTCAGTTTCTGTTACTTCCGTTAAGTTCCTGACTGACCCCGTTAAGTCCAGGGACTAAACTGAATAGCAGGGTTGACTTTCCAGTCCATTCTGTCAAAAAAACCATCCCTGAGTCGCGCGCCTCCGACCATAGGAGCCAGAAGCGCGCGCCTTCCACACCCAAGGTGGGAAGCGCGCGCCTCTGGGCGTCAGTTACAGATTTCTGTCCAAGAATCTCTCCCTTGCTCATTTTACATGATTTTTCCCGGGAAAGATTTCTTGGTGACTGAGTGTTGGCACCAAAAACTTGTGTTTTACAACTATATAAACCCCTCTTCTCCACCATTGGAAGGGGGGGGGACTCCTTTTGGAAGAAATAAAACTATACACAAAGACATTCAAGGCATTTCGAAGGCAATTTCTCAAGAAATATTTGAAGTCACCTTGAAGCATAGGTAAAAGACCATTCTCTTCCCTGTTCCCTACTTCATCTTTCTTCTTCTCTTTTATTTCATCAAAAGTTCAATCACCCAAACATTTTTGGGACATGACACCAAATATTACTTCACTTCATTGAAGTTAGTCAAGGAGTTATCTCCCTACATTCTAAAAACCCCATTTTTTAACCCCTTTTATAATCATCAAAGAATAGGAAGAACATTTTGATTATGTAGATTTTGAACAAGCAAGACCAACATTAGTTGGGCGAGATGGGTGTTTAAGTACTTCCCATCTCGTAACCTAACCCCCGAACCTCATACACAAGAATCTCTATTTTCGTAAATCAAACTTAGGCTACACATTAGGTTTTTTTATGTTCCTCTAAAACATAGGTGGCGACTCTAAAACACAAATAGACATCCTAGGAATCGACCCGCGTGCCCTAGCCTAAGGCCGCGCTCACCCGGGGTATCTACAGTGGCGACTCCGCTGGGGAGATTTGAGGGTTAAACTTGCATTTTGTTCAAAATCTACATCTCCAAAAAGATTTATATTTTTTGTGAGTCAATGTTTTTACTTTCATAAAGGATATTACGCTTGCGTTTTGTTTAGTGGTGATGTGCAGATAATCTATAGGTGATAACCATTTTGGAGCGGTAAAAACAGCAGAAAAAGAGGGTAGAAATTGAATTTTCAAGACAGACAAAGGGGTGCGCACGCCCTATCACCAAGGGTGCCCCCTCCAAATACAAGAAAACCAAAGTTTCTGGACAAATGGTGGGCATGCCCCCTTTTAGAGGGTGCGCACGCCCTCCCCTGTTCACCAATTGGGTTCACTTTCTGTGATTAGCGTGTGTGCGCCCCCTCCAACCTGGTGCGCGCGCTCCCTCACGCCTGGAAGCTGCGCCAGCCGGTCAAAAAGAAAAAAAACGGGCATAATCCTCATTGTTGAACCCTAGCTGCTCCCCTCTCCTTCTCTCTCTAAATACCCACCTAAACCCATCTCTCTCTCTCTACAAATTACCTTCCCCCATCACACAAACCGGAAATCTATCACTAGAAATCACCTTCTCCCCTCTCACACTCCTCCATTCCAAGGATTTCAAGCCTCAATCACCATTAAATCCGGGGAATTGCTACACATTGTTCAATTTTGAAGAAAAAGGAAAGCGGGATTTTGAGAGCTTTCGGGGGTGAATTTGAAGGTGCTTCAGAAAGGAAAAGTGGTGGTTGGAACAAGAGCTCTCTGGAGTCATCATCCTCTACAACTCCGGCGAACACTCCGGTGACTTTTCCGGTAACTTTTTCCGGTCAAGTAAGTTGAATTTCTGAGTTATTTGTGTATAGCATTTTCTTGTGGGCTTTGAGACAATGGGTAAAACTAAGAAAAATACACCCACACCCGATGTCCCGGTGGAACCCCCGTATGATAACACTAAATTCGTGAATGCAAAAGCAGAGAAATTTTATAATGATTACAAGGGGAATAGCTTTATGGTTGAGAGGAAATTTGATTGAGAAAGTTTTGGTATGAAGGAGGTGTTTACTTTTTATAAATGGAAGGATTTGGCTATGGACCCAACGGCTCGAGGAATATCTCTGGTGGTCAAATATTTTTATGCTAATGTTTTTGGGAGAGGGGACACGGACAATTCGTTCGTGCACGGTGTGGAGGTTGATTACACGAGTAGAACAATCAATCAATACTACCGTATGCCAGTTGGGACGACTGAGGAGAAGTGTGCTTATCAGAAGCTGTTGAGGGAGATGGTTACGGTTGACAAAATAAAAGAAAATCTTCCCATATTCTCTGCGACTCTAGGGGTGAACAT
Organism: Campanula takesimana; assembly: GCA_026119855.1. Taxonomy (NCBI): domain Eukaryota; kingdom Viridiplantae; phylum Streptophyta; class Magnoliopsida; order Asterales; family Campanulaceae; genus Campanula; species Campanula takesimana. Next base: position 54,321 of record JAOWBW010001416.1, read on the forward strand.
TGACCCTCACAGGTACCACAAGGGCAATGTTTTCAAGACTAATGAGCTGGTGCCTGAGTTGCAATATTTGCACCACTTTATTTGTGAGCAGATAATACCATCTTCGCACAAGGGAGATGTACATTGGCGGCGGGCTGCACTGATGCATGTGGTGATGTGCAGAGAGAAGATAAACACTGGGCTAATAATCAGGTAGGAGATGATATAGTTGACTCAAGGGATGGGGACTTCAAGCTATAAATTTCCTATTTTAGTCACTGAGTTGGTGGAGTTGGCCGGGTAAACTTATGCGAGTAATATCAAGGACATAAAGGCCAGGGCTCCGATCACTTTGAAGAAAGCCACCAATTTAAGGAGGGGATCCACTTCTGCAGCCAGGAGTAGCAGTCAAGCTAGAGAGGAGGTAAACGAGGAAATGCATAACATCAACCCGTATGAGGCGACGTATTATTTAGCGGGTCAAGTACAAAGCCATAAAGAGCAAATGTAAGAGTCCCGAAGAGAAAATGCAATGGAGTCTTAGTCCAATAGCATGTGGCAAGCACAGACGGATCAAAGGATGGATAATTTGGAAGAGGTAGTCCACAGGGAGGTTGGGGAGAATCAATACTTTCGACAAAGGATTATAGCTAATTTCTTTCCCAGTGAACCATACCCCCCCACAATATTACCCTCCCCAATATCCGCCATACATGAGACCGTGGAACATGCAATGGAGTGGACCTACTTGGGATGAGCAGCGAGCGGTGAAAGTACCACAATTTCAAGGTGGTAGTCCAAGTGGTCCTTGGGATCACTTCTTTCCCCCGCCGCAGTGAAATGGTTGAGGTATCCCTACTCCTTTACTAATTTTGTTATGATTTGTGCATTAGGGACAATGCAAGTCTTTAAGTTTGGGGGTATGGGGTACGGTTAGTTGGTTATCTGCTATCATTACTAGTAGGATTTAATTAGTGGGTTTTTTTTTTTAGGGTAAATTTTTTAAATATTTGTTCTTATTGTATTTGGGGATGTTGGCCACAGTCGATGATGATCAGAGGGATTATTTTAGTCATTATGGGTGCTACTGTTTAGCCTAGAGTTGGGACTGCATTAATACTACTAAAGGCATGATTGCACCACTTCTCACTTACATTACTTTCATGATCATGTTACCAACTTAGGAATAATTTATGGGATCACTTGGTGTATGTTCGGGACCCTAGAACATTGTTGCATGGTTGTCAATAACAAGTCAATAGGTTATTTGGTATTTATGGCATTTCTTTCTAAACCATTTTGTTGGCCTTATTTTGTCTATCTAGTCACTAAATAAAATCATCGCTAGAACACCCTTTTGAGCCTAGTAATGAATGAAAGAATGGCACATTAAAGACCGATGTTCACCTTCTTTTGATACCCGATTTCCTACCCTTTTGCATTAAGAATAGGTTAGACCCACCTTGACGAGGAAGTGGATTAGGGAATGATGGGAATTTATGGTTAGAAATTGGGAGAATGAATTTGGGAATTATGGTTTATGGACAAAGTTATGAAATGGGTGTATGTAATGAAAGGAAGGGGCAAGCACAAAAATATTGTGATCATTGAGTAGTGTGCAAAGTGATTAATTAAGCACACATTTGTCTTGTGTAAGTTGAAATTAAAAAAAAACAAAAAAAAATAGAGATAACAAGCTTGTCCCCTTAATGTATTGAAGTGATGATTTGGAAAAGGCCGCAATAAATAGGGAATTACGCCTCACCCTATGTAATTATATAAAGTTCAAGTTTGGGGGTGAGACAGTGTGGGAATTGGGTGAGCGGAGAGTTTAACATATTGCGAGGATGTACATATTATAGAAGACTTGTTAGTCCACTTTCTTAACTTCGTATGTCCTTACCTTCATTTATAACCATGAACCTAGCCTTGCACGCTTGTTGTGTTTAAAACTTTATGCCATATTTTCTTTCAATATAGGTAACCTGGTTGACCACTGTGTATACATGATTATGAGTGTCCTTGATTGGGTTAACGTGTATCATCATCATCATTTGTGGAATAAGAGCATTAACTTAAGTGATCCCATAAACTAATCTTATTTTGGTTGCATTGATCACCACATCACTCATCCTATCATGCTGCGGTGGAAAATCAAACGAGTTAGTAGTATATATGTGTTGCAACTTGGTTGTACAATTGGTGCCCATTTATTGACACTTGTGTGAGGAACCTGAGACTTGTGGTTAACAATCCCCCATTTGTAATGAGAACAAGCCAAAAATATTTTCTTTTGTTTTTAGTTGTTTTTAGTAGTAGTTGTTTAATAGTAGTATTTTGGTTTTACTCGAGGACGAGAAAAAAGATAAGTTTGAGGGTATTTGATGGATGTGTTTTTACAAATCATTATTGAATACATTCGTTCTTATCTTGGAGCTAATCTTCGGGTATTTTAGTGTTTTAATGGCTGTTTTGAGTGTCTTTGAGTACAGGTGAAACTGTTGAAAAATGGAGGAATTTTGGGCTGTAAATGGGAGAAAGGACCTGAGGGGAATTTTGGAGAATATATGTGCCAAGGACTATACAGGAAATTATGAAAATAAGAAGTCTCCTGAGGAAAGAGGTAGGGTGCGCACGCGTCCTCATATAGAGGAGCGCACGCCCTCTTATTCTAGAAGGATTGAATTTGTGGTGACAGCAAGGTGCGCACGCTCCCTTCAATTTGGTGCGCACGCCCACATACGCCAGAAGGTTTTGACTTGTTGATATTAAAAAGGGTGCGCACGCCCTCTTCAACCTGGTGCGCGCGCCCCCTGCCCCGAATAAGCTTTTTGAAGATTTCCTCTTTTGTTTAGGATTGTATTTCCTTTCCATATTTTGAGATATTGTACCCTAGTATAAAAAGGAAACACTGCAGCAGCCATTAGTTTCTTATGCTTTATTTTCTGGGTTTTTGAAGATTGTAAAAGGGATTGAAGGTTTTATTTACTCAAGTGTAATATCCAGGTTTATGAATTTTAATTCTTTTCTTGTGATAATCATTATGAGTATGAGTAGCTAATTCCCTTGTGATTTGCGGAGTGGTAGTAACAATACATGATCTCCATGCTATAGTTCTTAATTCATAATTCAATATCATTTTAGAGTGCTAAAATATTCTTAATTCTTTCTAAGGTTTCAGATTTATGTTAAGATACTTTTGGCCCTAGAATGCGTGGGTATCAATTGGGCCATTAACATGGGTGATTGATACATTGACCATTATTTTACCTCTTAGATCCAATTGAGGACGTAACTGAAATCAAGCGGGTCTAGGTTCGTACATTCTTTTGATCTTCGTGAATTCTTTGATTATTATATATACGTAACTGGAAGTGTAATAAAAGAAGAATATTTGAGTTGCAAATCGCACACCAAACCGTCCCAACTCTTGATTTTGTGAATGAACCCTAGAATGATATTGATGTCTTTATTAGTAAAATAGCATAAAGTGAATGTATTGTGAAACCCAATCCGTGAATCTCGTCGTCAAATCTTGAATTCAATCTTTGCTTTATTTTGCGATCTTAAATCATTAGTTTACTTTTATTGCCTAGTAGTTAATTTAGTTTTTAAACAATCAAATCAAAAAACCCTTGGTTAGTTTTACACTAATTGAGTACACTTGTTTATCCACAAGTCTATGTGGTTCGACCCTTACAATCGTACATTACTACTTCGGTACTCGTATACTTACAAGGTTTTATTACAGTGGAATTTTTCTCCATCACAAATCACAAGGACCGGCCTGTATCCTACAAATATAATATTGATACTCGTATGTTGTAATTAATTAATGAGATACTGTAAATTATTTATCACAACCCTCAATACATTGACATTAATATATGTGATATTACATACAATTCATATGGCCACTCATATACTTTCTCATAATACTTTGGAAATGGTTCATACTCCTTTGAAAAATAAAACCCATCCTCCCTAACATTCCAATAACACAAGTTACCCATCTGATAACCACAATTACATTTCTTAGCTACTTTATTGTTATAAACATCAAATCTTATATCTTTTGATTCCCACCAAAAGTGGCAGAAAAATAAAGTGGTTCCCCACAAATTAGCACAAAACCTCCATGTGTAATCTGCTCCGGGAGTAAGATTATGAAATCCAAGGTCATTATCTTTTGACGCGCAGTGAATTGTGAGATTTTTGGGAAGGTCATTGATGATACGAACGTCGTATTCTTTGGTAAGACTGCAAGATGCATAAGAAGATCTGATGAAAAAGAAAAATTGTAAGAGGAGTAAGAACATAAGATTTTTCACGGCAAAACTGGTCATGGTATAGACAACTCGCGTTTCTTTTATTTCATTTTATTCGTAATGTTTTATTTATGTGGAGAGAGGGTTTTATAGGAGCATGCTGAATAAAGTTGGGGGGTCATAAAGTAGTTTTGCTGATTACCGAAATCTGAATTTTGATGTAAGAAATTTGTTGTGAATTCACAGTTGCAAGCATTCATAAACTGTTTTATGACACCCAGCATAATATTTTTACTGTGAAAGGGAGAAAAAATCATTGCTTTTCATTGAGTTTTTTTCACTAAAAAACTGGTTTGTAATATGTAAGTATAGAACATACAGTACATTCCTCCATCTTATAACAATAAGAGGTAACAATTTTTAGGTATCCAACTGATAAGTCACATTACTCAAAAAATAAATTAATAACTTGTCATTCAATGAGACCTACCAGTCATACTCACAACAACGTACCATCCATTTACTATTCTCTCTTCATTTTCTCTCTCCTACCACACTTTTCATCCTCACAACACCTACTACACTACTATTATATTATTAATATATACTCCCTCCGTCTCACTCGAATTAGGACAAATTTTCATGGGTGTCCCACTCGAATTAGGACAACCCAAAATAGAAATATTTTATTTAATGGGTCTCACATTCACACTCACAACAACTTTCCACTCATTATTCTCTACCCTACTTTCTCTCTCCTACTTCACTTTTCATACTCACAACACCTACTCCACTAACACTTTTTCGTTAATCCACGTGCCCAACAAAAAAAATCCTAATTCGGGTGGGACGGAGGGATTATATAGGAGAGTGGTCAAATAAGTGGTTTTGTTAAGATACCCACTTTGGGGGTAAGTTAACCATTCGCCCACTTTTTATTGACAAAACTATCCCTTTTTACAAAAAAACAAAATAATTAATTAAAGGGGGGGGGGGGGGGGGGTATAGTAGTCTCTCTTCTTAGGCTCAGCCACACCAATTCTACCATGTCCGGTAGAGGTGGTAACTGGTAAATACTCACCATTAAACTCTGGTCACTTCCTTCTTAAATCACTCAAGACCCCTCTCCGCAAACACCCAAACCACAGTTCCACCACTATCATCTACATACTGTAGATGATAGGCTTGTACTGTATTCCAACCAACTACCAAATTTTCCACCACCCCCTTGCTTCTGAGAACCGGGCTTGAAAAGATAACAATGCAAGCAATATACTGCATCTTTGCTTATACTGTATTCCAACCAACTACCAAATTATTCGAACCATTTTGGATTGAATTTGTAATATGCTCCTGAAATTTCCGTCTTCTAAAATTCATGATTCTTTGGTTGAGATGGGACCTTCAACAAATGCGCCCTTCGAATATTTTCTAATTCTTTGCCATTACGAGCAAGGCTATAAATCGAAGGTCGCATCCCAGGATCAAAAACAAGTTCACGCATACCATCTACTTTTTGAACATTAGAAGTTGGAATATTAGGCTCTTGGGTATTAGGCGTTTCATGATTTGGATTTGGTACACTAGCATCGGGGATGATAGGATCTTCAACTTGAGGCTCTTAGCTTGAGGCTCTTGAGCATTAGGCACTTCAGAATTTGGATTTTGGGTAATATGGTCTAGGACGTTAGACTCTTGAACTTGAGGCTCTCCATTACTTTGTGAATGTTTCAATTTCTTGAAATAGTTTTTGAGCACTGTTTCAAAATGTGTACAAAACAAATTAACAAACAAATCAACAAGGCCACAGGCCAAAAAACCACAACAACAAGGCCACTAGACCACAACAACAAAGCCACTGGCCATAAAACCACAACAACAAGGCCACTAGACCGCAACAACAAGGCCACTGGCCATAGACAACCACACAACAAGGCCACTAGACCACACAACAACGCCACTGGCCATAAACAACCACATAACAAGGCCACTGGTCATAAAAAACCACATAACAAGATTATAGTTAAGTTTCTAACCTCCGGGACGGGGAGCCTCATTTGATTTAGAGTCAGAAGTAGACGACCCACATGATCTTTTCAAACTTCGAGGGGGACCCATTTTTTCTGTAGAAAAAATAAGCTAGAGTTGAAATCCCAAATGAATTTAAAGAAAAAAATATTAATAGTCTGTAATTCATGTATACATCTTACATTCTTACTAGCAATTTCTTGTACTATTAATATTCCGGTAATCCAGTACCAAATTCTTTTAAGAAAGTATGCAGACAAAAAGTCAGCATATTGAATCCCAAATTCCTTTTGCATCACAATAAATCCCAAATTAAAATTCATGTACTCTTAATATTGCAATACAAATAAGGCATAGAATCATAGTGGCATTGATTTGAGATTTAATATTCTATATTTCAATAGGAAATCAATGAGATTTAAAAAGAAAAACCGATTGAAAGAAAGTGTGAAACAATTTTTTTTGAATCGATTGAAAAAAAGCTCGAAACCTATTTTTTTTTTTTTTTTAGGATTTTAGGGATCGAGATTTTAGACGGTGACAAAGGAAGAAATATTACCTGAACGGCTGAACCGGAAAATATGTCTCCGGCGTCTTTACGGCTGCGCCTGAGTTCGAACAACTTCGTCTCCATCGCAATCTCTCCTTCCGTTCTTCGCAATCTCCTTCGCGTCGCTCCTCAACTCATAAACCCGCTAGCGGCAAACTAAAGAAATAAGTGTGTAGATCGTGTAAAAATTAAGTTTATATACGTAGGGGTTTGAAGGGGGTGAAGTGATTTTTTTAGGGGGGTTAAAGTGATAATTTTAAAAAATTTAGAAGGCTAAAATAGTATAAACGGAGAAGTCAGGGTGGTCAATTAAACCCCCTCATATACGTGCGTCCGCCCCTGTCTACAGTATTCTTCTATGATCTAACCCATGGTCTCGTGTCGCCGAAGTCAGCCTACTCTCCCTTTCCAACAACCACCAACATCTTTCCCGTATCTCACTGAACTACACATTTTTTTGACGAAGCTCTACAAAGAGGGCTTTAGAATTCATCAAAGTTTTGGCCCTGCAGTAACTTTGTTTTATTGTTATTCATGTTTTGGAAATAATATCTTGATAGTATAAAAGATTGTTGATAATTCAATATTAGATGAGTAAGTCTTATGAAAAACGTGTTTTACTTAAAGGATTCATAAAACGTGTTTTTGCAAAGACGCTGACGCTTGTTTTTAAAAATAAGCGGTGGCATTTTTGTAAATACTGGCAAGCATTGTAAATATCAGTGTTAATATTACAAAGTACTAGTCATTTGAACTGGCGTTTATAAACATTGTCTTTGACACTTTTTATAAGTTCCAGTGTTAGTGTTTAGCCATTACACTAGTACTTATAAACATTGATACTGACACTTATCAAAAGTGTCAATAAGTGTCAGTGTACATGTGTCACGACCCGAAAACCCGTCTCTAAATTCTAGCATTAATTAATTATTATATTTAATTATTAGATTATTTATTTATGTGTGCATTTTATATCTTATAATATTAAGTTGTGTCTAGCATTATTTGGGCGATATTGTGTTAAGTGTGAAATAGGGGAATGAAATGAACAGAGGGTTATTTGGGGTTTATTTGCGTTAGTTAGAAGTGAAGGGGCTTAAGTGTAACATTTCTTTTAATATCCTCCTTCTTCTTCCTCCTCCTCCCTCACTTTCTAATTTTCCCAGCTCATTTCTCTCTCTCTCCTCAAAAGAAAAAGAGGTAAGTTTTCCTCTTCCTTCTCTCTTCATTTTATCTATCTTCCTCTCATCTTTTCTTAAATCTCATTGAATGAAATGTGTTTAGATCGTCGATAGGATCGTGGGGAACTAAAAATATTCGAGTTCCGTCACCTTTGAGAAAATCCGGGTAAGTTACTTTCCCCCCATTCATGTTAAAAATGTTCATCTTTAACTCCCTTGGTGCTCTAGTTGATATATATGTCCTCTTTGTTTGATTTGGAACTTATTTGCAAATTATCCATTTTTTTTGTGTAATTTGGGTGTTTGAATCACCTCTTGGATTGGGTGTTCTAGATGTGGTTTTATGAGCCATTTTAGGTTTATAAGTTGCTAGGGTACCTTGGTATTGCTATCTAGAAGTGTTATTCTTGGGGCATTTGAGTTTGGGTATGAAAGTGGTGTTTTTGTGTTAATTTCGGATTGAAGAACCCAGGAAGAAGATCTGGGTTTGCCGATTTTCGTTGGAGGCGCGCGCACCCCTTGGGTGCAAGGCGCGCGCACCCTCCTCTCATCCAATCTTGAATTTCCCACTGTCTGATGGAGGCGCACGCATCATTTTCTTGGAGGCGCGCGCACCCTTTCCATTTTAAATCTTCTATTTGTGACTGATTTCAGGAGGCACGCGCATCCCCTTGTTTGAGGCGCGCGCACCCCCTCCCCTGTTGTGAAATTTATTCCTTCCTTGTCCAATCTTTCGAGGGCCATAACTTTCTCATCCGAACTCCGTTTTGGACGAGTAAACTATCATTTTAAAGCTCTTCTAGAGTACTTCGAGATGAGGTGGTTTATTTAGGTGAGTTTCAGGTTTATATTGTGTTGAGATTTCATTTAGTGTCTTATGACAAAGTGTTTAGAATCGGTCCGTTGTAATCAAGTTGGGAATATCGGTTTGTGTGGTTTCGCCTTGGTTCCTTTGTGAATAAATGGGTTATGGAATTTAGTTATGGATTATTGGAAAATGTGGGAACACTTTCATAATGAGTGGACGTTTGGGATAGTTTTAATGATAGTCATTGTGCTATTTGGGGAATGACCATTTGGGTAGTACTCTCTATGGGTAATTCGCGTGTATCATGTTAGGATGCGTTTGATATGGATCCTTGTCCTAGAATCATTTCGTTTTAATGATTTGTATTGTTGGGATTTTATGAGCAATTCCATTTCTGTTATTGAACTCTTTTATGAGGAACTTCTTGCTATCAATGTTGTTAAACTCTTAATGAGTAATCGTTGTATCTTTATGGTGATTTGTGTTACGGTTCCCTACTTTGGAACCCTTTTGATGTTTATAAAGATAGTATTCATTACTTAGCATTATTGAAAGTCCAGCTGGTTAAATTGTGTATCGAGTCAGGCAATGGATAATGCTATAATGGCACGAGCCAAGTCCAGTATAGCATCGCCCATTGGTCCTTCTGTCCTCATCCAGATTGGCCTTGGTTGGGATGAGCTAGCTCCGTTGTGGGTATTCTAGCTAATCGTTTTGGAGCATGACTTTGTGGCATGACTCCCGCCCCTTGTGGCACTTTACATTGTTATTGGTTCCGGTACCGGGTTTCTCTTCAGCTTTTATGCTACTATGGAGAGGGTTTGAGTGGTTGATTGGTCGGTTCTGACCGGGGTTATCGTCTTCATCTTTTATGCTACTATGAAGATGGTTTGTTTGATTGATGGGTTGATTGGTCGCTTCTGACCGGGGTTTTCTCTTTGGCTTTTATGCTACTGTGAAGATATGGATTGGTTGATTGTTGAAGCTGCGCAGCGATCCTTTAATTGGTTCTATCAGTTGGGAAACCTTGGCTAATATCCTTTGTTATGTGTTTACTTTCCGCTGCTATCTGTTGACTGTTATTTGTTACATGCTATGTGATATTTATCATTGTTTATTGCTTATTGCATTATAGCATGTCATGTAGTTGCATTAGTAACTTACTGAGATTTTATCTCACCCCGTTTATTTCCATCTTTGTTTTTCCTTAACCCCCCCCCAGGAGGAAAAGGATTAGGATTCGCGGATCGAGGAGGACGTCGAGAGGACTGAGATTTTGGGGCAGGTTGTTATGGATCGGTTTACATTATTTAAATGTATAACCTTTTGGGGATAGTTTTACCATTATTGACGTCATTAAGAATTGTATATTTTATTCTTTTGGGTATAAGCTGTGGAGCTTATGTTAGATGTACTTTGTTGATTTAAACTTGGATTTGTAAAACCTTGTGTTATCATCTTTTGGTTCAAAATGGAATTTTTAACTTCTATATTTTAGAGTTTTGGTTTTAAGTCGACGTCCAGCTCGCGTATTCCGGACCCGCGGGTTCGGGGTCGCGACAGTTGGTATCAGAGCTATGGCATTAGCTCTAAGTATATGTATAGGTGGATTAGTATGACCTAGGAGGGTAGTGTGTTCGGAGTGGGTAACAATTGTTGTTTTATGCAGGTACTTGTTTGAAATGGCTCGAAGGAGAAGTGGTGAAAGTAATACCGGTAATGCAAATCAGAATGAAACAAGGGATGAAGCCCGTGCAATGTTTCAGGGCATGTTTGAGGCGGCCATGAAGGCCATACATGATCAAGGTCCGAGGGTAGAACAAGCACCACCACCCCGCTACGGATTGGAACAATTTCTGAAATTGAAACCGGTTGAGTTCAATGGGGAACCCGATGTAAGGAAGGCCGAGCTATGGATTGAGTCGATGGAGAAAATTTATGATGTCTTTGGTTGCACCGATGAAGACAAGGTCCGGTTTGCGGCTTATAAACTTGTGGGTGCCGCCGAGCATTGGTGGAAGGGTGTTAAAGCGAGTTGGGATGATACTCACACAGTGTATGCATGGGAATTGTTTGTGCGAAAGTTCAAGGAGCATTTCATTCCGGTAGTGGATCAAAACCGAAAGGAGATCGAGCTGCTCAACCTGGAGCAAGGTTTGTTGTCTATAGCTCAGTACTCGGCTAAGTTCACAGAATTAGCCAGGTACTGTGACTATCTCGTGAGAACTGAGGAACAGAAAGCCATGAGATTCATCCGCGGTTTAAAGACATCCATCCGTACTCAGCTTATTGCCCAGAAGATTGTGACCTTCCAGGATGCGGTAGATCGGGCATACTTGATCGAGCAAGATATTGGGGAGCATAAGAGGAAGACCGAGGTTGCAAATACGGGTAAACAAGTAAGCCATGCTAAATCTCAACCACAACACCGTTTAGATAACCGAGGTAATTTGGGAGCACCATCTCAGTTTAAGGAACAAACCGCGCTAGGGAATCCGGGTACTACTCCGGGGAAACAAGGGAAACAAGGTAGGTGGCTTTGCACTTACTGTCAGAGGGAAAGCCATTTAGAGGATAAGTGTTGGAAGAATCAGGGAAAATGTATCAATTGTGGTCAACTGGGTCACTTCATAAAAGATTGTCCGAGGTTTAAGGTTCAATCATCAGGAACAGGAACCAGTACTTCACCGGGTCAGAAGAGAGATGCTTCGGGGAACCCTAAGGTATAGGGCAGAGTAATTGCGATCAATCAACACTCACCAGGTAACGGATAAATTTCAGGAGGTATTATTTTGCGTCGTGAGAGCGAGCGCGTGCATTTTAGTATCATCGCATTTATGTGTTTCTGTGCATTTAGTTGCATTTATTTCTTCTGAGTCTTTGACTTATGTGTTGTAGGTGTCTACTCCTATGGAGGAGTTTAGGGTATCTGATGAAGTCTTATGTGCTTATGATGTGCTTAAGTATGGTTATGTCTCACCTGCTAAATTAGCCATGTTGCTATTACAAGATTTTGATGTTACTATTGCTTTAGTCTATTGTTGTAGGGGGATTGTTATATTCTCCATTCCTAATTTCTTAAAACTGTTTGAGACCGTTCCTTTGGGTAGAGTTATACCTATCTTTTCTTAATTGAAATCCGAGTATTTAGCTTCGGTCAATTTGTTGGGTGTATTTATCATTCGTAAGATTTTCATTTTCTTCCGAATAGTACCTAGTGTTTAAGGAGAAGCATGGGGTTAAATTGTATTGTTGTGGTACAAGGTTGTAGTACTGATAATTAGATCAATATCTATATTGTAACGGTTGAGTTGTAAAAGTTGAGGATTCAACCGAGGGTTTCTTGTTAAGAGATTTTGTTTACTTTTAGTACGTCTCCATGAGTACATCGGGATTGATTAGTATGGAGGGATGCGTGAATTATTATGGGTAATGAGTGTATGGTGGAATTTATAATCGATAATGGTGGTAAGCGTGTTAAGTTAGAAAGGACTAATAAGTACATTTTGGGAGAGTAACAATTTCTAGATCTATGGTAAAGGCATTTTGAATTTTGGTTAGATAGTGGTTCTATGGTCCTAAATCTCTCCTTGGTGGCGTTTCGCGATTTGGACCAAGGGTATGTGAAGAAAGTTGAGTATCAATATTTGGGCATAATTAAACAATATTGTGATTTGGTAATGGATCTATTGGAATGAGGCTAGCTAATTGGTTTATGATTTTGGTAGTACCATTGAGCTTAAGTATCATTAAGTTAATAAATGTATGCGTGAGAGACTAACTGGGGTTAGCTATTGAATTTAGGGTTCGTTGATTTCCTTTGGGTATATGAGCACGGATTATAACTTAAATGGGAGTTAGAGAAAATCTTTTGAAGATGAAATTTGGATCGTTTTGCGGACTATTGAGTATATTGAATTGTTTAGGCTTCAAGACCGGATTAATGAAGGGATGAGAGTATAACATAGATTTAAGTGGACACTTTGTACGAGAAATTTTGGGGTTGTATGGTACTATTAATTTAAGGTGTTAACTCAAAGTGAAGACACTATAATGGTAATCCATAGAGATATAGCCATTTCGATGAATATTGTGGAAATAGAAATTTCTTTAGCCTTTTATATTTTAAAAGCTAATTAGGCTCGGGATGGTGATGTTTTGAATTTCTGGGGAATACTACTAAGTATGCGATTTACAAAAGGAAACACCTATGCAGTGTAATTAAGGTTATGAATAAGGTGAGCTTGGGATATCTCGAGAGTTATGTTTGGGAGCAATTGGGATTCTCCAATTTTGATTATGGATTCTAATTAGTAGTGAAGGTTATGATTGAAGGAAGTTATGTGCGAGAGGTCGTGGATTGTGAACATTATTTAGGGTTACTACGTGGTGGTTTAGAATGGATGATTGAGGAATTTGGAAAATGACGGAACTATCATATTAATGGCTACTTGATCATTCGGGTAAGTATCTTTAAAATTCGGGTAAGTATCTTTAAAATTCGGGACGAATTTTCTTTTAAGGTGGAGTGAATGTCACGACCCGAAAACCCGTCTCTAAATTCTAGCATTAATTAATTATTATATTTAATTATTCGATTATTTATTTATGTGCGCATTTTATATCTTATAATATTAAGTTGTGTCTAGCATTATTTGGGCGATATTGTGTTAAGTGTGAAATAGGGGAATGAAATGAACAGAGGGTTATTTTGGGTTTATTTACGTTAGTTAGAAGCGAAATGGCTTAAGTGTAACATTTCTTTTAATATCCTCCTTCTTCTTCCTCCTCCTCCCTCACTTTCTAATTTTCCCAGCTCATTTCTCTCTCTCTCCTCAAAAGAAAAAGAGGTAAGTTTTCCTCTTCCTTCTCTCTTCATTTTATCTATCTTCCTCTCATCTTTTCTTAAATCTCATTGAATGAAATGTGTTTAGATCGTCGATAGGATCGTGGGGAACTAAAAATATTCGAGTTCCGTCACCTTTGAGAAAATCCGGGTAAGTTACTTTCCCCCCATTCATGTTAAAAATGTTCATCTTTAACTCCCTTGGTGCTCTAGTTGATATATATGTCCTCTTTGTTTGATTTGGAACTTATTTGCAAATTATCCATTTTTTTTTGTGTAATTTGGGTGTTTGAATCACCTCTTGGATTGGGTGTTCTAGATGTGGTTTTATGAGCCATTTTAGGTTTATAAGTTGCTAGGGTACCTTGGTATTGCTATCTAGAAGTGTTATTCTTGGGGCATTTGAGTTTGGGTATGAAAATGGTGTTTTTGTGTTAATTTCGGATTGAAGAACCCAGGAAGAAGATCTGGGTTTGCCGATTTTCGTTGGAGGCGCGCGCACCCTCCTCTCCTCCAATCTTGAATTTCACACTGTCTGATGGAGGCGCACGCATCATTTTCTTGGAGGCGCGCGCACCCTTTCCATTTTAAATCTTCTATTTGTGACTGATTTCAGGAGGCGCGCACATCCCCTTGTTTGAGGCGCGCGCACCCCCTCCCCTGTTGTGAAATTTATTCCTTCCTTGTCCAATCTTTCTAGGGCCATAACTTTCTCATCCGAACTCCGTTTTGGACGAGTAAACTATCATTTTAAAGCTTTTCTAGAGTACTTCGAGATGAGGTGGTTTATTTAGGTGAGTTTCAGGTTTATATTGTGTTGAGATTTCATTTAGTGTCTTATGACAAAGTGTTTAGAATCGGTCCGTTGTAATCAAGTTGGGAATATCGGTTTGTGTGGTTTCGCCTTGGTTCCTTTGTGAATAAATGGGTTATGGAATTTAGTTATGGATTATTGGAAAATGTGGGAACACTTTCATAATGAGTGGACGTTTGGGATAGTTTTAATGATAGTCATTGTGCTATTTGGGGAATGACCATTTGGGTAGTACTCTCTATGGGTAATTCGCGTGTATCATGTTAGGATGCGTTTGATATGGATCCTTGTCCTAGAATCATTTCGTTTTAATGATTTGTATTGTTGGGATTTTATGAGCAATTCCATTTCTGTTATTGAACTCTTTTATGAGGAACTTCTTGCTATCAATGTTGTTAAACTCTTAATGAGTAATCGTTGTATCTTTATGGTGATTTGTGTTACGGTTCCCTACTTTGGAACCCTTTTGATGTTTATAAAGCTAGTATTCATTACTTAGCATTATTGAAAGTCCAGCTGGTTAAATTGTGTATCGAGTCAGGCAATGGATAATGCTATAATGGCACGAGCCAAGTCCAGTATAGCATCGCCCATTGGTCCTTCTGTCCTCATCCAGATTGGCCTTGGTTGGGATGAGCTAGCTCCGTTGTGGGTATTCTAGCTAATCGTTTTGGAGCATGACTTTGTGGCATGACTCCCGCCCCTTGTGGCACTTTACATTGTTATTGGTTCCGGTACCGGGTTTCTCTTCAGCTTTTATGCTACTATGGAGAGGGTTTGAGTGGTTGATTGGTCGGTTCTGACCGGGGTTATCGTCTTCAGCTTTTATGCTACTATGAAGATGGTTTGTTTGATTGATGGGTTGATTGGTCGCTTCTTACCGGGGTTTTCTCTTCGGCTTTTATGCTACTGTGAAGATATGGATTGGTTGATTGTTGAAGCTGCGCAGCGATCCTTTAATTGGTTCTATCAGTTGGGAAACCTTGGCTAATATCCTTTGTTATGTGTTTACTTTCCGCTGCTATCTGTTGACTGTTATTTGTTACATGCTATGTGATATGTATCATTGTTTATTGCTTATTTCATTATAGCATGTCATGTAGTTGCATTAGTAACTTACTGAGATTTTATCTCACCCCGTTTATTTCCATCTTTGTTTTTCCTTAACCCCCCCCAGGAAGAAAAGGATTAGGATTCGCGGATCGAGGAGGACGTCGAGAGGACTGAGATTTTGGGGCAGGTTGTTATGGATCGGTTTACATTATTTAAATGTATAACCTTTTGGGGATAGTTTTACCATTATTGACGTCATTAAGAATTGTATATTTTATTCTTTTGGGTATAAGCTGTGGAGCTTATGTTAGATGTACTTTGTTGATTTAAACTTGGATTTGTAAAACCTTGTGTTATCATCTTTTGGTTCAAAATGGAATTTTTAACTTCTATATTTTAGAGTTTTGGTTTTAAGTCGACGTCCAGCTCGCGTATTCCGGACCCGCGGGTTCAGGGTCGCGACAACATGGCTGACACTTTTAAAATTAACACTGACACTTACGATAAGCGACAGTTATTTGCAAAAATTTCATCGCTTGTTTTAAAACAACTTCCCGTTTATTACAAAAATACGACCGCGTCACTTTTAAAAAGACGTTTTACGCTTACTTAGCGTAAAACACGTTTTTTTTTTCTCCAGATTTTCACATATTAGATGTTAAAAATTAATTGTAGATTCGACAAAGAAGTCAATAAAATGATAACTATTAGCGGAAACTACCATATAGTCCTTCATCCTACTGAAACCACCACCAATGACGAGGAATTTCAGATTTTACCACCTAGTCCACAGTTTGTTAGAAGGACACTCATGCCTTACTAAATGGAAAAAAATTACATGAATGTCACTCTCCTCATCATTTCACTTTCTTTCCACAGCTACCATTACCACCTTTGGTCACCAATCCCCACCAATTCCGGCAACCATTTTCCGTCGACTTTTTCTGATGACTTTTTCCCAGCGACCACCTCCGGCGGCTGTTTTTCCGGCGACTGTTTTCCGTCGACCAAAATTTAAGTAAAGCATTTTTTAATATCCCAAGAACAATTGAAGTACTTTTTAATGAAATATTGTTCAAAGTTAGTTCAAATAGATTATGAAAATCAAAGTAAACCATTTTTTTTAATATCTCAAGAACAATTGAAGTACTTTTTCATATTTTTTTCAAGAACAAATTCAATGTTCCTAAGAAAAATTCACATTTTTCAAAAAATAAATTTACAGTTTTTTCAAAAACAAGTTCATAGTTGTTCCCAGAACAAGTTTCAAGAAAAAGTTTATTGTCTTTTTCAAGAATAAATTCACACTTGTTCCAATTAACAAGTTCACATTGTTCTAAGAACAAATTCACAATTTTGTTCCAAGATCAAGTTCATATTTGTTTCTAGAACAAGTTCACAGTTGGTTCAAAAACAAGTTTACAGTTGTTCCAAGAACAAGTGCACAATTTTGTTCAAAGAACAAGTTTACAGTTGTTCCAAAAACAAGTTCCAAGAACAAGTTCACATTTTTATTCCACGAACAAGTGCACAATTTTTTTTTTCAAGAACAAGTTCACAGTTGCTCTAAGAATAAGTTCATATTTTTTCCAAAAACAGGTCACAGTTGTCTTGAGAATAAGTTCCGAGATGTAAGTACCCCAATCTAAATTAAAACCAACTTAGAGGTATTCTTGGTACTATTTAAGGATAAACTCGATAGGCTAGGACCTCACTAAGATAAACCAAAAACCTTAGGACTGTTCTGGAATAAAAGTAGAAAGTTCCAGATTTCGCCCCTAGGAGCCGTACGGATGGTTTGGCCACGAAGAGCCACCAGCCATACGGATAGTTTAAGACCTCCAGGTCCCTATAAATTAAATCCCTTGCTGATCATTTCAGGGGAAAAATATTAGAGAGTGGTGAGACTCTGCCAAAAACACAGCAGAAACACAAATACTACAAACTTGAGTGAAAAAGAGAGAGGAAGATAGGCTAAACCAAAAATTGGTTTGGCCTCCTTCTCCCCATCTTCTCTCCGTCTCATATCTTTCTTGTTACTTCGCTTATATTGTTGATTATTTACATTGTTTGTCCCTTTTATATACAAATGTCTTTACATTCATGCAATATTATGAATTGGAACCAAGTCATGAGGTGATTCCATGGTGCCCTCATGCTTTATGTGTGATTAAGGGTTACAAACCAAAGGATGATCATGACTTGTTATGTTTATGCCATTTACATTTATGTCATTTACATTCATGTCTTTACTTTTATGTCTTTACTTTTGGCTTGGTGATCCATTGTACATATGGAGAGAGACTTGTACATTCACCTTGTATTTGTTCATTTGTTGCCATAATGATCATGTTTGGGTGGTAAAGTCTCAATCTTTACCATCCAAACTTTGATTTGGCCATAAAAATGTCACATTTGGATTATAAAGACTCAATCTTTATCCATTCAAATGTTAATTTTGTTGTCCCAAAGGTTTATTTTTGGATGAATCATCCATTTAGATGTTAAAGTCTCAATCTTTAACCATCCAAATGGTTGTCTTGGCTCAAAGCCATGTTCATCACCTTTTACATTTCTTTCTCCAATGATTGCCTTGATCATACCCAAATCCTTGTTTTTTATGTCTAATCTAATGATCAAGAGCATAGGAATGGTGTTATGTATGTTCATGTACAAAACAATAAACTGAAAAGTCACATTTCTGTCTAGTTTCAGCAAAATGCTCTGTTTCTGCCTGAAACTGGACTGTTTCTGATAAATCTGCAAAATCCCTAGAACGGCCATGACCATCCGTACGGATGGTTTGGCCAGACGGATGTTTTTTTGTTTAAACCTAGTTCTGTCAAGATCTTTACAAATAAACCATTTTCTGTTAATTTTCTAACTGTTATTGTTAAAAGTCAGTTTCTCTCATCTTTAAAATACACACACACACACTCGCACATTTTGGTTGACAAACTTAGGGAGACTCAGTTTTCTGAGGTGCATTGGGTGAACCATGAAACGCTCTTCCCAAAATGTAACCTGACCTCCGAACTCTTTTTCTCTAACCATTTTTCATTAAATTGGGTTTAAAATTAATTTAACGTGTCGACTCCGTTTTCTTTGTAAAATAAAGTTCCGTGTTTGATTCTCGAGGGTACCCTTTCTCATTTCCCACAGGGATCTTATAGTGGCGACTCCGCTGGGGAATGGTGTTTTTTCGAACTTCTTTCTAGAAAATTCGGGGGCATTCTTATGTGGGTCAAACTCCCGTCCCCGTTTGTTGGCTTTTTGTGCATATTTTGTGTGTTTTATGTTTCTGTTTTGATTTCTGAGAATGAGATTGTTCGGGAAACACAATAAACTGGGGCTAGATGGATCAGAAACTGGAAAATGGCAAAAAAAATAATGGACCTCCTAAACCAGCTGTACGGATGGTCTGGCTGGGCCCACAGAATGTTTCAAACTTAACATTTCTTGCAGGGCAGAAACATTCTGATGGTCCCCTTGCTTCTTCTTGTCCAGGTTCCAAGTTTACAGCTCTACTTGTGCATATATGCCTTTGTTTTCTTAGCCAAAACTTGTTTTTCAAAACCCTTTGTTTGTGCACAATCTTTTTGTATAAATTGATTTTCAAAGAACCTTGTTCTTCTTGTAAAATTTTGGTTTTCAAAACATTCGATTGCGCACGATTTTTATGTTCAAAATTTGATTTTCATGATTTTGATTTGTTCATATGTTTGTTTGTTACTTGTGCAAATTACTTGTTCATTACTTGTAGAGCTGAAAACGGCCCGAGTTCGAGTCGGGTATGACCGAAATCGAGTCGGGTTTTCAAAGAAGAGCACTCGGGTCGGGTTTTGTCGGGTCGAGCCAATCTGTGAAAAAAAACATGCCGAATTTGGCCCGTTTGGCAGTCGGGTCCCTCGAGTTTCCGGGTTCGACTCGGATTGTCATGGCAAGTCGGATACGGTCGGGCCGGGACAGGTTACCCGGGTCAAAATGAATTAACCACCTGGCCCATAGCTACTTATAAGAGGTCTTTAAGCCCAATTGCCCAAGTATTCAATTTAACCAATGATCCGTCTAGCAAACCAAGGCATATACTATAATCAATATCTTTCTTTATGAAAATAATAAAAGATTTTTTTCACTATCACAACAATTGAAAAAATCTAAACAAGGAAAGAAATATTAATTAACATAAGGGTCTGAAGTCTTTAGTATCCAGAAACAAGTAGATGAATTAAAAACCATCCATTGTCCATCACCAGACCATCACTAAAACCAAAAATTTTAAGCAATATGCAACTTCAAATGTCCAAAAACAAAGTAGCAAAAAACAAAAAAAAACTGTTTAAAGACTGAAACTAAACAATGACAGACAAAAATTGTCCAATAAAATCCATAAACATAAGCAAAAAAATTAATATCCTAAATTGAATATGCGAATAAACAAGCCGTCTGCACCAGAAACCATCCACTCCTTACCTGCTGTAAACTATGCAGATGAGTCTGTATAAAGCCAATCAAGTACAACGATCAGATGGCAATGGAAATTTTTTTTGTGAAAAGCATTGAAAAGTTAATCTTTTGGATAAGAGAAGAAATATAATAGAACTCAGAGACATCACCTGAAATGAGACTGACAGTTCCAATTCCAAAGTCACACACCATTAATTATGGATCGATCCACTTGCTGGAATGAAAAGAAATATAATGATAAATGATATCAGACATGTATGAGGATTAGCAAATGAAAATAAAATTGTACAAATATATGTTGTAAATTCTAATAAAACACACCGTTGTGATTAGAGTTTTGTTATACTAATGATAACAGGTATATAGATCAAAAGAAAAAAAATATGTACCTGTGACATCTTCTTAAGCCTATAGAATTCACGTGCCCAATCAACTCCACACAACAACATTTCTACCGTTTCAGGTTTCAAGAAAGCACGATGAGGCTCAATGACTCTACCACCTGCACTAAAAGTTGATTCAGACGCAACCGTTGTGATTGGAATAGCTAAAACATCCGCCGCCATCTTTGACAATATTGGATATTTTCCTCGATTTGCTTTCCACCACTCTAATGCATCAAACTGCTCTCCAGCAACAACAGGATACACATTTTCCTCCAAATATGAATCTAATTCTGTTTTTGTAGGCTGCAAGCTTGTATCAGATTGGCTCAAAAATTGACCATATTTCAAAATTCCTCCAAGGACAGGCTTAACTGATTCACTTGTATGTCTACTCGAACTACTATTGCTTGATGATGACTCCATATTGGATAACCTTTTTCAATTTTTTCCCTTTTCACCCACACCTTCCTGTTCAGCAGCATATTCTTGAAACAAATCACTTAAGGCGTCTTTCATAATATCCAAAAATTTCTCCACATCATTTCCATAGATAATTGGAAAACAAAATCTTAAAAGTTGCAACTTGAACCTTGGGTCTAACACCGAACCAATTGACATAACTAAATTACATTCTGACCAATATTTGTCAAACTTCTCTTTCATCGGGATAGCCATAACTTTAATATGCACTTTCTTGTCTACACATTTCAAATCTAGAAACTCTTTCACTCTATAAACCTCAGAGAGAAACAAATTTGCAGCTGGGTATTGAGAACCCGATACAACATGTGTAACATCATTAAAGACCTCCAAGAACTCACATACATTTCCAACTTTTTCCCAATCTTCACTACTGGGAACATACTCGAACCCCTTATCCCTTTCACCAAAATGACGAAACACTTCCTTAAAAGTACATGCAATCTTCAACATATTGTAAGTCGAATTCCAACGTGTGGGGACATCAAGAACTAGTTTCCTAACACGAATTCTAAGTTGAGTAGCAAATACACCAAATTGATTTCGACGACCCTCTGAACCAGCAACATATTTGACTCCATCTCTTATTTTATCAATAATAGACTCAATTGGCCTAAGTCCGTCTTGCACTAAGAGATTTAGGATATGCGCACAACAACACACATGAAAAGTCTCCCGTCGAGGGGTAAATGCTCCTTAATCATCATATAATTTTTCGTTAGGTTTCTTAGTGCTACATCATTTGCTTTAGCATTGTCTACTGTGATTGTCCCTAATTTTTTTCTATCCCCCAATCTATAAATGCAGTAGAGAGTGAATCAGCAATGACAAGCCCACTATGAGGAGGAGGGACATTAAAGAAGTCAAGAACTCGCATATTTAACTTCCAATTACTATCTATCCAATGTCCAGTTACAAACCATATACCCTAGTTTTTTATTTGAAGATGTCCACATATCAGTTGTAATGTTTACTTTGCCCACACCCTTTAAAACCTCTTTTAGTTTCATTTTCTCCAACTCATAACACCTATGGCAGTATGACTTTGCAGTTATCCGATTTATCTTCTTCCAAAAAGGAGTGGCAGTCCTCATTATTTCATTGAACATAAACGACTCTACATGTGTAAAAGGTAACTCATTTATCATAATGTAGTGTGCTATTTTCTCTCTCATCTGTGAATGGTCATACTTAAAAGTGGTGAGTCGCTCATTTACCTCTTCACCTTCTTCGCTAGAAATGCCAGCACTCGACATAAAGGCTAATTGTTGCTGCATATGCCTCCCATTCTTCTTCAAGCAAGACGTCAAATGTCTGTTTAATGCAGATGTTGAAGATGTCTTCCCCCTTGAATACACACCCGAACATATCTTGCGTTTGCTTGCTTATTCCCGATCTCTGGATCATCTGGATACGGATCCATATACTTCCAAGCATCACTTGTCTTCTCATTTTCTTTTTTCTTAAAAGCCTGTGCCTCCTCCTTACATGGGTTGGTAGCTTTCCTTTTGCCGCTTTTGTCAACCTCGATAATCTCATCGTCACAATTCTCATCATAGTCATCACCCAATTCTTCGTCTCCCAATTCTGCCATTTCATTGTCGTTATGAATGGTGTCTACACAAGGCCTCGTAGACGATTGAATTGAACGATCTGGATTAAGGGACATGATGGTCAATCTGCAATAACAAAAACAAAAGATATTAGTGTCTTAAGCCATACTAACTGATAGCATTGATGGTAGTATATCAAGTATCAACCAATATAAATTTGTTAAATTCTACAATACAAATCTTTGAAAAATACATCAAAAAAGAGAGAAACAGTAGGCATAGTGATTCAATTTAAAATAATAAACAATTGTACTAACTCCGTCCCAAAATAAATTTAATTTTTATTCTAAAATCAAGAACAAAATTTGATTTTTAGGATGGAAGTATTCATTCTTGCATTTTCCCACTTTAATCTTTATTCATGAATCATGAGCACCAATATGATACTATACAACCTTGATTTATTTGAATGAGTTAAAATTGAAAACTCGTGAAGAGAATCACTCAAATACTAATAATCCACAAACGAAAACTAACCAGGAATAGTCAACGACCCAAAATTACTCCAACGATTAAAGGCTGAGTGGGAACTGATGAACCCTGGCTTTTCGGGTATACTTTTACGTACCCTCGTACCGCTCTTATACGGTCCTTATACCCCTCTCATACGGTCTCTATACTACCCTATACAAAAGGAAGGACCCCGTGAAAGGACAAGTATACCCTTTACCCCTCATATATATACCCCTTCTCATCCAAGGTGGAAGGTAAGTTCTACACCCCACATTCTCTCATTACACTCTCTAGAGTGCTCTCCTCTCCCTCTCTCTTACACATACACACACCCAAGGCATTCAAGGCCTTGTTCTTAGTTCTCTCGGAGTCTTACTCTCAGACCCGAGGGCCTAAGCCGGGGTCAAACCCGGCTTTGGCCCTAACGGTGTGCTCATTGTGCAGGTCTTCCTAGCCAGATTTCAGACCCTCTTGATGATCTTGGGAGGCAGCTAATCCGGAGATCTATCTCCATGACCCCAAATTTCAGGGCGTCATCAGTGGTTCCGATGCCGGGAACCGACATCTTTTCCGGTACACCGTCGCCGGAAATAGATTCCCGTTCATATGCAAATACTTGGGCAGCCTGGCAGCCTCTGCCATATTTCTTAGCTCATTCTTCTTTGAAACAAAAAAATCCATACGAAGTTCATACTCCTTTTCTTTTCTGTAAAATCCGAAATGGACATTTCCATTTTCCTTCTTCTTTCTTCCTATTATATACACTACAACCTCATTCATCCCCTCAAAGAAGGAAAAAGTCAGATTCCGGCGAGTTTCCGATGACTTTTGCCGTTGAAAAAGAGGGGGAGAAGGGTCTGTTACTTATGGTGAGGTAAAGCTAATTTTTAGAAGCTGCTCACATTTTCTTGTCTCACTCTTCTTTGCAAGTAAAAATTCAAGGAAGAGATGAGCTTGTTTTTCTCCGGCGAAGCCTCTTATGTTCCGGCTGAGTCGCCGGCCGCGACTCCACGAAAGTGGATAGCCCGCAACTCAGTTGGAGCAACCAAAGAGTGCCTTCGTTGGTCTTTTTCAGTCCAAGCCACCATGGATGTTATGGTGTTCCTTGGCTGAACCCACCATGGATGATATGGGGGATCTTGACTGAACCACCACGGATGTTATGGGGCATTTTGGTTAAGATGGAAAAAGTAGTTTGGTCGCCGGAAAAAATGGAAGAAAAAGATGAAGTTGTCTGGAATAGAAAATGAAGGCCAGCAGAGGATTCGTCTTGAGAAGACGAAAACAATGGTGAAAAAATCATAAAAAATGGAGCAATGAGCAGCTCCCGGCCGTTGGTCAAAACTTCGATGAATCAGTCAACTCCGGCAACTTTTACCATTTACCGGAATACTCAATAAACTGGTCATTATTTCATGGTAAAAGAGTTTGTACATAGAGTACAAGTCCCCACGACTTTTGATTATTGCTGAGACAAAAGTTGTTATGAAAAAAGGGACAGTGTCAGAGAAAGTGAGTTGTCATTGTACTATAGATAGTGACATACCCATGTGGGGTTGTATTATCAGTATTAAAAAAGCAGCAACATGTACTACAAAAGCACCATAGCAAGGCACGTGGTTTGTCAAAAGTGGGCCACTTACCAAGGAATCCTATGCAAGCAAGTTGCCCGGGAAATAAAGCCAGCACGATGATCTTAGTTTTGGGCAGAAACAAATTTGTGACCGCAGCTCTCCGGAACACTTAAAAATGACCTCCAAGGAGCTGTGTAACCTCGGAAATAAACTCCGGCCAACTCGCTCCGGCGGAATGTTCAGATTATGCCCGAAGCACGGTGACCACTAATTTCACTCCGGATTTGTCCCACGAACTCCGGCGATGCGTCTGTCGAGCTCCGGCAAGTGGCCTCCGGGCATAATCGGGCGGACTGATCCAGCCCGGTGAACTCCTATTTACTCCGGAAAAATTTACATTATGCTCCACTGCTGTCCACACGCCGGTCTCCGGGCACACTCATCTCCGGCCGAACCTTTGTTTTTTCCAGCTAATCTGCGAATGTCCAGTCAGCGGGCATCAAAAGAAGTTAGGCGACCAGAAAACGGACCTCGTCTGCGGTCACACCCACCTCCGACGAGTCATCTGCTTCGGGCAACTTCTAGACAAACGCCGGCCGGACCCAGCAAGTTCCAGACTTCAAAAGATTGGGATGCTAACATCATTCCTGAGTTCCGGCCAGCGACCCTTGAACTACGGTGTACTCTTGTAAATTTCGGGCAGACCTTAAGCGAAATCCGGTGAATCCCACCCCACTTCGGACAAATAATTGCGATCTCCGACAAGTTCCGGGCAGCCGTTAATGCCGGCGAGTGTACAACTCTGAACCAGTTGCTATTTCTACCTCGCGCTCCGGCGTTCCCGACTTCGTTCCAAAGACCACCACCTCGATCTCAAAGCCCCGTTGGGCCCATGAATGCTCAGACAGCGAGCTCTGACGAGCACTCTACTCCGCATGCTCAGTAAAACCGCAGCCCGCGGTCACGAACACACTTCGAGTAGTCAAGTCGCAGTTCGAGGTCATGCCGAGCTCCGAGGAAATTTTGTATGAGTCAACCTCGCCACACAGTCGGCTAACGTCCAAATTGATCCTCGAAAAATGCCGGCCAAACAAATAGGAGATGAACCCAATTGGCCTTCTTGGTATTTGTTGACAGGAGACGCAAAATGGTAGACATTTCTTGAGAAATTAATTGAGAAATGGGAGAAACCCATCATTTTCTCTTGGAAAAAGTAAAAATAGGACAATCATATTCATTGCTCATTTCTTGGTTCAAAACATGTGAAAGAGAGAAGTAGTGGGCCACTTACAGCCATGAAAAGTCATCAACAACTAGTACAAGGCCTCAAAGTTTCAAACTGATATCATGTACAAAGCTGGAATTATGGACTGCTATTTAAGTAACCGTTGCATCTAGAAGAAATAAAATATTTTCTCCTCTGTTTGTGCAATTTTTGTTCGCGCTATTGGCCCGTTAACCTGGGGGCTTCACTATATTATTATCAATCGCGAACAACAAATGAGATCATGTATTATTTATGGATCGAGCGGATTAAGTCCCAAAGATTGCTCTCCATTAAAGCCCTACCCCGTGTAGGCAAAAGCCCTACCCCGCGTAGGCAAATAAAATCCTACCCCGAGTAGGCCGTCCCTCCAAGAAACGGAAAGATTATTTATGGATCGAGCGGATTAAGTCCCAAAGATTGCTCTCCATTAAAACCCTACCCCGTGTAGGCAAAAGCCCTACCCCGTGTAGGCAAAAGCCCTACCCCGCGTAGGCAAATAAAATCCTACTCCGAGTAGGCCGTCCCTCCAAGAAACGGAAAGATTATTTATGGATCGAGCGGATTAAGTCCCAAAGATTGCTCTCCATTAAAGCCCTACCCCATGTAGGCAAAAGCCCTACCCCGTGTAGGCAAAAGCCCTACCCCGCGTAGGCAAATAAAATCCTACTCCGAGTAGGCCGTCCCTCCAAGAAACATAAAGATTATTTATGGATCGAGCGGGTTAATTCCCCAAGATTGCTCTCCATTAAATCCCTACCCTTGTGTAGGCAAAGAAAGCCCTACTCCGAGTAGGCAAGAGCTCGAGAAAAATCCTACTCCGAGTAGGCCGTCCCTCCAAGAAATGGAAAAATTATTATTTATGGATCGAGCGGGTTAATTCCCCAAGATTGCTCTCCATTAAAGCCCTACCCTCGTGTAGGCAAATAAAGCCCTACTCCGAGTAGGCAAAAGTTCGTGCAAAGCCCTACTCCGAGTAGGCAAAAGTTCGTGCAAAGTCCCACTCTGAAAGCGCGAGCTAGATCGCATGCCCTGACACAGATGCCGGCACGTGCTCTCACATACGATGCGCGGTCATACGCCCTCGAGCTAGACCGCATGCCCGGAAACGGATGCCGTGACTCTCATGTACGATGCGCGGTCCTACGCCCTCGAGCTAGACCGCATGCCTGGAAACGGATGCCGTGACTCTCATGTACGATGCGCGGTCCTACGCCCTCGAGCTAGACCGCATGCCCGGAAACGGATGCCGTGACTCTCACGTACGATGCGCGGTCATACGCCCTCGAGCTAGACCGCATGCCCGGAAACGGATGCTGTGACTCTCACGTATGATGCACGGTCATACGCCCTCGAGCTAGACCGCATGCCCAGAAACGGATGCCGGCACGTGTTCTCGCGTACGATGCGCGGTCATACGCCCTCGAGCTAGACTGCATGCCCGGAAACGGATGCCCGCACGTGCTCACACGTACGATGCGCGGTCCTAGGCCCTCGAGCTAGACCGCTTGCCTGGAAATGGAAGAACCTGTGTTAAAGCCAAGTATAACAAAAGGCAAAGATGGAACGCATCGACAAAGTCTCGAAATCTCCGAGTACTCAACAAGTCACTGGGCTTATCTTATTTATGGTGCCATCGGGCCCATTTCATTCATGAAGCGGCCGTGCTTATCTCAGTTATGGCGCCATCGGGCCCATCTTATTCATGAACCGGTCGTGCTTATCTTATTTATGGCGCCATCGGGCCCATCAACAGATCGTGCTTCTCTTATATATGGCGCCATCGGTCCTATCTTATTTATGAATCGTTCGTGCTTATCTTATTTACGAAGCCATCGGGCCCAGCTTCTTATGAAGGCTTACGGATTCCATTTTATTTACGAAGCGGTCGTGCTCACCTTATTTATCCAGCCATTAGGCTCATCTTGCTATGGAAGCCATCAAGCTCACATCACTTAAAATGCCATGGGGCACATCTTATTTGCGAGGCGATTGAGCTCATTCTATTTATAGAGCCACCGGGCTCATCTTATATGTCGCGACTTCGAAATTAATTCGATTGCAAAGCTTACGGGTAGTTTAACCTCAAGCTCGCGACGAACACTTCAACAAGCCTTCGAACAAACAATTTTAAAGCTTGATGCAGGTTCGTGTACCTTTTGGTTCCCCGCAACTCGGGGGCTTCATATCCTTACAACGACCTGACTCGACCCTTCGTGTTCGATGCGAGTTTCGCTGAAAGACCAATCCCCGACAACCTCTTTATCTAGAGGTCTATATATATTTGGAGTCCAGAACTTGTTCATCCAAGTTGTTGGCGATCTATGAAACTTGGGGGCTCAATCGACTGACGGCCATTATTATATTCGTTAAATACTTAACGAGATCTATCAAATCTACGTCAATCAACGTCAAGTCGTATCTCTCCACCCTCTCAGTTTAATTAATGCTTTTCATATAGCTTTGTTAGTCAATGAACCGAGAGCATGATTAACTTGATTACATGTTACGATTACCTTGTGCGTAAACAAAAGATATATAGCATGCAATATTACTTGCTACATTGCAAAAGTGCTTACTATTTGAATGCTCAATAAACGCAAATGCATGATCATGAGTAAAATTCCATGTCTATTTCCATGACTTACATGATGAATTATTACGATCTCCAGAATATTACCATGAAATATTTGTTACTTGATTACAATAAATATTCATCGTGCTGCAGCCGATATGCTTCGTGCCAATATTTTAATAAAGTATTGCACTAACTTGCTACCGTGTCATATATAGCAACTTGATAACAATAGATAAATAGCATTACATGCTTTTGTTGGTTTAAATGTTGCGGAATTATACTTCCCGAAATGCGCAAAATGCCATACCATATATGCTTACTCGCTTTACAAAAGCATGCTATATTAATTCAGATGTGCTCTACACCATCATATTGATTCTTTGAAAGCTACCATTAGAAAATTCACAAAGTGCATGATGCCTTGAAAACCACTTGGTCAAAGTTGCTTAATCGACATGTTGCAAATGCCATGATTTTATTATATAGTTTAATTACTATCTATTCGCTCGGCTTTCAACATGCCATCACAAAAAATATGTATATATGATTGATACACCTATAGCGCAGCGAAGACTCTAAGCGCAATGATGCCTCCAGTTTTGTCTCATTATGAGGCCTCCGGGCTCATATCATTATGACGCTTCCGGGCTCTTCTCATCATGGAAGCCAATGGGCTGATCTTATTCTGGACGCTCACGAGCTCTCCTTATTACGGATGGTTACACACCCTTCTTATTATGGGCGCCTACGGGCTCATCTTATTTATGTTGCCTCCGAGCTCATCTTATATATGGCGCTTTCACGCTCATTTTCTTATGAAGTTTACGGGATCATCTTATTACGCCCTACAACGACCCACGACTCGGGGGCTGCACATTTATCTCAAGGCATGAGGCCGACCTAACAAGTCCGCCACGAGTTCTATTGGAAGTCTAGCCTTTATCTATCTTAGTCGCTGGCAACCTCTGAATCTGGAGGTTTATTTATCTTATGGCTCCCCGCGACTCGAGGACTCACATCTTTATCTGAGCAACTCGGGGGCTTATTTTTCCCCACTTATTATTGGATAACTCAACCAGAGGCTTTATGCCACATTATTCTTATCCTCGGGAATCTCCGAGTTATATTATCAGACTCCGTATGGGACTTCTGATTATTTTATGGCATTCTCTTACCTATAGCTGGAAATCTCCAGCTATCATTGAATAACATTTATAGTCTATATGCCCGCTGTCTTCATCCTCGGCATCTCTGAGATATATATTCAGACTCCCTCTAGGATGCCAATCCATATTACGGTGTTCACTCATCTACGGATCGAGTTCTCAACCCAAGCTTCTATTCTTTTATTATAACGGTCACATTCTCGTCGTTGGATTATTCATCCATAAGCTATGTGCCCGCTTTGTTTATTCTCGAGAATATTCGAGTTATATATTCAGATTCACTGTCGGACATTTGATTCTCTTATGGTGTATTCCCGTCTATATTCAGGAATCCCCGGCTCACTATTGATTATTTATAGGCTACATGCCTGATTTAGTTATCCTCGGGAATCTTCGATGTTTATCTTCAGACTCCCTCTAGTGTCTCTGCTGCCCGATGTGACCGAGTTCACAGCCCGAGATCTTATTTATATGTCATAGCGACTGCCTCGTCTTGCAATCTCGCAGCCCGAGCTCTCGTTTCCTCTTATGGAGGTTATGCGCGGACTTATTTTCTCCTCGGGAATCTCCGAGTCGAGTAGCCGAAGTCCGCTATCCGATGAGTCTGAGCTCACAGTTCGAGTTTTGCTTTCACTCTTATGGGAGCCACAACTTCTTGCCAGGCTTCAGGCTTCAGCTTCTAGCTCCAGTTCAGCTTCTAGCTTCCAGCCATATATATGTACGCAGGTCAATCTCGACCAAGAGTATATTCCTCGCCCTGACCATAAATAATCGAGCGTTCGGAATAGGGGGCTACTGATGAACCCTGGCTTTTCGGGTATACTTCTACGTACCCTCGTACCGCTCTTATACGGTCCTTATACCCCTCTCATACGGTCTCTATACTCTTACCCTATACAAAAGGAAGGACCCCCTGAAAGGACAAGTATACCCTTTACCCCTCATATATATACCCCTTCTCATCCAAGGTGGAAGGTAAGTTCTACACCCCACATTCTCTCATTACACTCTCTAGAGTGCTCTCCTCTCCCTCTCTCTTACACATACACACACCCAAGGCATTCAAGGCCTTGTTCTTAGTTCTCTCGGAGTCTTACTCTCACACCCGAGGGCCTAAGCCGGGGTCAAACCCAGCTTTGGCCCTAACGGTGTGCTCATTGTGCAGGTTTTCCTAGCCAGATTTCAGACCCTCTTGATGATCTTGGGAGGCAGCTAATCCGGAGATCTATCTCCATGACCCTAAATTTCAGGGCGTCATCAGGAATGACAACGCCGGTAGAGAGGAACGACGACGCCAAGGAGGATTGGTGTGGTTTTATGCTTGGGTTTAGGTTTAGGTTTAGGGTTAGGGTAAAGTCGTACTGGGGGAAGTGGGAACATCGTGTAATCGTGGCTGTGAAAGAAAAAAAGAAACCGAACTGACGATATAATCCACTTATTTAGGAGTACGCGGGTCTCTTCGTGTCGATCCGGTTTCAGGTAAACCCGCGAGCGTGCCTCACGAGTACCCAAACATGTTCGACCCGACTCGACCCTCAAAACAAGCCCAGTTTTAGTGACGAGTTTGACCCGCTTTTTGGTGCCGAACCGAGTTGAGTATTCCTTATCTGAGTCGGGTCCGGGTCGGCTCACGGGTTACCCGACCGACTTGACAGCTCTAATTACTTGTTAATATCTTGCTTATTCTTGTTCATGATATTAAAATAAATTGAAAATTTCTATTTTGACTCAAAAGGGAACATAAAAGACTTCACAATACGCGCACTCGACCTTGTTCACGTCTCAATAAACCTCAAACCCGGAATGGATGTCACGATGCAAATTGATTGGTGCTCTTGTGCCTTTCTCGTGCGCACGGGTCCGTTCCACCTCCCCAACCGAGACGAGTCAACCACACTTGTCCGTGACACACAAATACCGTGACTATGGTTGGTTTTTGGTCTAGCTCACGTCATCTTGCCCTTAATATGTGACCAAAGTTAATTATAGCCAAACTAACGCCTAAATCCAAGACCCCTTGTGGAAGCAAGTTTAATTGAGGTCATCTTTGACCCGGTCTTTGACTTATGCGTTAATTTTAACCATAATTAACGAAAGTCGTGTATTAAGGATGGGATGACACCGCGTTATTAAGCCCTAATGTTTGACCCATCCTGATTATCCTTAAGCCGAAAGTCAAGGTCTAAGATCCCTCACGCAAGTGAGGCCATGCCAAAATTTCGTTATGGCGTTAAGTCAATCTTGACCTTGACCAAGGCTTAATCATGATAAGAATGGCGCATGCATTAGAACTTTATGACGCACTAGGCTTTAGGAATGATTATTTTGGTCGGTGGAAGCCACGTGCCCTATAGGACCTTCGCCCGGGATAGTCCGTCCTTAGGGGCGTGCAATATAGGTGAAAAACGAGGGGCTTATAGACGTAGTGATGGCCTCCACTGATCCAGGATTTAGAATAGTTGCGAAAAAGAAGAGAAATATTTTCTAACCATTTAGGAATAAAATAAACGTTTTAAGTAAACTTGAACGGCTAATTAATTGCACATTGTGTAAATTTGCTCCGTCATGTTTCTTGCTTTGCATGTTGTTTGCTATATGTCATCTAACTATTTTTTTACAATAATTAAGGTCATTCCTTGCCCATTTAGAAAATTTTAAAAAAATGGCCAAACAAATAATGAAAGATCTCATTAAGCCTTAGGATTAGTTTCTTAAGATCCGGTTAAGTCCTTAGGAATAGTCCCCTAGAAACCCGTTAAGTCCTTGGAAGATCTCCGAGGCACCCGTCAATCTTTGGAATAGATTCCGAAGACGCCGTTAAGTCCTTAGGAATAGTCCCCTAAGAATCCGCCAAGCCCTTGGAAGATCTCCGAGGCACCCGTTAATCTTTGGAATGGATTCTGAAGACGCCGTTAAATCCCTAGGAAGTCAGTCAAGTCCTTGGATGGATCCTCGTTATCCTCCAAGAAGTCAGTAAAGTCCTTGGATGGATCCCCGTTATCCTCCAAGAAGTCAGTCGAGTCCTTGGATGGATCCCCGTTATTCTCCAAGAAGTCAGCCGAGTTCTTAGATGGATCTCTGTTATCCTCTAAGTAGTCAGTCAAGTCCTTGGATTGATCCCCGTTATCCTCCAAGAAGTCAGTCAAGCCCTTGGATGGATCCCTGTTATCCTTCAAAGTTTCCGTTAAAATTAAGTTAAAAAAACATGTATAAGAAAGGAAATAAAAGTGCTTAGGGTGACTTTCGTTAAATTTTTGGATGGATCCCCGTTATCCTCCAAGAAGTTAGTCAAGTCCTTGGATGGATCCCTGTTATCTTCCAAGAAGTCCGTCAAGTCCTTGGAAGATCTCCAAGGCACCTGTCAATCTTTAGATGGATTCCGAAGATGCCATTAAACCCTTAGGATTAGTCGCCTAACCACCCATTGAGCCCTTAGGATTAGTCGCCTGAGCGTCCGTTACAACCTTGTAAATAGGCCCCCGCTTGAGTCTCGGATGGATTCGAGATCCCATTAAATCCTGTCCACCTTCCACTCCATAGGTCTAAGTATAGCGGTCATGTCCCATTAGTAGCATCAGCATTAAACCCATAGCCCAAGCATTCACCCAATTTTTATCCGAGTCTAAATTACCTTTCTTTCCCCACTATAGCGTAAATGAAGTGGAAAAGAGCGCCGTGTCACCGCCTGTTTAGTACTGAGTCCGATAGTTCCTCAGTCGCTACAACCCCTCTACTCCGGTACCTCAGAATGACCAGCTCAGAGGAAAGTAGTTGGGAAAGTGATGCCGCAGATAATCAGGACAGTCCAACCAAAAAAGAGTTGCTCCAAGCTTTAGAAGCCTCCAAGGCTCGGGAAGAGATTATCAGGAAGCACCACGAAAAAGCACGGGACCGGTTTGTCAAGTCGATGAGACAGAAGGGTGTTAAGGTTTTGTTTCAGACTGATGGGTCCTTCATTGAACTTTCTGACCACGAGGAAGAGGTCGAAGTCACCCAACCTCCGAATTGCAACCAAATTCTTCCCCCTCAATCTTGCGAAAACACCAAGTCCCCTCATTCTCTATCCCAACATATCGTCACTCAAAGCTTACCTCCCACTCAAGCTCCCTACACTCCGCCTCATCCCGGATCCAACATTCTCTATGGGTTGCCTCCCATAAATCCCCAAACACAATACACTCAAAACACCCATGTCTCACCATTCGCACCAGTCAGGCCTCAACCATCACTCACACGATATCTTCCTAATTATACCCCTTCTCGGTTCGAGATCGCCAATCAAATCCTAAGAACTCAGTCACCATATGTGGGTACTCGATCAACCATTGGATTCCATGATGACCCATATCAGCTCTATAATCCAAGACCTTTTGACTCACAAGCTCCATACATGACCCTGTCGTATATCCCCATAAGAAACCAAATTTATGAGCATGTTTACACCCACGCGCTTCCACAGAATCCTCATGTTGCACCTCAGTCGGGTAGGTTATTAGGAAAGAGAAAGAAAATGGAACATAAGGAGCCCCTTGTCTCGAGCGGCGGTAATTCTCATCACCACCACATTTCAGTCAAAGATAAAGGAAAATCCAAATGCCAAGCCAAACCCCGTTTCATAGGGTTTGAGGATTTCAGAATGCCCATAAGCAAGGTATTTGAAGGATTGGTCAAGCATGGCCTCATATTACCTCTTGTCAATTTTCAACCTAAAAACCCCAAAAGGCATCTCGACACGACCAAGAGGTGTGCCTTTCACAACTACCATTCCCATGACACCAATGATTGCACCACCATAAAACGCATTATCTTGGAGTTAATTGAGAAGGGAAATCTTGAACGCCCTCACTCCCCCGACACATCCAATAACCTAATTAAGTTCGATAACCCTAGTGTCAACATGCTTGAATTCGAAGAATCTAATCCCGTGACCTCCCTTGAGTTCGAAACCCCAGTGATTGATGTGAAGGAAAAATGGAGTGATATCTGCCCCAAGAAAAAAGGAGCCCATGATTGATGAAGTTGTTAATCCCAAAGTGGGAGAGCCTGTTTTGGAAAAGTTGACAAAATCAGTGTCCAAGATAGTGGTTCCTAAAATCAGCAAATCCGAAGTGACGGAAGGCGTTTGGAAAGGATAACTGGCACATAAAATGTCTGAAGGGCTAAATGCCCCGGGTTGGGAAAAATTGATGGTGATGTGGTTGCCATAACAAAGGACGAAGTTTCAAAACCCCTCTTATCAACATCCCCTTAGAAAGAGTCTATTTTTGTTATAATTCTTAGGAAGAGTCAGTTGCTTTTAGGATGTATGTTAAGTCCTTAAGAAAGTTAAGATATCTGTTAGGTTTAGTTAGAGTCTTGACTCCTCAGTTGGTGCCATGTGGTGACCATTCTGAATCTACTGTCGGTTTTCTTAATAAGATTGTTATTATCATTATTACCTTGTCAAAAGTTTACATAAAAAAAATGTGTGTGTGAGTTTTTCACTCAAAACAAAAGTGTCTTTCCAAAAATAAAAAATAAAAAAAATGGAGATCAAGTTTTCTTAAAATAAAATATCATGTTTTTCTTAAAGAGGTCAATCCTCTAATGAAGCATCCTTCTCAAATCCCGGTTATAATTCCACCTTGAGGTTTAATATGCTAAAGTCCTTTACAGTTTTGTCCATCAGAAACATTGACCAAGGAACCCACATCTGAATTGACGAGGCCCTTGTCTCGGAAGCCCAAAGGCAGCTACATCAAATGGATATTAGTACCCTCGCTGAGTGCCATGAACGAAGGTTACGCACCTTGAAAGGAAATCACCAAAAGGAGATAGCCCAAAGCAAGTTCTCAACTCGCCCTCATGAGTAGACGACTCCAACAACTACAAAGCCAAGTCAATCGGAGACCTCGTGACACATTCCTGTGGAGGACATGGAACATGCCGCCGACAACCCCTCTAACAATCTAAGAAGGAAATGGACCATCTCACTTCATAGGAGCCCATCCCTAAAAATAAAATAAAAAATGGAGTCTTCCAGCCTCGTAGGTTCTAGATTCTCACCAAAGTCCACCCCAGATATGTGTCTTTTATTTTACAAATGCCCATACTTGGACATGTAAAGTTATATAAATCAATACAAGAGTCATTTTCCTTCTATTCTCTCTAGACTTGAGACATTATTTGCAATATATATTTACTCTTGAAATTTCCTTGCTTGTTATTGTCAATTGATTGCTACGTCCTTAAAATGATGAATTGACTTCTAAGCATACTAGTCAATGACGACTCATTAAGGACGAATGGACCTAACACAAATGAAAAATGCTAAATTCAAACAATTAATCTTGATGTGAATAAATGTTGTGATCAATTGGCATGAAGAAACCATTAATGGCAAGTCTTCCTTCATACACATCCCCGATACACATTCCCGATACACAATTTGGTACACATATCCGATATACATTTCCCGATACACAACCCGTGCACCTTTCCTATACAAATTCTTGATGAACATCAAAGGCATCCCAAGACAACAAAAGGCAAGGATGTTGTTGCTCAACCACCAAGGTTCAACCGTGATCACTCATGTGCAACCAAGCAAAGGACTTCGCAGATCTTCGAAGTCAAAGCTAGAAGTGACAGACATTCCACTAAGGGGCTAAAAATGAGCCAATGTCCGAGATAGCAAGTTGGGGCTAATGTTTCCCCTCTCTCTCAAAAAAAAAAAAGAAAA
The DNA here is from genome assembly GCA_026119855.1 of Campanula takesimana. Classification (NCBI taxonomy): domain Eukaryota; kingdom Viridiplantae; phylum Streptophyta; class Magnoliopsida; order Asterales; family Campanulaceae; genus Campanula; species Campanula takesimana. The sequence continues at coordinate 90,550 of JAOWBW010001416.1, forward strand.
AAAAAGAGAGAGAGGGCCCGTTCATCTCAAAAGAAGTTCACACAAAGTAAGGTTCACCCCAAGAGGTCCATTCCAAGGAGTTCACCATAAAGCAAAGTGATCTACATCAACAAAGCAATAACATCCTCCGAGACAACATTGAACCCAGCAAAATACGATTCGCCAGCCGAACTACGGCGACCTGAGCTCCTCAAACTGAGGGGAACGTAGGCAACCTTCAGGTCTGGTCATACCATGAAACAAAACTATCAAACCTTGGTCCTCTCAAAATGACCAAGTTCTCTTCCCTCGGTCCCATCAATGACCAATTTCCCAGACGCACCTTCATTGGTCACATCAAGGACCAATCTCCCCTAAACACATTCTTCTTCCGATCTTGCCATTGATTGAATCCTAGTCTCAATTGATCACAACATTTATACATGTTAAGGCTAAATGCTTGTTATAATCCTGACTTAATAATAAACACGGTCCATTCAAGCAATCATTTTGATGATCTTAACTAAGACAAATTTCAAATGTCTCGACAAGTCTTCTTTTCTTCATCTTAGGAAAGAGCTTAACACTTATGTTCTGTCAAGCAAGGGCTTCCTCCCATTTCATGATACATTGCTCAAAGAGCTCACCAACATAAATGGACTCTCTCCTGCCTAAATAAAATGCCCTTGCATGTTTCCTCCAAAATATACCTTAAGTCCCCGTCCCATCGAGTCGGCTGGATCACTTATAAATAAATAAAAAAGGAGAAAGGCGCCAAAAAAGTAGCCCGCTAAGTCGAAAACCCGTAAGGGCGGCTTAGGCAAAAAACAGGGTGTTCCATAAAAAGACGTAAAAAGAGATGCCCGCTAGGTTGAAAACCCGCAAGGACGACCTAGGCAAAAGAAAGGCGTGTCATGGAAAAAGGTATGGGTTCCTAACCTCACTTTAAAGGTTAAGAGATGAAATTGGGTCTACGCCAACATCATAGGTCGAAGGACGACATTGGGGATACCTCCACATCAACGACAACAAGGACATGGGGCTACCCCGACATCAACAACAAAGATGATATTGGGGCTATCCCTATACCGATGGCAAATAGATTTCCTACCACTTTTGACGCACTAACAAAGCTCCAAAGAACTTTATGCATAACAAACCTCGCGGTTAAGTTAAAATAAAAAATTTGACTAACATGCTTCGTTAAAAGATTTACCTTTAGAAATAAGCATTTCCAAAATTGCCATTTAGCAAAGACAATGTTTTGATCTCCCCTCAAAATGATTTTCCTAATGTCTTGGACTTTTTCATCCACAATGTTTCTTAAAAGTCGCTCCTATGCTCTCTCCCGGTGTCAAAAAAATGTGTCAACCATCCCGTAGTGTAGAGTTAACCCAAGTCCAGCATAGACACATGGGGTCATTTTAGGTTAAGAATACCTTTGACCTTGGCAGTCCTTAGTCGGACGTTAGACCAGTCTTTCCGTCAACTCCCCAAAGATGGAGTTGACCCAAGTCAAGCATTGACCCACGAGGTCATTTTGAGGTTAAAAAAACCTTCAACCCCGGCAGTCCTGACTGGGCATAAGACCAAAGACTCCGTTAACACCTTAGGATAGGATGAAAAGATATCCACCTTAGGATAGGATGAAAAAGATATCCACCTTAGGATAGGATGAAAAGATATCCACCTTAGGATAGAATGAAAAGATATCCACCTAAGGATATGATGAAAAGATATCCACCTTAGGATGGGATGAAAAAGATATCTACCTTAGGATAGGATGAAAAGATATCCACCTTAGGATAGGATGAAAAGGTGTCCACCTTAGGATAGAACGAAAGATATCTATCTTCCGGTTAGACTACCATGACATAAGGTCTTAGGAGAGAATAAAAGATATCCACCTACCAAAACATTTTAGACATCCACCTTCTGGGTAAGATCCCGTTAAATAGCTCCCGTGTCCCAAATACTTCCTTTGCTCGAACTACGTTAAGCTTGATTCCCCACAAATGGGATACGTAGGAATCATATACCCCTAGGTCCATCCATTTAACCAAAAAGGTCATACTGTCCTCCCATCATAGACAGATTAGGATGCTTTTTAGGTTGACAACCCCGCTTTCCTAAAGCAACATTGCCGAGGGGCTCTATAAGTACCCCAATCTGAATTAAAACCAGCTTAGAGGTATTCTTGGTACTATTTAAGGATAAAATTGATAGGCTAGGACCTCACTAAGATAAACCAAAAACTTTAGGACTGTTCTGGAATAAAAAGTAGAAAGTTCCAGATTTTGCCCCTAGGAGCCATACGGATGGTTTGGCCTCAAAGAGCCACAAGCCGTACGGATAGTTTAGGACCTCCAGGTCCCTATAAATTAAAGCCCTTGCTGATCATTTCAGGGGGAAAAATATTAGAGAGTGGTGAAACTCTTCCAAAAACACAGCAGAAACACAAACACCACAAACTTGAGTGAAAAAGAGAGAGGAAGATAGGCTAAACAAAAAATTGGTGAGGCCTCCTTCTCCCCATCTTCTCTCCATCTCATATATTTCTTGTTACTTTGCTTATATTGTTTATTATTTACATTGTCCCTTTTATATACAAATGTCTTTACATTCATGCAATATTATAAATTGGAACCAAGTAATGAGGTGATTCCATGGTGCCCTCATGCTTTATGCGTGATTAAGGGTTACAAACCAAAGGATGATCATGACTTGTTATGTTTATGCCATTTACATTTATCTCATTTACATTTATGTCATTTACATTCATTTCTTTACTTTTATGTCTTTACTTTTGGCTTGGTGATCCATTGCACATATGGACAGAGCCTTGTACATTTACCCTGTATTTATTCATTTGTTGCAATAATGATCATGTTTGGGTGGTAAAGTCTCAATCTTTACCATCCAAACTTTGATTTGGCCATAAAATGTCCCCTTTGGATGATAAAGACTCAATCTTTTTCCATTCAAAGGTTGATTTTGTTGTCCCAAAGGTTTATTTTTGGATGAATCATCCATTTTGATGTTAAAGTCTCAATCTTTAACCATCCAAATGGTTGTCTTGGCTCAAAGCCATGTTCATCACCTTTTTTATTTCTTTCTGCAATGATTGCCTTGATCATACCCAAATCCTTGGTTTTTGTGTCTAATCTAATGATCAAGATCATAGGAATATTGTTATGCATGTTCATATACAACACAATAAACTGAAAAGTCACATTTCTGTCCAGTTTCAGCAGAATGCTCTGTTTCTGCCTGAAACTGGACTGTTTCTGACAAATCTGCGAAATCCCCAAGACGGCCATGACCATCCGTACGGATGGTTTGGCCAGAGGGATGTTTTTCTGTTAAACCCAATTCTGTCAAGATCTTTACAAATAAACCCTTTTCTGTTAATTTTTTAACTATTTCTGTTAAAAGTCAGTTTTTCTCATCTTTAAAATACACACACACTCGCACATTTTGGTTGACAAACTTAGGGAGACTCGGTTTTCCGAGGCAGATTGGGTGTGTTGGGTTTTGAGGCAACATGTGCAGCGGAAGACGGCAATATAAAATAAATAAAACCCTAAGCCCCAAGATCCATTAATGATGATTAAATTAATAGCAAGATGAATTTAGAATACTAACCATTGTAGAGCGTTTAAATTTTTCGGATCTTCAAATCTTCAAGTCTTCAAGCTTTAGATTTAATCTCCTTGTTCTTCGCGTTTATCGGATCACAATCACAGGAACACGAACTTAAGATGCTAAAGGAAGCATCCTCTATGTGTATCCACACGCGAACGAATATCTAGAACCATTCTAGATCTGGATTGCTAGACCCATTAGAAAACACTTTTCTAATCTTCAAAGGCTATATGAATTTTATGCATTCTTGATCTTTGATTCACAATCTTGGATCAAGAATTATGTTTCTCAAACATACTAGGTTGCATTAGTTTAATGGATGATGAAAAGATGTATTTATAGTCCCTAGTCATTAACCCTTAATGACCTAAAAGACCTAAATCCCGTCACCTAATTGAACTGGCCAAAACCTCCTCCAGGGACTCTGGCACAGTCGTGCTCATAAAGTGGCACGGCCGTGCCAATGGTGCCGACCAAAAACTCCCTTGGCGAATAATGGCATGGTCGAGCATGTCATCTAGAACGGTCGCGCCATTTTGCACGGTCGTGCGAACAGAACGGCACGGTCGTGCCATCTGGGCCGAACCTGCCAGATTTTCAGCTTTTTCCAATTTTAGCTTTTTCTTGATTCGTCCTTTTATGTGTGACCCCATAGGATTATATTAAGTTGGTAATGGGTCTGACCAAGGTCAAATCCATAAATCATGAGAGTACTATAGAAATCCATCATGACTACCCAATTAATATAACTTAACGACGTTCGTTCATCCTAATAGAACATATCACAATCCTTTTGTCACGCGATATCATATTGGACATAAGTCATGGTCCACGTCAACTTATGTTGTCCAATGCTTTCTCTATCCCGAGTAGATTGATATGAGCAAATGACATTGAACACTTCAATTCATTTGGGTACGGCCGTACACTATCATCAATCTCACTCATCGAGAGGCCAAGCAGATATCTCTATTGAGAGAGGGACAAATCCCATCTTGACTTATCATTCTTCCCTGCATGAATCCGATTATGTCAATCGTAGCCTTTATAACCACCCGGTTAGGGGTAGCGTTTGAGTACGTCAAAAATAATGTTCATCATGTGGAAAACTATGATAATCTCAGGTCTAAGGATAAATTATACAACTATTATGAGATTTAATTATGACATCTGACCATGACATAAATCTCATAGGTGGGTCAAGTCCAGTATTTGTTCTCCAACAAGTACCCATAAGTTTAATTTGTATCACATACACATGATCATCATATGATCATCGATTAAACTTATATTAGTCCTTCATAAGTACTAGGGACGGGGATTATTATAATAAACATGTAAAACATATGATAGTCCAGGGTTGTTATCTCCATAACAAATGAGAACATGATACAACGTAAGGCCTTTCTCAAGGGCCTAGGGCATAATATCCAACAGGGTGAACCATGAAACATTCTTCCCAAAACGTAACCTGACATCCGAACTCATTTTCTTTAACCATTTTTCGTTAAATTGGGTTTAAAATTAATTTAACGTGGCGATTCCAATTTCTTTGTAAAATAAAGTTCCGTGCTTGATTCTCAAGGGGACCCTTTCTCATTTCCCGTGGGCATCTTACAGAGAACAAGTTCACAAATGTTCTAAAACCAAATGTGAGCTTAATAACTCATATGAATTTGTATTAATAATAAGCAATCAACTGAAGAAATTCACTTTTCCAACAAATCTACACCTCTAAAATCAATTCATTAGATAACTCGCCAACTTATTCCTATATACATTCAATTAAAACTACATATTCCCCAACATTGAATATTCCACAACAAACAAAATCGAAAGACAATTACTAGTTGCAGAGAGGCTTAGACGCGAATTCTCATATCATCATCCAAGCTGCTAAATTCCCCAAAAAAGATAGCCATAATTATCTATAACAGATCTGGTCCGAGAGGCTATTTCTGTGACTAGACGGATGTGGGGAGAGGTGAACGGAGATGGGGGAGGTGAGGGGTGGCTGGAGAAGAGTGAAAGGGCAGTTAGGAGGAATGGTGGCCGGCGATTTGGGGAGAAGTGAGAGAAAGTAAACCGCCGAGAAATACAAGCGGATCTTGAGACGATGACCAATGATGAGCAGATCTTGGCCGATTGGCACAGAGAGGAGATAAAGCTAAGTAATAATCCCAAGCGAATTAGGCTTAACGTGCTTCTGCCAATAGCGAAATGCATCGAAATTTGTCATTTTTGATGAAATTGGTCATTTTGATACATACTTTACCAACCATGTGTGAATGCGCGTGATTGAAATTGAGGGTCGCCACATTGTTTTATTTGTAGTTAAAATATTGGAAAAACCATTTATGCGAATAATAGGGTTCGGGGGTCAAATTACAATAATAGAAGAATATTCATGTGATCACTCCTATTACCCAACGAATCGGTCTATCTATCATGATCAATGTGTGTGTGTGTGTTAGATATTGAGACCGGATCCGAGGATTACCTACGTTCTTCTCATCATGAGAAGCTCAGGTCAGCGTAGTTCATTGATGAATTTAGAATAGAGAGATGAAGCGGGATCATGCATAAAGATGGGGGAGGAGAAAGAATCATACAAGATGATCACATCCTAGAATAATGATTATACCATTGATAGGATCAATCTGTAGTCATCATATTCATCATAGGAGAGTTAATGATCATGAGAATATTTACCTAAAGTTTAGGGTTTATAAGTAGTTCCTAGATCTTGTTGATCATCATCGGCTATGCATATATTTAGGGATTAAAACCCTAGATCTAGTATGTTACGCATGTATAAGTCGTAGATCTAGCATAATAATAAGAATATCATGAATCATAAGAATAAACATATAAACATGAAGATCGCTACCCTAGTTATAGAGCATAATATGAATTCTAGTTAAGAACATGAAGAACACATTATGAATCATATGAATATGGATGCATAAACATAATGAAACATGTATCAAACAGATCTATACTAGTAAAACATAGTAAAAACCTCACCAATCTTGACAAGAACGGAGCCGAATCTTGGACGTGGATTCGCCGGACCTTCAGGATTGCTAGAAAGGCTTGGGGAGAGAGTTTTGTCGCCAGTTTTAACTCTGGAACTCGGGGGAGAGAATTTTGTGTCGAAATTATGAACTTAGGACCTCTATTTATAGGGGTTTTGGGCCGAAAATACTGGCCGCCCGGCCAGGGAAGAAGTGGCCGCCCGGCCAACCGCGGAGGTTGGCGTGGTTCCCAAGGTTGTGATCATACATGGACTCTGGAGAACTCCTAGAGTACGTCTATCTTCGGGGATAATCTGATCAGGCGTAAATATCTTCTTATCTGGGCTTTTCGGGAAATTTCGGATATGTCCTGCGCAGCTCGTAAATACCTGTGAGGTCTCTGTGAGTTCTGGAATGCCTAAACAACTCATTTTCAGACCGGGTACTAACAGTAGACCCTCGGAGACGCTTCTTGCAAGGCATGGAGGGTCGTCGATTAAGAAAGGAACCGATCTGAAACATGAGTACCAAATCGGGGGAGAGAAATAAGAAGGTGACCAGATTGGTCGAGAGACTGAACCTTTATCAGGCTACCTACGTATCCTGATAGGAATCAAGCCATTCGTAGTTTGTGCTTTGTGGTAGAAATGAGACATCATTTTCCACTGGGGATAGGATCTTGTACGAAGACAAACATTCGTAGGGGGGAGAGAGAGAAAGAAAACGAGACATCAGCTCCTGCTGGGGATAACTATACTAAGGACACTATCCTGTATGAAGACTGAACATTTGTAAAGGACAACAAAATCGTTGTTCGGACTCTACTAGGGAAAGAAGGCAACGCCATACTGGAGACTCCCCGCCTTGGACCTCTCACCCCGATTGCATACATAGTATTTTTATTTAACTTATTTTTGTTAATTTATGTTACTTCAGTTAAGTTTCTAACTGATTCCGTTAGTTTTGGACTAAACTGCATAACAGAGTTAACTTTAGAGTCATTTCTGTAATTCTGTCCTTTTTAGTCTCTGGCGCCTCTGGCACTACCATCGGACCGCGTACGCGTCTCGTCCGTAAGACAGGACTCGCGCGCTTCTCATTTTAGCAGTTACGGATTGCAGTCTTTTCCCTTCCATTTTCTTGACCACAAAGAGCTCTTTTTACCTTCACATTCATCCCCCCTTATTTCATAACTCCCAATCCCACACTTCTAGCCATTTCTTTAAAATAAAATATCCTTTTTTATTTTATTTTATTTTCTCTTTATTATTTATTTTTCTTTATTTTCTTATTGGTTGGAAAAGCTTATTTTCCTCCTTTTTCACTTATAAATACCTCTTCTTTTTACCTTAGAAAGGGACCTCAATTTTGGACCTTGAGACTTCAACTTTCTCTACACAAATTCTTTCAACAACATTTCTCTACAAAAACACTACACAAAGTGTTGCACAACAATTTCTCTACAACAACTCCATCTCCAAGTTAAAGTTTGAAGTTCTTCTTCTCTAAAGGTACCTGTAAGGATCCCGCCCCAAAAAAAACACGAGCATCGTTTCAAGGGCGAAATACCAAACGCGGGAACCGGACCAATTTAACGGAGTCGCCACATTTTGTTAATTTTAACCCAACAAAATGACAAAGGTTTGAGTTCAAAGGTTCGGAGGTCAGGTTACAACTTGGGAAGAGTTTTTACGTCCTCCCAAGTTGCCTCGGACAAAGCCGAGTCTCCCTTGTTAGTTAACAAAAGTGCATGTGTGTGTGTGTGTTTTAACGGAAAATCTTTGTTTTAACTTTTTATTTATCTTTTCAACTGAAAAAGGGTTTGACAAGAAAACAGAAGACAGAAGGGCAAAATGGTCAATCTCCCCATACGGCCAAAGTAGCCGTACGGATGGGGAGACAACTCCTGGGATTTTACAGTTTATTCAAGCAACAGTCCAGTTCTAGGCAAAAACAGAGCATTCTGCTTGAACTTGACCAAACTGTTCTGATTCCAGTTTGTTATTCCAACACAAAACAACATTAACAACTCATTCCTATGCCATTTGATCATCAAAGAACCTCCCAAAACAAGAGTTTGGGCATGATCAAAGGCAATCATGGGAGAAACATGAAAAAGGTGGCCAATATGCCATTTTGAGCCATAGTGACCATTTGATGAGTAAAGATTGAAACTTTACCATCAAAATGGCTCTTCTAGGCAAGATTAATCCTTTAGGGACAAGAACAAACCATAAAGATTGGATCTTTATTACCCAAACTTGGGAATTTTGGGCTAGATCAAGGTGATGAGGATAAAGATTGAGACTTTATCCTCAACATGATCATCATAGCTTAAAATGAGCAAAATGAACAACAAGAGCATCATCCATGACAAGAATGTAAATGAACAATCAACAAGCCATGATCAAACTAGGTTTGACCTCTTCCACACAAAGTATGGAGGGAACCTTTGATCATCTCATGGTTTGGACTAGGAAATATAAATAATAATAGATATATGTATATTGCTTGAATGGACAAGACTTGAAAGAATGTAAAGATCAACAATAAATGACAAGATCAAAGATAAATAGAGTTCTTAGATGAAGAGAAGGGAGGGGGAGGAGGTGACTTTACCTATCTTGGTTTAGGCCAATCTTCCTTTCTCTCTTTCACTCTTTGTTCACTCTTACTCACACTATTCTGAGGTGAATTCGACAGAGTAACCTTAGTTCTAATGTTTCTCCCCCTCTTGAAATAATCAGCAAGGGGCTCTATTTATAGGGACTGAGGGTGCCCAAACCAGCCGTACGGCTAGGCCCCTCTAGAACCCAAAGCATCCGTACGGCTCAGCTTGGCGAGCTTCTGGATTTTTCCAATTTTATACCAGAGTAGTCCTGGAATTTATAGTTTATCCTAGGGAGGTCCTGGCCTATTATCTTATCCTTCAAACGGTGCTAAGGCTACCTCTAAGATAGGTCGGCTTCAGATTGGGGTACTTACAGAGCCCCTCTGCAACGTTGCTTCGAAGGAGCGGGGTTGTCGATAGAAATAAGCATCCCCAATCTGACGGGACGACGGCTTTAACCGATTTTGGTTGCATGGCTGGACCTAGTGGTATAGGATTCCTACGTATCCCGTTCGTGGGGAATCAAGCCTAACGTAGTTCGGAGGTACGCGGGGTTACTTAGATCCGCAAGGAGGCATGACTCTAGGGGTCAGAGGCGAGACATGGTTAACTTGGCTCTATGGGAGAGGGTTGACTTGCTGGGGATACGGTCAACTTGACTCTATAGGAGAGGGTTGACTTACACGGGACAGATTTTTACTGGGCTTACGTCGGGGACGGCTTATGGTGACTATTCTAAGTCCAATCTTGACCGGGGTCAACTCCATCTTCGGGGAGATTGATGGGAAAACTGATCTTACGTCCCTCTAAGGACTGCCGGGACAAAGGCTCTAGCTTATAACGACTATTCTAAGTCTAAGCTTGACTGGGGTCAACTCCATCTTTGGGGAGATTGACGGGAAAACTGGTCTTACGTCCCTCTAAGGACTGTCGGGACAAAGGCTCTAGCCTATAACGACTATTCTAAGTCATAGCTTGACCGGGGTCAACTCCATCTTTGGGGAGATTGACGGGAAAACTGGTCTTACGTCCCTCTAAGGACTGTCGGGACAAAGGCTCTAGCCTATAACGACTATTCTAAGTCATAGCTTGACCGGGGTCAACTCCATCTTTGGGGAGATTGACGGGAAAACTGTTCTTACGTCCTTCTAAGGACTGTCGGGACAAAGGCTCTAGCCTATAACGACTATTCTAAGTCATAGCTTGACCGGGGTCAACTCCATCTTTGGGGAGATTGACGGGAAAACTGGTCTTACGTCCCTCTAAGGACTGCCGGGACAAAGGCTCTAGCCTATAACGACTATTCTAAGTCATAGCTAATGGGCTTACGTCGGGGACGGCCATAATAAGCATTAAGCAAAAGACCATTTCGAATTCCAAATTTTAACTGGGCTTACGTCGAGGACGGCCATATTTAATTTCACAAAGCTGGGCTTACGTCACTAGGACTGCCTGTGATGACTTCGGGAACCTAAATTTTCTAGGTTCAATTCAAGTTGCATGAGCCAAGGAGGGCATTTTTCGAATCTTGGGGAAAAAATCTTGTTCAAGGTGCGAGGGGCACAAGGGTAATTTTAGGCTGAGATTTTTCTTCGCCCAAACCATCCATACGGCTTAAGAGGGCGTCTCCTTCTTTTTTCAAAAGGCAGCCATACGGATGGTTGCCCCAATCTTCAGACGAAAAAAGAGAGAGAAAAGAGGCGATTTTGAGAGGGAAAAATCCATCAATTTCCAAATTTTCTTACTCGGATTCCTCAAGGATTGATCATGGCAGGACGGGCACGCGCGGGTTATCCTAGAGGGGCGGAGAAGAGGCTAGACATGGCTCGAAACTTTCGAGGCTGCGCTATCAATTTCCGGGATGAGGGAGCGGGTTTCTAATTCACTTGTGCCATGGCGACGGGGTAAGCATTCTTCCTACTCATATTTGAGCCTTGCACGTTTTTCCTAGGCCTAGGGTTCTTGTCCATGCCATTTGAGATCTTCGCATTTCTTGACGCGATTTCATGATTATTGACCTCATTTTTGTGTCATTGGGACCATTAGGGACGTGAGTATGTGCTCATTGCCTCATTTGGACATGCCTAGCTAAACTTCCCAAAATCAAAGTATGTTGCCCGTGGTCCATGCATAAACTACTTGTACCTTAGGTTCGACTAGTCATTTTGGCGCAGTTAAGTGCATGCTAGCATTTCCTAGGATAAGTTGTTGTATGTTTGCGGGGGAAATTATGGGATGGGCATATTGTTGTTGAGACCAAAATGACAATTTCTTCGAGAGTGACTATGCCTTTTCGGGACGGAAAGAATATGAACCTTGAAAATGACTTATGCATTTTTTAAAGGGGACGGGAACCTTTCTCTAAAAATGACCCTTAAAATGACTTATGCAATTTTAAAGGGGACGGAAACCTTTCTCTAAAAATGGCCCTTAAAATGACTTATGCAATTTTAAAGGGGACGGAAACCTTTCTCCAAAAATTGACCCTTAAAATGACTTATGCAATTTTTAAAGGGGACGGAAACCTTTCTCCAAAAATGGCCCTTAAAATGACTTATGCAATTTTAAAGGGGACGGAAACTTTTCTCTAAAAATGGCCCTTAAAATGACTTATGCAATTTTAAAGGGGACGGAAACTTTTCTCTAAAAATGGCCCTTAAAATGACTTATGCAATTTTAAAGGGGACATAAACTTTTCTCTAAAAATTGACCCTAAAATGACTTATGCAATTTTTAAAGGGGACGGAAACTTTTCTCTAAAAATGACCCTTAAAATGACTTATGCAATTTTAAAGGGGACAGAAACTTTTCTCTCATTTTTTTTTTTTTTTTGCAATCATTATGAGCATTGGTATCTGTAAACTGTGTTATTCATACCTTTGCTGTGTTTACCTGTAGGGTGGTGATCCCAAGTCTCGAGGGTCGCCGGATGCTTGCTTCTCTTTGTGGGAAGCCATGCCTGAGTCTGTTGATGATGCTCCCGGTCCGAGGGAGTGGGTGGCACGCACGGGACTGGTGCCTTTTATAGAGGCTGTGGGCCAGCTGGTGAACACCAATAGGAGTATGGGGCTTCTTAATGCCATGGGTGAATATTGGTGGGACACAACCCACACGTTCCATCTGAGTTGGGGAGAGGTGACTGTGACCCCTACTGACTTTGCGATGATTACCGGGCTTTCCTTTGGCGGGCATCCGGTTGTTTGGAGGGATAGGATCCCCGAGGCCGAGATCAGGGCGCTCATTGGATTTTCAGGTCCTACCAAGGGTTTGGGCATCCTAGTGCAAACAGTTGAGAGGGTCATTCGGGCCAACTTTCTAGAGTATGCGGCGGGCCGGATTACCGCTGAGCAGCTTGGGCGCTCCTATGTGTGGCTCCTCCTCAGTAGCACCATTTTTGCCAATGCTGACACTACCTGTATGTTCCCTCTTCTTGGGTCTTTGACTACACCTGAGGCCATCAGAGACTTTGCTTGGGGTGAGGCTGGTCTGGCCGAGCTATTCATGGAGCTCGACAAGTATAGCCGGAAAGCGAGCAAGTCTTTGGCTTGCTTTCAGTTTGCCCTAGAGGTACTTCCACTTCGGCCTTTGCTTTACTTTTTGCATTAGGCCTATTCTTCATTTCAGTGTGCTGACGGCTTTCCTGGCCGTTTCTTTTGTAGGCTTGGTACTACGAGATCTTTGGCAACTATCCATGGAGGCTGGCTCTTGACCGGGACCTCATCTTTCCGGCCATGTCCTGCTGGGCTAGGGAAGCTCGAGAGAAGAGAGGGTCTATGGGACGAGTTTCTGTCCGCTATGCTGATGTGAAAGCGGTTTTGAGGGGTGCCATGCCGGTGGAGCTCAACCTTTTCCCTTGGTCTCGGTATGAGGGGCGGGAGGTGGTCTTTGATCCGAGCGAAGCCCTGAGGGTGACCAGACAGAGGAGATTGCTGGTGGGGTTTAGAGGCGAGGCCTTTTATTTAGGTGAGAGGGTTTTGTGGCAGCATGGACTAGGCCTCATACAGAGGGCGCCCGTTGATCCACCCGAGACCATGTTCGTTGCTGACCGTGGGGATGACCCTTTTCTCATGGGAGCGGATGCCGCTGAATTGATTACTGATGAGCCATACGGGCGGTTTGTGGCCACGAGGCTGAGATCGCCACAGGTGGTGGCATTTGGGGTAGCTCCTCCAGTGTGGCAGGACCATTCTTTCGTTTATACTGACGGCCGGGTTCACATGGTGGCCGTGTCTGTTGCAGGAGGGGAAGCCCCGGTTGGAGAAATTCCCGTTGACGCGGTATGCATTCTTTTCCATTTGTGCACCCTCATCCCAAATTTCTGTCTCCTCCCTTGCTGAGCAGTTTCCTTATCCATGTGCAGGTTGCTGCGCGAGCTTTGCTGGGGAGGCCTTCTCTCCTAAAACGGGCCAAAAGGTGGCTAAAGAGGTTCGTTGGGCACTCTTCTAAGGGGCCTCGGATAGAATCCAGGTTTGCACCGGGCAGAAACTCGGTGAGTGGTGGGGAGAGGCCTTTCCGTCGGTCGTCGAGCGTGGAGCTACCGCCGTCCTTTGTTCGTCACCATACCTTAGGCGAGGCTGATTTGGAGGCCTTTCGTGATTCGCTCCGTGATCCTGGCTCCCACGAGGTCGCTCCGGACCCATTTGCCCACTTGGCCTTAGAGCGCGTGGATCCCCTGTCGGCAAGACATTCGGGTTTTCACTCCCAGATTCCTCCTTCCTTCTTTCCAGGCCAATCCTCTTCGGGTGAAGGTTCCAGCATGGCAGAGTCCATTTTCTTCTTTGACCCTAGCATGTACCCGCGTCGTCCTTTGGAGAGAGTTAATTCGCCTCCAGAGGATCCTTACCCAGATTCAGACTAGGGTGCACCAACCTGAACAATTTTTCTTTTGGCTTGTTTTATTCAAAACAGTGTATGAAAATTTGTTATCTTTGGTTGTTTAAATCATTGTAAATTCATCATTTATGCCTGGCTTGGGCCTCGAGAGGGCTTTGTGGTCATTATTGGACCGTCGGGGATTCCCAAGATGTGTTCGGACTCAATCACGAGGGGTTTGACAGACTTTGAACAAGCAAAAATGAGTTTAGATTGTGGGAGATCAGTTGATATAGGCTGCTGATGTAAATTTTTTCACAGGGACAAAACCAGCCGTACGGGTTGTTTATGCATGGTTGACTTTTTCGACCAAATTTTTTGGGTGCTTCTGGGGAATTTTGACAGATGAGGGTTTATTTGGCTTAGACTGTTTTACACAAAGCATGACTTTTCGTCGGTCTTTCCATTGCACGATTACGGCTAGCCAGCCCCGTTGTGATGTCTTGTCGAGACTAATCCTCGGGTTTTTCGACCACTGTTTGCCAGCCCCAGTGTTTCACCTTTTCGGGAATCATTCCTCGGGTTTCTTTCCCTTAATTGTCCAACAATATCACTTTTCTTCTTTCCATATTTCCTTTATCTTCCCTCTTTAGGAGTGGACTAGTTGACTTTTGACACGGACGAAAGCAAAAGTTGACTTTGACACGGACAAGAGCAGATTACACTTACTCACGCGAGTAAACACACATAGGCTTTTACGGGAGTGAGTCCCTTTTCTGAGAGAGGAAGCCTATGGACAGAAATTCACGTGTTTGGCTCTTTCCTAAGATGTGGAAGAGAAGACTTGTCGAGGCATTCGAAATCAGCTTCAATTAATGTAATCAAGATGTTTGCTTGAACAGATCTTGATTAGTATTTAGGTCAAAATTCAAGTAATTAGCCTTAATGTGCATAACTGTTACGACCCATTGGGATTAAGATTCGATCAATGGCAAGATCGGGAGGAGAAGTTGTTTATGGGGGGATTAGTCATTATCTGGAGAATTGGTCATTGATGGGACCGGGAAGGAGAACCGGGTCATTTTGGGAGGACCAAGGTTGTATGGATTCATTTCGTGTTATGACCGGACCCGAAGGTTGCCTACGTTCCCCTCAGTGTGAGGAGCTCAGGTCATCGTAGTTCGGCTCTTGGGCCACTTTGGCCGGGGTTGGTATCTTTTGCTGTCTCGGAGGACGTCATTTCTGACTTTGCCTTGGGTGAACTTCTTTGAGATGGGCCTTTTTGGGTATACCCTTTTTGATATGGACGGGCTATTTAATGCAAGAATTTCTTTTTGCCATTTTTTTTTAGGGGAACGGACGCCCATCAGCCCCAACTTGTCATCGTGGGCATTGGCCTTTTTTCACCGTTTTTCACCTATCCTATCTTTGATTTTGACAATTCGGGAAGTCTGCATGTGCACTTATGGCTGAACTTTGGTGGCTGAGCAACAACATCCTCGTCTTTTCACTGTCTTGGGATGCTTTTAATGTGCATCGGTAGTTTGCCTCAGAAAGGTGTCTTGGGTCGTGTATCGGGTAGTGTATGGGGGAAGATTTGCCATTGATGGTCTCCTTCATGCCAACGGGTCATAACATTCATTCATCTTAAGGTTAATCATTGGAATTTAGCACCTTTTACGTTTAGATCCATTCATCCCTTTATGAGTCGTTGTTGACTTCTATGTTTGGGGGAATCAACTCATCATATTGGGGATATAACAATCATTTGGAAACATTAATGGGAGTGATTCCGAGAGTTAGTGTAATTTTTCAAATAATGCCTCAAGTCTAGGGAGAATAGAAGTAAAAGACAATTCATTTCATGGAAGACTCAATTTTTACAACTCTGGACTTGACTATTGACTCAACCATCACCACATTTCGCAGGGCCTTTTGGGAAAGCTAAAAGAAAAAGAAAGACAAAAGACTATATCCACTACGGATTTAGGAGACTCTCTAGAACACAAATACTAGGCCACTCCTAACGACTTCTTCTCTTCCTCATTCTTTCTCCTTGCGTCCCTGGCTCAGACCCACTTGTCCCCTCGTTTGGTAATGACACCCTCATCAATGAGTGCTTGGATGTGATTTCTCAGGGTGAGACATGCATTTGTGGAATGACCTGGTGCTTGGTGGTATTTGCAATGTTGTTTTGGGTCGTGACGGGCTCCGACCGGCTCCGTCCATATCACATGTCGGCCAAGAAGCTCAACCTTACCGGCCTCGAGTAGGTGGTCTAACACTTTCTCTCTAGGCATTCCCAACTCATGGAACCAGCGGTAGTGAGCCCCTTTGCCCTGGAGGTGAAATTCTCCCACAGCCGCTGCGGGCTTTCCATGGGATACCGCGACAGGTCGGAGCTGATCGCGGGGATCTTGTTCGACCTGAGCCAGCTGGTTGGGGGCAGTCTTTAGTGGGGAGGAAAACTTCTCGGAAGACCTTTTGAGCTCCTCAATGGACTTCACAATTTCGTGGAGGCACTCTCGGGTGTTCCTTGAGTTGTGCCTTTCCAATTCATCGGTCAACCTCCATAGTTCCCATAGTTCCTCGACTTTCTTGTGAAGTACCTCCTTGATCTCCTTTCGAAGTTGTTGGACCACTTTGATCGCTTCATTGCGGTCGACCTCCATCTTTCGCATTTGGTCTCTCATTGTATCCACCGTTCGTTCCAGGAGCTTAACCCTACCCTCTAGCCGTGCTTGCACATCCAAACGGACATCTTCCTCGACTACTTGGGACTTGTTTTCCATTGTTTCCTATCTTACAAATGACCAACAAACAGTAAGGGCACCGTGGAAGGATTTTTCGGGGAGTCATGCTTTGAAGTAAAACAAAAACTCGACACACAAGAGACACTAACTTGAAGGGGATAACAAGTTTGACTCTTCTTTAGGGGGAAGGAACCCAAGCCAAGCGTTTTGATGAATTTAGCAATTCCCTTTTCCTTTTTTTTTTTTTTTTTTAAAAAATTGTTTATTCTTTGGATTATCTTAGCCGGCTTTGTCACATAAATAAACGTTAGTGCACAATTCAGGGGCTCAACTTTCATTATTTCATTTTTCTCAAGGCATGTCTTATTCCTAATTGGTTGGAAAAGATCGCTCTTCTTTTTCGCAACTATTCTATAACCCTGGATCAGTGGAGGCCATCACTATGTCTATAGACCCCTCGTTTTTCACCTGTATTGCACGCTCCCTAGGACGGACTATCCCGGGCGAGGGTCCTATACGGCACGCGGCTTCCACCGATCAAAAGAAATGAACCTAGGGTCTAGTGCATCGTAAAGTTCCCAATATGCGGGTCATCTTAATCATGGTTAAGCCCTAGTCGGGATCGATACTTTTCTCCAAAGGCTACACCGAAGGCTGCACCGACATTCTGACATGACCTCATTTTGAATGAGGCGTCTCGATCCTTGACCCTGGGCTTAAGGATGATCAAAATAAATCGTATATTAGGGCTCGACGACATGGTGTCACCCTATCCTTAGTACATGGCCCTTGCTAATTGCGGTCGTCACTAACACACAAGTTGGAGGCTGGTTAGGCCACGCTTGCATTACATCAAGGAGTCACAACTCGGGCATTAATTTGGCCACAATTAGCTTTGAGCACGTATCAAGGATGTGGTAACGTGAACTAGACCAAAAACCAACCATAGTCACGGTATTTGTGTGTCACGGACAAGTGTGGTTGACTCGGTTCGGAAGGGAAGGTGGGATGGACCCGTCCGCGCATCGAAGGGAACAAGAGCGCCCAACGAGCTGCATCGTGGCATCCAGCCCGGGTTTAAATGGTATTTGGAACGTGCGCGGTCAAGTGCGCGTGGTGTGAAGTCATTCTATGCTCCATTTTGAGTAAAAAGAGAGATTTTCAATTCGTTTTTCGATAGCATGAGCATGGCATAAGCAATATATGAACAAGTATGAACAAGCATGGATTGAGCAATTTATACACAACAAATCAAGGAATATAAGCAAACAAAGACCAAAACTTGTACATGTACCAAGTTGTGCACAACAAATAATTTTGAATCAAACTTTTGCAAAAGAAATTTTACATTGAAACCCTTTTGTACAAAGTAATTTGTGCACAACAAGAAGACTCAAGAAAAACCCTTACAAAAAGGATTATGCACGATGAGGTTTCGGAAACAATTTTATTGACAAAAGATCATGCATAACCAAGTTTTATTACCTTTTAAAACCAAGTTTTGGCCAAAAGAATGAAGGTAATGTGCACAAGTAAGACTGTAAATTTGGAACCTGGACAAGTAGAAGCAGAGGGGCACCCAGAATGTTGCAGCCCTGCACCAAACTATTAATTGGCAACATTCTGGCCCCTACCCAAAGTAGCCGTACGGCTAAACCAAGAGGGTGAAGATTTTTCTCAATTTCTCCAACTTCTGATCATCAAGCCCCGGTTTATTGTATTTCCAGAACGTATGTACTCAAAACAGTTCAAACAGAAACATCAAACACACACAAATATGCAAGAAGTCAACTATCGGGAACGGGAGTTTGACCCACACAAGAATGCCCCCGAACCTTCTAGAAAGAATTCCGAAAGCACTCTAATCCCCAGCGGAGTCGCCACTGTAAGGATCCCGCCCCAAAAAAAACACGAGCATCGTTTCAAGGGCGAAATACCAAACGCGAGAACCGGACCAATTTAACGGAGTCGCCACATTTTGTTAATTTTAAACCCAACAAAATGACAAAGGTTTGAGTTCAAAGGTTCGAAGGTCAGGTTACAAATTGGGAAGAGTTTTTACGTCCTCCCAAGTTGCCTCGGACAAAGCCGAGTCTTCCTTGTTAGTTAACAAAAGTGCATGTGTGTGTGTGTGTTTTAACGGAAAATCTTTGTTTTAACTTTTTATTTATCTTTTCAACTGAAAAATGGTTTGTTTGACAAGAAAACAGAAGACAGAAGGGCAAAATGGTCAATCTCCCCATACGGCCAAAGTAGCCGTACGGATGGGGAGACCACTCCTGGGATTTTACAGTTTATTCAAGCAACAATTCAGTTCGAGGCAGAAACAGAGCATTCTGCTTGAACTGGACCAAACTGTTCTGATTCCAGTTTGTTATTCCAACACAAAACAACATTAACAACTCATTCCTATGCCATTTGATCATCAAAGAACCTCCCAAAACAAGAGTTTGGGCATGATCAAAGGCAATCATGGCAGAAACATGAAAAAGGTGGCCAATATGCCCTTTTGAGCCATAGTGACCATTTGATGAGTAACGATTGAAACTTTACCATCAAAATGGTTCTTCTAGGCAAGATTAATCCTTTAGGGACAAGAACAAACCATAAAGATTGGATCTTTATTACCCAAACTTGGGAATTTTGGGCTAGATCAAGGTGATGAGGATAAAGATTGAGACTTTATCCTCAACATGATCATCATAGCTTAAAATGAGCAAAATGAACAACAAGAGCATCATCCATGACAAGAATGTAAATGAACAATAAACAAGCCATGATCAAACTAGGTTTGAACCTCTTCCACACAAAGTATGGAGGGCACCTTTGATCATCTCATGGCTTGGACTAGGAAATATAAATAATAATAGATATATGTATATTGCTTGAATGGACAAGACTTGCAAGAATGTAAAGATCAACAATAAATGACAAGATCAAAGATAAATAGAGTTCTTAGATGAAGAGAAGGGAGGGGGAGGAGGTGGCTTTACCTATCTTGGTTTAGGCCAATCTTCCTTTCTCTCTTTCACTCTTTGTTCACTCTTACTCACACTATTCTGAGGTGAATTCGACAGAGTAACCTTAGTTCTAATGTTTCTCCCCCCCTTGAAATGATCAGCAAGGGGCTCTATTTATAGGGACTGAGGGTGCCCAAACCAGCCGTACGGCTAGGCCCCTCTAGTACCCAAAGCATCCGTACGGCTCAGCTTGGCGAGCTTCTGGATTTTTCCAATTTTATACCAGAGTAGCCCTGGAATTTATAGTTTATTCTAGGGAGGTCCTGGCCTATTAGCTTATCCTTGAAATGGTGCTAAGGCTACCTCTAAAATAGGTCGGTTTCAGATTGGGGTACTTACAGTACCTTATTCTTCTTCTCTTATTTTACTTGTCTAGTCATTGTATGAAATCCCCATAAGGGAACATAACCAAAAAGGCCACTTCACTATTGAAGTTTGGTCAAAGTTATATTCCCACATTCTAAACTCCATTTTAATTTACCATTCATTTCTTAATGTAATTGTTTGACATGTAATTGTTGGTATAAATCAATAAATTATTTACCGTTTTATTTCCCATGCAATTGTTAGCACATTTCTCATATTATTAGAAGGAAATTTAGCATTAGAACACCAATAGTAGCAAACCCGCGTAAGCGGGGCGGAGTGGGTGTTTAAGTACTTCCCACTCAGTCACCTAACCCCCAAACCCTTCTCTCTCAAATATTTGGTTTCGTAACATAAATTAGGCTATCTTTAGGTTTTTCTTATGTTCCCTTAATAACATAGGTGGCGACTTTATAAATTAAAACCAATTAGACATCCTAGCATCCTTCCACCGCTCTAGCCAAGTAGTGGGGCTTTCCCGGGGTATCTACAGTGGCGACTCTACTGGGGACAACTTAGAGGGTTAAACTTGCGTTTTTACTTTTGGTGTTCTTTTATTCTGTTTTATGGGCATTCTGGTGAAAATGGTTAGAAGTGCGCGCCTCTGGCTTTCTTGGCCTGAAGCGCGCGCATCCGACCCAACCACCAGAATTGCCCGTCGGTCATCTCGTCCTTTAATTACATGTTTCTGTGCTAACAATGTCTACAGGGGAAAAGTTCTATAATTTGGGGCCAAGGCAATCCCCTGAGTCCACTGTTTTGCAGGTACTGCCTAGAATCGGGCGCCTCCGCCTCTCTCTATCTGGGGCGCACGCCTCTCATCCTTATAGCCCAAGGCGCGCGCTTTTGGGCATTTTCCAGAAAGAAAACAGTGCACAGAACAGAACAATTTTGACCGTGTGTGGGAACCGGGCCTGCACATAAATGATTTTAGTTTTTGTTTATTTTATCGGTCACACGGGTGATTCGAAAGTTGTACATATGTGCTTATTTGTTTTTCTTTCTTTGAAAAAAAAAATAAAAAAATATTTTGTCACTTGGCTTGACCTCACACTACATGCACATATTCCTATGAATTGCTCACAATCGAGTCGCACAAAGTCCATAACCCCAAAGTCGTCGAGGCCCGTCCTAGAGAGTTTTAAGCTCCACCTTACCTTGACTCTCTCGAAGCGGTAAACCTCAACCCATGGCGTAGTTCACGACTACATGCCGGGGGTGACCTTTAAGCCTCTCTTTAGTCGAGCACAAACCAACACATTCTTAGTCTAGGGTTTAACACTCCGTGACCAAGTCGGTTTCAATTTGTCGAGATTTTCCTAAACTAATGTCATCAAAACATACGTGTCGTTTCCAAAAGAAACACGTTACTATGGGACAAAATAAAACTCCATCCCCGCATGTATGCTTTGTGACATTAATTTAGTTTAATCCCGTCACATTTAGGTCTCACAACCGTGGTGGAATCCGATGAGTATATGGGACCGCGAGAAGGTCTATATAATAGTGTGACGATTCCACTATTTCTCTAGAAACCCCAAAAAGGACTATGTCCTTCCGACTTTTGCAAATAAATAAAAAAATGAGTCATTTTTCCTTATGTGGTTGAGTCTTTTTTCTTGTTTGTGGGTTAAATTATTTTACTCAAAAGGTATTTTTGGGTCCAACCTAAGATCAACCGTTTACTTCCAATAGGTCCAAATGGCTTCCAACGGCAATAACAACAAAGGTGGGAATGTTCCCGTGTCCAACGAAAAGCTATTCAACATAATGAGAGCCATGGGCAAACACATGGATAGACTTGCCGAGGATGCCCGCCGTAAAGATGATTTGTGGCAAGCCCGTTTTGATCTTGAGAAGAGAATTCACAAAGAAGAGGTTTCCGAACTCAAGGCCCGTTTGAAAGAACTCACCGACGACAAGACAAAAGTCAACGGTAAAACAAGCTCAAATGTCTCTCCCCTGAAAAGCCACAAAGGTGCCACCGACAAGCGAGTTTTCACTCCTCTCCTAGGAATGATCCAAACCAAAGTATTCGAAATTTTGATGACAAGTGGAAAGGTCAAGCCTTTGGAAGGGTACAAGCTGAAGGCGATTGGAAAGAACCATGCATATGGAGAATGGTGCAACTACCACATGTATAGTGGGCACACTACCGAGGAATGCCACGGTGTCAAGAATGTGATCCAAGATTTTATTGATAATGGTGAATTTACCGTGGGTAAAGAGCAACTCATCATGGGAGAGGTTATTGTGAAGCAAGGAACGACTTGGGTTTGAAATGGGGAAGACTACGACGACAACAATCTCTGTTTCTCTTTCTCTACCTAGTTAAAAAAAAAAAAATCAAAGTCCTCTAATGTGTGCATTAAGTTTTCTTCCTTCTCATTTATGTTAAAGTTTGAGTCGGTCTTAATCAAATAAAAGTCGTTCTTGTCCTCATACACTATTCCAAGTTGTTCAATTTAATTCTTGGCAAAATGATGAAAAGATGTCTAAGCAAGTTTTGGCACGAAGGCCATCACTTGAACGCCTAGGGTCTAAACATCAAGAAGACGAAGTCAAGATATCAAGTGCCAAAACAAGGTGGAGCTACAACCATGAAGAAATATCAAGCCATATTTTCAAGGGGGATAAAAAATAAAAATAAAAATAAATCCCCCCTCAATCAAAGAAGTACAAGATCAACATCATTCCACCAACGAAGAACGGAAAATGGAGCATCAACAAGAACTACGGTGACCTGAGCCTCTACACTGGAGGAACATAGGCAACCTTTGGGTCCGGTCTCATGCAAGAAAGAAGATATGTTTAGCCCTAGTGCGTTATGGTGATCGGCCTTCATCTCGAACTTGTCAAGACATCTTTGTACGATTCATTTGCCAAATGAATTAATCACCTCAAGATTGAATAACTTTCTTACAATTGGAGTCGCTTTGCGTTCCTTATCGAGTCTAGGGGCTTCTTATCTTTCAGGGATACTCCCAGTTTCTCGCAATCAAATTGGGGTTTTCCTTCTCTTCTCTCTTAATTACTTACTTGCCTTCGTGAGTCATTCAAAAAATATATAAATACATGAAGTCAATACTAGGGGGCGACTTCCCTAGTCGAGTCAATGTCACTCATCATTAGTGACAAAAGGTCTCCACCACAAAATCACATGTCTCTCATCCTCAGCTAGAGTCAATGCACACTTCCTCATTAATCGAGTCAAAATGAAGACGCAAAAGAGATGCCCGCTAGATTGAAAACCCGAAAGGGCGGTCTAGGAAAAAAATAGGGTGCGTCATGAAAAAAAAAGAGAGAGTGAGAGAGAGAAGGGAAAGAGAAATGGAGATCCCCGGTCTCTAAAAAAGACAACTACACAAATTCTACATTGAATCTCCTCAGCAAGACAATTCCCCACCGAGTCAACTTTGGAATTGCAAAAGGCTCGATAAGATATGGCACAATCAAAGGTCGTTTTGGGTTATTGGCATATGAGAGATTGTTCTTGGAATGTGTATTTTTTGGGCTCATGTGAAAGAAGGCCCGTCCCAGAATGAGCTCATGATTGATATGGGGTGAGAGGTTGTACGAATGGTCTTCAATGCACCAATTGGTTTGGATCACAAATGGCAACAACGTGTGACTCAGTTTTTGAGCTTCTTCAAACATGTGCCCCTAAAGTATGTCAAAAGGTTTCCCGAGAATGGAGTATCTCTTGCCATGTCCTCTTATGTTTGTTCCTTCGCATGAGGACGAGTCTTTTGCTTTGCTCAAAAAATGATGATGCCCTGGGGGCTATGTGACTCAAGAACGAGAGCTTCTTTTGCTGCATTTGATAGTTAATGAACCCTAGGGGCTATGCTCAAGAAAGATGTGTGAGACTATCCTCAAAGTCTCTCAAAAGGAATGTCGAAAATCCTTCTTGTCATGTGTGCTCGTGCCTGTTCCCCCAATCAAGGATAGGCCTTTCTTGCTCTACTTACAATCGATGATGGAATTCTAGGGGCTAGACTCGAGTTTGAAAGGCTCCCTCAGTAAAATGTAATTCACTTCACCTCCCCCAACGATGGCCCTAGCGAAGTCATATGAAACATTTGAAGCTTCCTCTATCAATTTTTCACCAAAAGTCTTCTTAAGGGGCTTCGACAATCTTTTGGGCAATGATACTTGAGCAATGCAATGTGGGAAGTGGTCCAAGCTTAAAGGGTCTCTCAGTACTTCACGTCAAAGGTCTTTTGGTTTGAAAGGAGGGCTCTGATGTTATGAATGAATTTGATGATTCTTGTTATGTTGTGACTTACGACGAGATTATGAAGGAGGTCTTAGAAAAAAGGAAAAAGATTCAATATGATAAACCCATTTAAACGGGTTATAGTGGGTAATAATCCCAATGTTTCTGCAATTCAGCACCCCTTCTCCAAGATCAAAAGCATCAAGTTGCATTCAAGCACAAAGTTACATCCAAGCACTAGTTGCATCCGAATATCCGTCATTAGTTCAACTCAAGAAGACTCAAGCAAGCATACCCATTTGGGACCTTATCACACCAAGACCTCATCATCCGCAACCTCGAAGACACCACAAGACATTACTATATTTTTTTACGTAAGCCTTCCGCCATTTGGGTACCGACCACAATGAGGCCATTCATCTCCCCAGTAAGAGTAAGAAAGAGATCTCTATCAAGAATTCTACCCAACGGTGTGTTCGGCCTAAACGAAGGCTTAGTTATAAATACCGCAAGTGCACGAGTTATAAATAGTATAGTAATGTGCAAGTACGGGTCGATCCCACGAGGACAGGGTTACTTTATGAAAATGTTTGCTTTTATAGAAAAATAGTAAAAAGAATTGATTGGGGGTATAAATTGATTGTCACTAACTAGAAATAAATTGTAATTGCTCTAACTTTGGAATAAAAACTCTTATATTGAAGGAACTCCCAGGATTGGGACTCGAACAATCACATGTTCATAAATTAATCATGCTCTTTTAGATTAATGTTTCATTTTAAAACAATGATGGTAGGCTAGGTTGTGTCAACTTCTTAACCAAGGCTTAAAACACATGTATTTTAATACTAATTATGCCCTATCTCTCGATGGCCCACAAATAGTAAAAACCCATTAAGTTCATGAAAAATCCACGTACTTCCACTCAAGGAGCATGCCTAGGCCATTAATCTACTCTCGTGATTAATAGAAACCCAGTCACTTCATATGGTTCCGTTAATCGAGATTCACCGCTAGGTCCTTCTCTCGATTAACTGAGATTCATATGAAACATGGAGATCATCATGGTTGTAGGCGTTTTGAGTATAATATGAAGAGATTGTTTCAAGATGAAGAGGAGAAAAGAGAGCATAAATTAAAAATGATGAACACATGAAGTTGAGTTTCCAACCCCAAGAATAAAGGGAGATTACTCACAAACTATTTATGAAATCAAAACATGAATAAGATATATATAGTAAGAATAGATGAGAGATACTTATTCAGATTGAAAGAAGATATAAATGACTGAAAATAACTTCAATATTTTATTGCTTCAACTTGCTCAAGAACACCCTTTTGTGATTTACACAAAAGCTAAGAATAATGATGTTGAGACTAAAATTCACTAGAGTAAGATTACAATAATTTTTGGATCCTTTGCAAGACTAAAAATGCCTCCTTATATAGGCAAAGAGGCTAAAAAGAGTGTCAATTCCCAGATGTTTGCCTAAGAGGTGCCCTTTGAAAGGCATTTCTTCAGAACAGGTGTAGAGGTTCGGGCGGGTAGTGAGTATGGTCCGACCGGACCAAGTCTTCAGGAAACAACATAATTCAAAGGTCCGACTGGACCATAAGGAGTCCGACCGGGTATTGTTACTGGTCCGGCCGGACCTTTCCTTCAGACAGCTTTTTCCTTGTTTTTCTTCTTGGTTCAATGTATTTTCTTCTATCCTCTTTCCAAGCATTCCTTTTAGTCCAAAATTGCTCCAAATGGTACCTAATTTCTGTCAAAACACACACAACTACACCAAGCACATTATATCCGCATATTTAAATAAAATAATGTAAAATAAGATTATTATTATTATTAAAATGGAGTTAAAAAAGATAATATTTTTGGACCTTAAATGACTATAAAATAGTCATTTATCAACACCCCCACATATGAATCTTGCTTGTCCTCGAGCAAGTTAAACATTTGAAAAAAGAGAGGAGTGTAAATGACAATAATAAGAAAAACAAAGAAGGTCATCAATGCTCCCTCATAATATTGTTATATAAACTATTACCTTCATAAAATAATTTCTTTCTAAATTTTCCGTCCCAAGAAATTTGTGAGAAGGAATATAGGATGATATTGGAAAGTAAATAGAAAAGTGTGAATGTTAATATAATATGAAAAAATTCTATTGAGTAAAAGCATATTGAGATAACCAAAGTAAGGATTGAAAGATAAATTCACTCTTTTAGAGTGCTTTGTGAAGAAATTTTTCATGCTTGGAAATACATTTCTTTAACTATGATTTTTATTCTTTAGAAAAGATATTCATAAATTGTTATGCACTTTGAATCACAAAAAATGATAGGCGGAGGATGATAGTGGAAAAAGGCTTAGAGATTATATTGATTAAAACGTGGCAATTGAGTTTCTTGATTTAAATTATCGCACTCTATAATGATTTGTTCATTTAGATATTTGAGTGGACAATTTACAAGAAGATTATATTCATTTATTTAGCCTTAAAAGTGGAAATGGAAAGGTGGATTAAAGTGAAGGTTTTTGTGATTCGGGAAGAGCATAACAAGAAGGTAAACCTTTGGAAAAGAGTAGAAATGAAAGTTTTGATATGCAAACACAAGTATGTTTTAAAGTTTTTCACAAGAATATTGTACCCAAAATTAAATGACCACAAATCCATTAATAAAATAATGCTTTTTATTCAATGAGATTTAAAAGTCTATATTAATTTTGGAATTTCTTATTTAATATCCAATATAATCCTAAGTTATTTTAATCAAATTTTTCAAGAAGTAAAGTTAGAAAGAAAAAAAAATTACTTAGGCAAATGATAATTAAGATTTATCAATAACAGTCTCATCATATACGGGAGCATTGGTTTTTTTTTTTTTTTTTTTTTTTTTTTTGAAAATTTGGGAACATTGCCCTTACATTTTAAATGCATAAAAGAAAAAAAAAATAGCATGCAATCTATACTAAAAATAAAGCGGATAAAATATAAATATACTCCCCCCCACACTTAAACTAAACATTGTCCCTAATGTTTAAAGAAAGTAAAAAGAAAATTGGACAAGATAGTAAAATAGGGACGGGAAAAAAAAGTACTCACTGCGGTGGTGTTGGTGTGGAAAATTCGGCCAATGTGCCGCTCCATAGTCATAGATTTGGTTCACCCTTCCTTCAATATTGTAAACCTGACCCTCTATGTTGCTTTGAAATTGGTTGAAATTTTGGGAAAATTGGCAGAGTTGGTTTAGAATTTGGGCATTTTATTGGAGCATTTGGTTTTGATTGAGGACCAATTGGTTGAATTGATTATAAAAATCGGGAGGCATTTGGTTGAAATGTTGGTGTTGAGCCTCTTCATCTATCTCTTCATTCTCATTTTAACCCAAGACTCGAGGGAAAATCCAAGTGCCCGGTTGGTTTACGGTGACTAGGGGAAGGTTTGGGTTGGGTAAGTTGATGTAGGGAATCCTGTTGCTTCCTCTCCCTACAAACATTGTGTAAAGTCCCCCTATTTCCGGAAATCATATTACACCCTCTTAAAGCTGGGATATCCAAAAAAGTTGATCCCTCTACTTTCTCCCATGTCTCGGGACCATCCTCGGGTATATTAATCCTATGGTAGATTGCAAAAAGAGTAATAATCCCTCCAATATGAATGTCTCCCGTGTTTTGGGAAAGTTGTTCCTCTAGTCTATCTACTAACCATCTCCCCAAGTTAATTCCATTGTAACCCATTACAAAAGCCCAAAATAAAAACAATTCCGTCTTATTAATGGCCCCCTTCTTTTCTTTTGCAAAAATGGTGCAAGCATACATTCGGTGAATGTAGCGGAGGACGAGATGGATTATTTGGGAGACTTTGGCCCTTTTAGTTACAAACCGCGGTTCCCCTGTTATTTGCTCCCAAAACGAATCAGGATTTAAATGAAGGGGGTATTTGTTTGTGAAGTTTCTCGGGTTGGGCCATTGCAGGATACTATTGATCTCCTCGAGGTCTAGGGAATAGGCTCTGTTTTGGAGACAAAAATCTAGTTTTATATCCTCAAATTCTTCCCCGGTATCACTATCAAGCACCCTCTTCCTACGTTTACACGCCGTGCTTAGGAACTCTAGGGTTAACCTCTTATATGTGAATGCCCCAAGACAGGTGAAATTTTCTGCGTTTAAACCTTGGTGCAGACCCTAAATATTTCACTGAATTCCTAAGGCTACCATTGCTTCATAATCCAAAAACTGCGTGGGCTTAATGTTCTTCAAAGTTAGCCAAGCAAACTTATTTTCCTCCGATTTTCTTCCAAAATTAATTCCCATATTGTCTAATTGAATATTCAAACGGGAACTAGAGGCTTTATTTTTTTTAGGGGGAGGGGGGTTACTAGGCCCTTCTTGTATGTCTTTTCCCTTAGTAATACTTCTCCTACCTTCCATTGTAACAATAACCAAGACAAAAACCCAGCAATAATCAAAGCAAAACCCATCAGAATCTTAGAGAGAGAAAGTTAAGAACTTTGTTACCCAGATGAAGAAAATTTGTCAAGTGCTTTTGATTTTGAGTTTACTCACTGTTGTGCAGCCTGAAGCTTTCCAATTTGCAACCTTTGAACTCCAATTTCGCCAAAAATCCCGAATTTTGAAAATTGGGGGGAAAGACAAGGGTTTCGGGAATGGGTGAATTTTAGAATGATTTTGGGTGAAAAAGTTGTGTTTGAGAGGAGAATGGAGGTTAGGGAGGTGTTTTTGGCCGGAATTTATGGAGATTTGGAAGGATTTGTGAGGGTTTTGGAGAGAGTAGTCAGGTATGGAGTGAGGGTTTTAGAGATAGTGAGTTGAGAAGAAGATGAAGAAGAGTAAAGAAAAATTTCAACAGACCCGTCTGTTTTTGACCAAAGCGTCGTACTGTTCCCCAAGTAGGGTCCGAACGGATCACCAAAAAGCCCCGGGCGGACCATCAAAGGTGCGGTCGGGCATACTTGTTAACCCGGGCGGATTTCTTGTGTTTTCCTCTCGTTGTTTTCTGCGTCTTTTTTGTCGCGCCCCGCACCCGTGGTCCTACTTGGCCCCACGCTCGGGACACGATCGGAAGACGTCATAAAACATTTTAGGAAAATTTTTCGAAATGTACTTTCATAAAAGTTTCATATAACCACAACAAATTTACTTAAAACTTGACTTCAATCCACACAAACAAACTTTCTCAATCCAAAGTACTTAGCCATAAGGCTTACACACTTTACTTACAAATTTACAACTCACCAACATGTTCCAAAAATAGGTGATACAAGATGAAGTCACGGGTACACTACCCAAAAGGTTATACATTTATATAATGTAGCCTTTACAAACCAAACTTACTTTCCCAAAATGTCTTACCCAAATCACTTTCTCGACGTCCTCCCTTGAAGTGACCTATCCCCTGGGCTCTCCTTATCTAAAACAGTAAACAAATAAGGGTGAGAATGAATCTCAGTAAGCTACTAAAATGCAACTACGTTACATGCTGAAATGATACTCGGAATTGAACAATGTCAATAAACATCCACATAGCACATAACATGAGAGACTCCCTATCGCCAACCGTCCCATACCGGTTGGAAATAACGACCAACTCATCATTCCACACATAAGGCGGAAATAAACACTCATACGTGGATACTGAGCCAAGGTTCTCGAATCAAACATATAACCATCTGAGAGGTATCAACTGAGCAGCACCAAAGGGCTGAAGCCGGTTTCGGAACCAAACAACAACAACAACAACAACAACAACAACAACAACAACAAGAGGAGGAAAATGACACATAGTCATAACCCAAACGGTGACTAAACTCACACCAAGGAGAGCTAGCCCAAACCCAATCCGTGGCCCAAGGAAGGGGGTTAAAAATGGGAAACCAATGGTAGAAGCCTTACAATGAACTTGGCTCGTGTGCCATTATAATCCCTACCATTGCCCGATTCAACAACAAGTACCAGCTGGACTTTCAAACGAGCATAGTAATGAATACTTGCTTAAACAACAACCAGGGGCAATGATTCAAAAGTAGGGAATCAAGCCAAACACATCACAAAGATGAACCAATCCAACACACATCAAAAGATGTTCAACCAAATCCCATGAAACACTTATTCACATTCCATAACACATTTGTTCACAAAGGAACCCATTTCACACACTAAGGTATTCTACAACAACCCTCTAGGTACTCTAGGATATCATCTAAGACCTAGACCAAACTTGAACTTTAAATCACTTGAAATGGAACACTTAACTTTTCCAGCAACCCTGGGCGGTCGCCCACACCAGCCTGTGCGGCCGCCCAAAATGCTCTGTCCCACGACCAAAATCTTCCAGATAAATGTGCGGCCACACGCCCTATTTGGGCGGCCGCCCAACACACCCGCCAGACATAAAACTTGCTAATTTTACTCCTTTCGTTTCACCGTCCCAAAAGTACGAACCAACATTTATCTTACCAAACATAATTCAACCAAGCTGAGTTATACAACACAAATATGACTTCTTTACATAACCACATCAACTTTCCAAATACTCCCTTTGTCCCAAAATTACAAGTATCACAAATAATATTCAAATGACAAAATTAACAAGTACAAGTAGCAAGTATAGCATATATGACCATTTTAATATTTAAAGGGGAATTAGTAACTTACCTATTTTCGGAAAAAGTATCGCTGAAATAAGTTTTGTTCGGATAGAAATGACCTATTCAACGCCCTGATCATTTTTATATAATTATTTTTTAAAATGGGTAACTAAATAAAAAGAATTAAATCGAAATGGGTTGAACTTACCTTTTCTTTCTTTAACCCTAACTGAGACGAGGAATGTTGCAGAAGGAAAAATACACAGAGAGAGAGAAGAGAAAGGTAAGTGTTTTATATAAAAATCTTTACCCATTTACAAATTGGTCACCAAACTTTCCTTTTGAACATATAAACCCCTAAAGTTACATTTTCACAAAGGACCCTAAAGTTTCAACTTAATCAGTTAACTCCTTTAACCTTTATTACTACTAACTAAGTAAATAACACAAATAATCAAGTAATATGTGCAAATCATAAAGTATGATGCAACACATAAAATGCACATATAATGTCAAATTAAAATTCCCAAAAATATAAA
The DNA here is from genome assembly GCA_026119855.1 of Campanula takesimana. Classification (NCBI taxonomy): domain Eukaryota; kingdom Viridiplantae; phylum Streptophyta; class Magnoliopsida; order Asterales; family Campanulaceae; genus Campanula; species Campanula takesimana. The sequence continues at coordinate 122,126 of JAOWBW010001416.1, forward strand.
ATAAATAGGGATGGGTTTTGGGGTCGCTACAATCACTCCCCCTTAAAGAAAATTCATCCCGGATTTTAAAATAACTTACCAAGACCCTCAAACAACCAAGGGTACTTTCTCTCGATCTCCTCCCGAAGTTCCCAAGTAGACTCCTCAACATTATGGTTCCTCCACACAACTCTAACAAGAGGAATACTCTTAGTTCTCAATTCTTGAACTTTAGAATCAATGATTTGAACTGGATGCTCCTCATAGGACATACTGGGTTCAATATCCTTAGGTATCTCAGATAACACATGAGAAGGATCATACACATACTTTCGAAGCATCGAAACATGGACCACATTATGAATCTTGTCAAGAGAAGGAGGTAACGCAAGACGATAAGCTCGATCTCCAACTTTTCCAAAATCTCAAAAGGACCGACAAACCTCAGAGCAAGCTTCCCTTTCTTCCCATATCTTTTAATTCCCACCTTTGGAGAAACTTTCAAGAACACAAAATCACCCTTTTCAAACTCGAGGTCTCGCCTCCGGTGATCAGCATAACTCTTTTGATGACTCTGAGCAATAGTCAATCGATCCCGAATAAGCTTAACCTTCTCAACTGAGTCATTAACCATATCAATACCCCAAATCTTTGCTTCTCCAACTTCATCCTAACAAATAGGCGAACGAAATTTTCTTCCATACAATGCTTCATAAGGAGCCATCCCAATACTCGACTGAAAACTGTTATTATAAGCAAATTCTACGAGAGGCAAATGAATATCCCAAGAATCTGCAAAATCAACTGAACAAGCTCTCAACATATCCTCAAGAATCTGAATGGTCCTTTCTGACTGACCATCTGTTTGAGGATGAAAAGCAGTACTGAATCTCAACTCTGAACCTAAAGCCTTCTGAAATGCTTGCCAAAACCGAGAAGTGAATCTAGGATCCCGATCAGAAACAATGCTAACAGGAACTCCATGCAACCTCACTATCTCATTAATATACAACGTAGCAAGCCTTTCCATCGAATAACCAATCTCAATAGGTAAGAAATGAGAAGACTTTGTCAATCTGTCTACGATCACCCAAACTGCATCATGCCTTTTCCGAGTACGAGGTAACCCTGTCACAAAATCCATAGTAACATGTTCCCACTTCCATTCCGGAATCTCTAATGGTTGAAGCAATCCCGCGGGCCTTTGATGTTCAACTTTTACTTGTTGACAAGTCAAACACTTCGACACATAATCCGCTATTTCCCGCTTCATGTTGTTCCACCAAAACTGTTGCTTCAAATCTTGATACATTTTGGTACTCCCAGGATGAATATTATACCTCGACTTATGGCCTTCCTTGAGAACTTGAAGTTTAATCCCATCAACATTAGGAACACACAATCTACCTCTGAAAGTCAATACTCCTTCAGAACTGAGAGAAAAGTCTTCAAATCTGCCATCTTTGATTTTTCCCAAAATCTTTACTAACTCGGGGTCATCTTTCTGAGCATCCTTGATTTGTTGAATTAAGGTTGGTAATACTCTGATATTCGCAATTATAGCCCCATGCCTCGATTCAAAAGGACACCAATCGCGAACATCTTCTAACATCTTCCATTCTCGCACCATCAATGAAGCTACATAAGACTTCCTACTAATAGCAATAGCTACCACATTCGCCTTGCCCGGGTGATAAGAAATGGTGCAATCATAATCCTTCAACAGCTCCATCCATCTTCGTTGTCTATTGTTCAACTCTTTCTGGGAGAAAAGATACTTCAAACACTGATGATCTGTGAAAATCTCAAACTTTGCCCCATATAGATAATGCTTCCATTTGTGTAACGCAAAAACAATAGCTGCAAGCTCCATGTCATGGGTAGGATAATTCTGTTCACTAGGAGTTAGTTTCCTTGAAGCATACGCAATTACCTTCCCACTTTGCATTGGAACACACCCCAAGCCTTCTTTTGAAGCATCACTATAAATTACCAATTCATCATTCCCATTAGGCAATGCAAGAATAGGAGCGGTGGTCAACCTTTTATTTAACTCCTCAAAACTAACTTGACATTTGTCATCCCACACATATGGCACATTCTTTCGAGTCAACTGAGTCAATGGTGTAGCAATCTTAGAAAACCCTTCAATGAATCTTCTGTAGTACCCAGCTAACCCCAAGAAACTTCGAATTTCTGTAACTGATTCTGGCCTCTTCCAATTCACAATAGCTTCAATCTTTGATGGATCAACAGATATACCTCTATTAGAAACCACATGTCCCAGAAAAGAAACTTCATCGAGCCAAAAAGCACACTTACTGAATTTTGCAAACAACTGCTTCTCCCGAAGAATAGATAGAACCATTCGCAAGTATTGCTCATGTTCTTCCCGAGACTTGGAATAAACAAGGATGTCATCAATAAACACAACCACAAAATAATCAAGATAAAGCTTGAAAACCCGATTCATCATATCCATGAAAACAGCTGGAGCGTTTGTTAACCCGAAAGGCATAACAAGAAATTCATAATGACCATACCTACTACGAAAAGCAGTCTTAGGAATGTCTTCTGAGTGAATCTTCAACTGATGATACCCACTCCTCAAATAAAGCTTCGAAAAGACAACTGACCCTTGGAGTTGATCAAATGAATCATCAATGTGAGGCGAAGGATATTTGTTCTTTACAGTCACCTGATTCAGTTTTCTATAGTCGATGCATAGTCTCAAAGACCCATCTTTCTTCTTTACAAACAACACAAGAGCTCCCCACGGTGATACACTGGGTCAAATGAAACCCCTATCAAGAAACTCTTGCAATTGAATTTTCAACTCCTTTAATTCAGCTGGAGCCATTCTGTAAGGTGATTCAGATATCGGGGTAGTACCTGGAAGTAAGTCAATACAAAAATCGATCTCCCTATCAGGAGGCATAGAATACTCAGTAGAGAACACATCAGGAAACTCTTTCACAATATGCACATCCTCTACTTCAGGCAACTTTTTAGTAGTATCAAGAACACTAGCTAAATACGCCGTGCAACCACGATGCAATAACTTTCTAGCTTTCACATAAGAAATAATATGAATTCCCTTACCCAAAGGAACAGCCTCAAAAGTAAATTCAGGCACATCAAGAATAGAAAATGTAACCACCTTTTTATAACAATCAACTGAAGCATGGTATTTACTCAACCAATCCATTCCCAAAATAATATCAAAATCTTGTAATGGCAAAACAACTAAATCAGCAAATAAAACATGCTCCCAAATATGCACATCACAGCCATGTAACACCTTATTAGTCACCAAACACTCCCCTATTGGAGTAGACACTTCTAACACATAAGGTAGTGATTCAGAAGAAACATGCAATCGAGAAGCAAAATGCACAGACACATAAGAATGCGAAGAGCCAGGGTCTATAAGTGCACGTGCCCTCAAACTAGACACAGAAATTATACCTGTAATCATGTTAGAAGAATTTGAAGCCTGTTGTTGATTGATAGCAAAAACACGACCTTGCACCTTAGGCTTCCCTGAGGCATCCCTCTTCTGACCATGAGACGATCCTGCTCCACTCCCATATGGTATACTCCTTGCTCTTGGGAAATCCCTCTGAAAATGGCCAAGCTGACCATAATTCATACACTTTCCCTGCTTTTTCCAACATCGCTCTTCAGTGTTCCCTTCCTTCAAACAGTAATTACATATTCTTCTACCTTGATTTCTGATAATTGGCTGCCCTTGCGGTTGACTTCTAAATTGTGATGGTGTTCCCTGACCTCCTCGACTATCACCACGCTATGGTTGAGGTCTTCCTTGTCCTTGTCTTCCTATCCCTGCCAATTCAATTTTCCTCTTATGCTCTTTTATATCATGCTCCACCTGATATGCTCTATCAACAGCATCTTGAAAATCTTGCAACTTATGGGATACTAGTTGACTTCCAATCACAGTTTTCAAACCCTTTACAAATCTAGTCGCCTTCCTTTCCTCAGTTGCCACCAAGTGAGTACAGTACCTGGATAACTCCGTGAATTTGGATGTATACTGAGCCACAGACATAGTATTCTGCTCCAAGTTAAGAAACTCCATTTCCTTCTTATCTTGATCTACCCGAGGAATGAAATGCTCCTTGAACTTCCTCAGAAAATTGTCCCAAGTATAGGCTACATGATTCTCATCCCAATTTTCTTTCAAAGCTCTCCACCAGTGCTCAGCAGCTCCACTCAGTTTATAGGTAGCAAACCTGACTTGTTCCTCACCAGTACATCTCAAGACATCAAATATTTTCTCCATCGACTCTATCTACCTCTCTACCTTTATTACATCTGGTTCTCCTTCATAACCCATGGGTTTCATCTTCAGGAACTGTTCTGTAACGCCCATCCTTAATCTCGTTAAATATTTGATTTATTTGTTAAATTCTTGACGTGCTTGCTTAAATTCTTGAACTTGTATATTATGTGCTAGTTTTACTTGAATTAAAATCTTAATAGCTTTAGAATATTAAGGTGGTTAAATGTCTAGTTTTGACTTTTGGGTGATTTGTGAAAATATGACTTGAGGGGCCTTTTTGTCAAAGTTAGAACTTTAGGTGCCTAGTTGCAATTCTTGGATAGTTGAAGTATATCTTCTTGGGGTTGTCTGAGAAAGGCATTTTCCCCCAAATCATTTACGTTGCTTTCTCTCTGTTTCATAAAGAAGGTTTAGGATTCTTCCTATTCTCGACTCCTCGAGCTTAATTATCCCTCCGTTCGTGATTCTGGTCCCGGATAAATATTCGTGGCGTTGAATAGAGCGTTTCCTGCCAAACAGAAATTAATTTGGGTCAACTTGATTTCGGACTAGGTAAGTTATTAGCTCCCCCTTACTTGTAATAACATGCATATATGTTATTCCCGATACTTGTTCTTGTTAAAATTGTGTTTTGAGCAATTTTTGTGATACTTGTTAAATTGGTACGAAGGGAGTATTTCTATCCTAGTAGTGCAGAGAACTCAATACTAAATGGGTTTGTAAATATATAAGAAATTTATACTCCTATTCGTGAGACGGTAAAATAGTAACTTGATTTAAATATTATTAGAAAAATTGTACCATTATTTGTGGTACGGGGAAATGAATGGAAGTATCCCTAAATGTTTATATTAGTATATTAGAAAATCGTATTTATACTTTTGGGGACGGTGAAATATTAAATTGAAATAAAAGGAAATTATCATATTATTTATGGGACGGTAAAAGAAATGAATTGGGCTTGAAATAGTGTCTTGGGTATTGCCTAAGGGTTAGTAAAAGTATACTCCTACACTTGGGACGGAGATTTCTTAGCCTGAAAAGAAATTTGGTATTTGCTAAAAATTGTACCAGGCGCCCGCCTGGTGGTACCTCGAGCGCCCGCCTGTTTCACCAGAAGTTTTAGGTTTCAAAAGTGTTTCAATGAGCGGCCGCCTGGTCCATCATAGGCGCCCGCCCGGTCCCCTGTTCCAACTAAAGTGTTTTAAATCTAAATTAAATTGAAAGCTTATCCCTCCTAAGGCATATAGCTTTAAGATAAGATGTCATAGCAAGTGTTGTGACACCTTAGGGGTATCAAAAATGAGTCTTGAACATGATTACTCATTAAATTAAAATGAGAACTTGAGTATAAAAGGAAGAACTCTTCTTTATGTCTTGAAAGTGCTATGAACAAGCACTTATGTGTTATACTTGTCTTGAAGCCAATGATTGTGCACCTTAGGGGCATTAAAACAATGACTTGAGATTGAATATCCTATGTAGGGGATTATGAACTTGTAAGTATGAGTGGTATATCTCATTTACTTAATTTGAACTCGAAGTATTCTTGGTCTAGGTTTAGGGTACTACCCTAGATAGCCTAGATGAGTGTTGTAGAACACTCTAGTACTGAAAAATAGTCCCTTTGTGAACAAATGAAATGTGGACTTGAATCATAATTAAATGATAACTTGAGTATAAGAGTGGTAACTCTTTTATGTGTCTTGAAGTTAATGTTGTGTACCTTAGGGGCACCAACTAATGTCTCGAGCTTGAATGTCCTAAGAAAAGGATTGGAAATTTATACGTGAAAGATGTATAATTCATCTTCCTAGCTTGAACTCGAAGTATAAGATGTTTAACTCTTGTACATATTTAACCATCTAAAGAAATGGATTGAGAACTTGGATATAAGATGATAAAATCTTGTAGATGTATTGGATGTCTTGAATGTCTTGAAGGTCCTGAATGTCTTGAATATCTTGAATGTCTTAAATGTCTTAAGTTGAGACAGTAACTTGAAGTATAAGACAATAAAATCTTGTACATGACTTGAACATCCAAATAATTGGATTAAGACTTGAATATAAGATTATAAAATCTTGTACGTGCCTTGACACCAATATATGTGTATGGTAATAAACTTGAAAGAGTCTTGAGGTGTATATGCAAATCGTGCATATATTTACTTGATAGAATGTGGCTTCTTGATTGATTGGTACATGGTATGAATAACCAAAGAATTGGGTTATGGAACTAGATAGAGAATGATTAACTCTACTACATACTTGAACTTGATACGTGTATATTGGAAGTGCTATAAATAAGCACTAAAGTGTAAATGATTTAGTTTTTAATCGTGTATATACTCAATGAAGTATATAAAATATAAAGAAGATATCTTGTCTTGAAATGAGTTCCTAAAGAAAATAAGGACTAGTGTAATATGAAGATCATTCATATAATCGTGAATACTACGATTTAAATTAATAAGAATGGTTATAGAACACAATATGTGTTAGAAAATGTATTCAATTATTAACGATACATATACGTGAAGTATGACTGTGTCTAGGTACAATGTGACTTATTCTACTACGTGTTTAGAGTCTAAGGTGTTGGGCTCTACTTGATAGTAAGGGTATCGTGATACACACTTTAATGTGTTAAACGTGATATAAATATTTACGTGCAAACTTGGCATGTGACAAAGTGATATACCCTACTACTTGACTGAAGTCTGTTATTAATGGACTCTTACTTGGATTGATCGTGTTTCATGGACACCTTATGTCCCATTGTTATCTTGGTTTGTATTTGCAATAATTGCGTACGTGTACTTGTATTCTCGTGAGCACATGATATATAATTACATGGTGCATAAAGACTGGTCCACTAATATGGGACTTAGTTCTATTCTCGTAGTTTAAGTAAACATCTACTTGTGCATTCTTGTGTGAGTCTAGCTGGTTCTCCTTGCTTGTTCGGAAATATATAGGTTCACGCTTGTCGCGAGAGCTGGGGCTTAAGTGACAATCGGGTCCCTATGTATTTGCGCTTGACCCCTTACTACAGGCCATAGTAAGGGCATAGCTTCCTTGGTTGGAGCAATAAGCCTGACTTAAGTGAATGCTAAACTCTTGTCTTGAACACCTCGTGGATCTTGTTCTTGTGGATGACACTGGTTACCAGGTCTTCTTATATACTGCACAGCAGTTCTTGTTCTTGGTTGTCCTCAGCTAGAAAAGCATCGACAACAAATGGTATTCTTGGGAGGAATAAGGAAGGATTCAGGTACAATGCGTGATAGGCCTATGTGCATCTTGGTGAGCTGGTCTAGCCTCTCACACTACTTGACTACTAGTTACCTGATCATATCTTGAGCTTGATTACTTGTTGAGTTGGCTTAGCCTCTCCTATACTTGTTACTTGATGATACTTGATATATGTTTAGTTGAGTATCTACTTGTATTGCATGATAACATGACATATAGTTGCATGTTAATAGCTTACTGAGATTTATCTCACCCTTTATTTGTTTAATTGTTTCCCCCCTCCCAGGAAAGCAGGGGATAGTACACAGTGAGGCTCGACTTAGCTGGGAACTTACTCAGCAGGATATTCTTGTTCAAAGTTAGTGTCCTTTTATATTTTGGTAAGGACGATTTTGTATGAGTTAATAAACTCTGGGCTTGTATTGGGGTAGTATTTGTTGTCCCTAGACAGTTCTTGATGCCAGCTTATTTGCTAGGCATGTCTTCCGCTGTATGTAACCTTGTTTGGTTTTAATTTTCTTGGTCTAGAACTCGTTGTGAGCTATCTTAGCTCCTTATTCTTGAGTAGATATAGCATGTCAGTTTGTTTCTAATAGGTATTGTTCCTGTTTCCCGTTAGTTTCTTGTTTCTTGTTAGTTACGCGCACTAGGTTCGAGGTTCTATTAGGGGATCCCGGGACTTGGGGCGTGTCATGTTCTAACCCATATCTCGGAGGTGCTTGTTCTCCTCCTTGCCTCTGATCATTTAAAGTTTTCATAGCTGCCTCGAACATCCCTTGAAACATGATTCGGGCCTCTTCTCTGGCATCCCCTTGCCCTGAAGAACCAGCCTGATCTCCTTCAATCTCAACCATTTTCAATAAATACCTGCATAAGACACTCAACGTTACTCACTCTATACACAACTACCCTCATAGGTCACTTAGTCATTCTAGACCATCTACAACCTAGCTCTGATACCAACTGTCGCGCCCCGCACCCGTGGTCCTACTTGGCCCCACGCTCGGGACACGATCGGAAGACGTCATAAAACATTTTAAGAAAATTTTTCGAAATGTACTTTCATAAAAGTTTCATATAACCACAACAAATTTACTTAAAACTTGACTTCAATCCACACAAACAAACTTTCTCAATCCAAAATGCTCTGTCCCACGACCAAAATCTTCCAGATAAATGTGCGGCCGCACGCCCTATTTGGGCGGCCCCCCAACACACCCGCCAGACATAAAACTTGCTAATTTTACTCCTTTCGTTTCACCGTCCCAAAAGTACGAACCAACATTTATCTTACCAAACATAATTCAACCAAGCTGAGTTATACAACACAAATATGACTTCTTTACATAACCAGATCAACTTTCCAAATACTCCCTTTGTCCCAAAATTACAAGTATCACAAATAATATTCAAATCACAAAATTAACAAGTACAAGTAGCAAGTATAGCATATATGACCATTTTAATATTTAAAGGGGAATTAGTAACTTACCTATTTTCGGAAAAAGTATCGCTGAAATAAGTTTTGTTCGGATAGAAAGGACCTATTCAACGCCCTGATCATTTTTATATAATTAGTTTTTAAAACGGGTAAGTAAATAAAAAGAATTAAATCGAAATGGGTTGAACTTACCTTTTCTTTCTTTAACCCTAACTGAGACGAGGAATGTTGCAGAAGGAAAAATACACAGAGAGAGAGAAGAGAAAGGTAAGTGTTTTATATAAAAATATTTACCCATTTACAAATTGGTCACCAAACTTTCCTTTTGAACATACAAACCCCTAAAGTTACATTTTCACAAAGGACCCTAAAGTTTCAACTTAATCAGTTAACTCCTTTAACCTTTATTACTACTAACTAAGTAAATAACACAAATAATCAAGTAATATGAGCAAATCATAAAATATGATGCAACACATAAAATGCACATATAATCTCAAATTAAAATTCCCAAAAATATAAAATAAATAGGGACGGGTTTTGGGGTCGCTACATTTTTAGTCCGGCCGGGTGTTATCCAAGGTCCGGCCGGATCTTGTTCTGTCCTGTTGTTTCTTTTTTTTTTTTTACTGCAAGACAAATATTAGAAAAACAAAAACAAAAAAACAAAACAATAATAAAAATATATCAAATGAAATAAAAAAATGAAATAATCCATTGGTTACCATCCCAATGATGCTTGTTTAAGGTCATTAGCTCGACCCCTTTTTTTTTTTACTAAACGGACCGATCTTCAAGAATTATTGAAGCCATTATTTCAATTAGATCACCAACTATATAGTGTTTAAGTCGTTGTCCATTGACTTTGAGTTCTCCTTTTGAATTGTTCCAAATCACGATGGCCCCGTACGGATAAACTTTCTTTACTTGAAATGGGCCCGACCATGCCATTTCTTTGTCTTTTCTTTATAAAGTTTGGCACTCTCGTATGCCTCAAATCGGAGCTCCTCAAGTTCTTGTAGTTGCAATCTTCTTTTTTCACCGGTGGCCTTCATATCAAAGTTTAAGGCCATAATAGCCCAGTACGCCTTATGTTCAAGTTCCACGGGCAAATGACACGACTTCCCATACACCAAACAGAAAGGTGTGTGCGATATGCCCATAGAGCATCGTTCAACTTGATTGACCAACCCTTCTTCGAACTCGTGACCGTCTTCTCTAGGATTCACTTCAATTCTCGGTTCGATACTTCCACTTGACCGCTAGTTTGAGGGTGATATCCGGTGCCTGTTTTGTGATGGACACCATACTTCTTTAAGAGAGCCTCAAATTGGCGGTGTGAGAAGTGTGAACCACCATCGCTTATTACTACCTTCGGAACCCCGAACCTTGGAAAGATGACATTTTTGAAGAGCTTCATTATGACCTTTGAGTCATTTGTTGGAGATGCTACGGCTTCTACCCATTTTGACACATAGTCCACCGCTACAAGTATGTATTTGTTGTTGTAGGATGATGGAAATGGCCCCATGAAATCTATCCCCCAAACATCAAAGATCTCGACCTCTAAAATTTTGTTAAGAGGCATTTCGTTCCTTCTTGAAATATTTCCGGTACGTTGGCAACGATCACAAGAGATCACGAAGTTTCGAGTGTCTTTGTATAGTGTGGGCCAATAGAAACGTGATTGAAGAACCTTGGCGGCTGTTTTGGATGTTCTTGCATGCCCGCCATAAGGAGAGGAGTGACAATGATGAATAATGTTACTCACCTCCTCGTTAGGTACACATCGCCTAATGATCCCGTCTGCGCATTGTTTGAAGAGTAACGGTCTTCCCAAAAATAATTTTTGACCTCCGAAAAGAATTTCTTCCTTTATTGATAACTCATTTCTGGAGGAATAATTCTACAAGCTAAATAATTAACAATGTCCGCAAACCATGGGGCTTTGACATTGCTTATGGCTAATAGGTGTTCATCCGGGAATGAATCATCAATTGGAAGCTCTTCTTTATTGGAATCAACAACATTTTTGGGGAGACGAGACAGATGGTCCGCTACTAAATTCTCTGTTCCCTTTTTGTCACGGATCTCCAAGTCAAATTCTTGAAGAATAAGGATCCATCTTATGAGTCTTGGTTTGGCATCCTTCTTTGCCAATAAATACCTTATAGCCGCATGATCCGTGTGCACTATTACCTTTGACTGCACCAAATATGACCGAAACTTGTCGATTGCAAATACCACGGCCAACAACTCTTTTTCCGTGGTGGCGTAATTAACTTGTGCCTCATCTAATGTCCGACTAGCATAGTAAATTGCATGTACTTTCTTGTCTTTTCGCTGCCCCAAAATTGCTCCCACCGCATAGTCACTTGCATCGCACATTATTTCTAAAGGGAGGTCCCAATCAGGTGATTGCACTATAGGAGCGGACGCCAAAGATTTTTTTAACCTGTTGAAAGATTCAAGACAAAGATTATCGAACACAAATGGAGCATCTTTCAAAAGTAGATTTGTTAGTGGTTTAGAAATTTTTGAAAAATCTTTTATAAATCGCCGGTAAAAACCGGCATGCCCTAGAAAGCTTCTCACACCCTTAACATTGGTGGGTGGAGGTAATTTTTCAATAACTTCTACCTTGGCCCTATCTACTTCTATCCCCTTTTCGGACACCCTGTGCCCAAGAACAATCCCTTCATTGACCATGAAATGGCATTTTTTTTCCAATTTAAAACAAGGTTTACCTCTTCACATCTTTGTAAAACTTTAGACAAATTTTTCAAACATTCATCGAAAGAGGAACCATAAACTGAAAAATCATCCATAAAAACTTCCATTATATTTTCTATAAAATCTGAAAATATGGCCATCATACAACGTTGAAAGGTGGGAGGAGCATTACAAAGTCCAAATGGCTCCTATAAGAGAAAGTACCATAAGGACAAGTAAAAGTTGTTTTTTCTTGGTCACTCGGATGTATGGGAATTTGAAAAAATCTGGAGTAACCTAACAAAAATGTGAATGCTTTGCCAACCTTTCAAGCATTTGGTCAATGAAAGGAAGGGGGAAATGATCTTTTCGGGTGGCTTTATTTAATTTTCTATAATCAATGCACATTCTCCACCCCGTGACGGTTCTGGTAGGGATTAATTCATCCTTATCATTTTTTATTACCGTCATTCCTCCCTTTTTAGGGACAACATGCATGAGACTTACCCACTTACTATCCGAGATTGGATAGATAATGCCCGCGTCAAGTAACTTAAGGACTTCCTTTTTAACAACCTCTTTCATGTTAGGATTTAATCTTCTTTGGTGCTCTATGGAGGGTTTATGATCCTCCTCTAAATCAATCCTATGCATGCAAATATTAGGGTGAATTCCTTTTAAATCATCAATGGTATATCAGATGGCTTTTTGATGCAATCTAAGTTCTCTTAATAACTTTTCAGTCTCAAGAGGACTTAGACTTGCATTAATAATTACCAGGTAAGTCGAATTAGGTCCAAGAAATTCATACCGTACTTTTGGAGGGAGAGGCTTCAATTCAACTTGAGGTGCCTTACTTACCTCAAGAACCTCTTTGTCGGATGGCTCCACTTTAGCCTCCAACTTCTCAAATTTAGTGTTTCCACTAAACTTCCCTGCATGGTTAGCATCTAAACACATTGTATACTTTTCAATTTCATCATCATCATAGTCATGCAATAAACGCTTCCAATCTATAAGACTTTTTCTAGAGGGTCTTAGATTGAGGTGACTCTAGTTCCTTGCTTATAGATTCTAGCATATTCATATCAGATCAAGGGTTCTCAAGATTGGGATCTTTCATCAATTTTGTCAAATTAAATTCCACCTTCTCATTCCCTACGTTTAATGAAAGGTTACCATTTTTAACATCAATAATTGCCCCAGCGGTGGCAAGAAATGGTATACCTAAGATAATGGGATTGTGATGGTCCTCTTCCATCTCAAGAACAACAAAGTCGACTGGGATGATCAATTTCCAAACTCGACAAGGAATATCTTCCATAATACCCACCGGGTACTTAATGGAACGGTCCGCTAGTTGTAAAGATATTGTGGTGGGTTTGATTTCCCCCACACCTATTTTTTTACTAACCGATAGCGGAATGAGGCTTACGTTTTCCCCAAGATCTAACAATCCGTTCTAAACATCAAATTTACCTATGTTGCATGGGATAGATAAAGTGCCAGGATCTTTCAATTTTGGAGGTAATTTTCTTTGTAAAACGGCACTTACCTCTTCCGTCAATGCAATAGTCTCATACTCCTCTAGTTTTCTTTTGTTAGAAAGAATATCCTTTAAAAATTTAGTATAAGATGGAATTTGTTGCAAAGCATCGGTAAAAGGTATGTTGATGTAAATTGATTTTAAAACTTCCAAAAAAATTGCAAATTATTTGTCAAGTTTTGCCTTTACCAACATTTGGGGGTAAGGTATTGGCGGATCAAAATTTCTAGAAATTTTAGGGGATTCCATCCCCTTTTCTATCACTTCATTTGTCTCAACCAGCAGTGGGGTTAGACTAACATTCTCCTCATTAGGTTTGATATTTTCTTAAGGAGGGGGATTTATTAATTCTTTTCCTCTCCTAAGTACTACCGCCTTAGCATGTTCATCGGGCCTTTGCGGTTGACCGGGAAAACTCACATGTGGTCTATGCGTGGTCCCGGCTTGTTGGGCTTGTTGATTCTCTAGAATCTTATTATGGGCGGCTAGATTATCAAACCTATTGTTTAACACCTTAAAATTTTCCCTAAATTCATTATTGATCTTCTCTTGATTTTTGTTTTGTTCTACAATATAGTCCATAAGAAGATCCAATTTAGATTTAGGGAGAGGGAAAGCATTATTATTGTTGAAATTCTTTTGTGAAAATCCCGGTGGTTGTGTAGAAGGTTGTGGGTTTAAAACATTGTTGCTTCTATAAGAAAAATTGGAGTGATTTTTCCATTCGGAATTGTATGTGTTTGAATACATACCCCCTCTTCGTCTATTAGAGGCAACTTTCTAAGAAGCATGTCAACTTTTGAGGAGAGAAGAGTAACGACGTCAACATTATACTTACCTGGAGTTCCTTGCGGTTGCTCCCTCTCGTTTTATCATTGGTAGTGGTTTAAGGCTATGTTTTCAATCAAATCATAATCCTCATCCACCGCCTTATTCATCAATGCTCCTCCTGTGGTGGCATCTATGGTCTCCCTTGTCTTGAATGTGAGACCGTTGTAGAAGGTGTGCATGTAGATACCCCGGGAAAACCCCGCTTGGGTAGAGCGGTGAATTAACCTAGGATGTCTACTTGATTTTAAGAGTCGCCACCCACGTTTTTAGAGGAAAGCGAGAAAACCTAAAGAAAGCCAATTTTTGTATGAAAACCAAAGATTCGGGAGAGAAGGGTTCGGGGGTTAGGTGACGGAGTGGGAAGTACTTAAACACCCACTCCGCCCCGCTTACGCGGGTCTTGCTACTTTTGGTGTTCTAATGTTAAATGTCCTTCAATAAAAAGTGCTAACAATTAAAATGAAAAGAAAGGGGAAAATAAAAGAGAAATAAAAGAGAATTGTTTTATTTATTAATTTATGCTAAAGATTACATGTAACAATTATACTAAACAATTACATTAAGAAATGGATAGGAAATTAAAGTAGAGATTGAAATGTAGGGAGATAACATTGACCAACTTTAATGTAATAAAGTGGTCATTTGGTCATGTCCCATTTGGTGGGGATTGCATACATCTAAAAAGACATAAATAAAATAGAAGAAGAAGAAGTGTACCTTTAGAAAAGAGGACTTCAAACTTTGACTTGGAGTTGTTGTAGAGAAATTGTTGTGTAGAAATTTGTGAAGAGTTTAGATGCTAGAACTCTTGTTGGGGAAATTTGTGTAGGGAGAATGGTGTAGAGTTTGTGTAGGGAGAAAGTTCAAAGTTCCAGGTCCCTTTCTAAGGTAAAAATGTGGGGTTTAAATAGGTAGAAAAGAGAGGAAAATGTGGTCTTTCAACCAATTGAAAAATAAAGAGAAATAAAATAAATAAAATAAAATAAAATAATAAATAAAAGAAATATTTAGTTTTTGGGAAAAAGCTAAGAATATGGGATTGGGAGGTTACAAAATAAAAAAGGGTTAATGCTTGATTAAGACATGTGATAAAAAGATGTTTTTGATTCTAAAAAAGGAGGGAAAAGGCTGCAATCCGAAACAGTCAAAGTGGGAAGCGCGGGAGTCCGGCCTATTGGACCAAACGCGCGTGCGCCCCATCACCATTACGGGAGGCGCCCGTGGTTAAAATAACAGAATGACTCTGAAAGTTAACTCTGTTATGCAGTTTAGTCCAAAACTAACGGAATCAGTTAGGAACTTAACGGAAGTAACAGAAATTAACAAAAACAAGTTAAATAAAAATACTATGTATACAATCGGGGTGAGAGGTCCAAAGCGGGGTGTCTACGGAGCCCCTCGGCGACGTGGATTGCAAAGTAAAACGCGTCGACGAAAGAAAGACAACCGCCGAGGACATCGACAAGAGAAAACAAAGACTCGATAAAACATGAATTTGAAATTTGCGAAGGATAGGGGTGCGCTCCTTGTGTGAGTGGCTTTATTGATATAGAAAGGATATGGCGGGATCCATTTTGCTGAGGCGGGATCCGTTTGCTGAGGCGGGATCCGTTTGCTGAAGCGGGATCCGTTTGCTGATGCGGGATCCGTTTGCTGAAGCGGGATCCGTTTGCTGAATGCGGGATCCGTTTGCTGATGCGGGATCCGTTTGCTGATGGCGGGATCCGTTTGTTGGTGCGGGATCCGTTTACTGATTGCGGGATCCGTTTGCTGATTGCGGGATCCGTTTGGTGAATGCGGAATCCGTTTGCTGAAGCGGGATCCGTTTGCTGAATGCGGTATCCGTTTGCTGAATGCGGGATCCGTTTGCTGAATGCGATATCCGTTTGCTGATGCGGGATCCGTTTGCTGAATGCGGGATCCGTTTGCTGATGCGGGATCCGTTTGCTGATGCGGGACCCGTTTGCTGATGCGGGATCCGTTTGCTGATGCGGGATTTTTTTGCTGATGCGGGATCCGTTTGCTGATGGCGGGAACCGAGGCTCCGTCTGCCTATATGTGATATTGTTGTGTTGCTTGATGGAAAGGTGGTGATTTTGCGGCTCACCATGGACCAAGTTGTTGTCATTGAACTGTAATTGTTTGACTCTGTGGGATGCAGGCGTAGTTAATGGCGGATCACTTTCTGCTGGGGATGAAGTGCCTTGATTTGTAGATGCTGTTGACCTTGTGGTGGTTCCTGTTAAGTGTGTGCTTTGCAGGTATATGTGCTTGTGACATGTACGGGATGTGAAATGGCAGTTATGAGGGAAATTGTGCTTGTGGTGTGATGTGATTTGAAAGCAGTTTGTATGAGAGAGAAGTAAAGTGATTCTGTGTGTGAAGTGATTTTTGAAATCGGAGATTGCTTGAGATGAATGATGTTCATACCTTCACTTACCATTGCCGTTGGATGGATTTGTGATGCTGTGGTAGATGCTTTGGCGGAGAGTGTCGCTGCCTTTGATGATGAATTCGTTTTTTGATGGAGTGTCGGTGAGATGGTATTCTGGGTGATGGGTTGGTCGTGCCAAAAGGCTGCCTACGTATCCCTTTAAGAGAATCAGACCAGCGTAGTTCAAGGATGATGGAGAATGCTGGAGGAGAAGCTAGGAGCAAAGCAAAGTAAAGCACATACTTTTGCACATAGAAGGAGAAAAAAAGAAAGATTTTTTTTTTTTATTTAGATTAGAAGGAAAAGAATATGCACACATGTGACAAAAAGATTTTTTTTTTTTTTTAGTTCGTGGGTGAACCATTTAAACTATTGTGTGTTTGTAAAGCCAACCCAAGATCAAGTCGTGTTCAATCGAAGTCCGGATTGCCTCGCTTTGAATTCTGTTGTCGTTGCCGTGGTGTCCAACGAAATTGATGTCTAGCCCCAAGATATGTGTCAATTATGGGGTTTCAAAAGACTTTTGATGCCGAGATAAGGGGTTGTTGATTGAAAATCCCCTATAATACCCTTGATGCCAATCTTGCATAGCCCTATGATAAATCTCCTTTTGATGTTGACGAGAGCAAGCCCCAAGAGAAGATTATTAATACCAAGCTTCGGGAGATCTCTAAGCCCCAAATGTTATGTGGGCTTCGAGATGGTGGGATGTGAATACCTTTCGATGTGAAGCCCTAAATCGGCTTAGCTTTGTATTGAGAGCGGATGGCCCATCGGGTAGGACTCTTGAAGGCGATCTCCTTCTTTCTCTTGCTTGGAGACGGATGGCCCTTTTGTGGTTGATACCCAAATGGCGGAAGGTCCATGTTGAAAATGTAGTGCGGTCTTCGGGAGACGTCTCGTGGGAGATGGTGATGTTGTTACAGATGATAAGGTCTTGGCGTGATAAAGTCTCGAACGGTATGTTTGCTCGAGTCTTCTTGAGTTGAACCGACGGCGGATCTTCGGATGCAGCCTGTGCTTTTGATCTTGGAGAAGGGGGTGCTGTATTGCAGAAACATTGGGATTGGCCGTAACTCTGCTTATAGAGTTAATATATTGGCATTGCCCGCTATAACTCAGCCGGGTGAGTCTAACATATTGAATCTTTTTCCTTTTCTCTAAGACTTCCTTCAGAATCTCGCTGTGAGTTCTAACAAGAATCATCAAATTCATTTATATCATCAGAGCCTTCATTTAAAACCAAGAGGCCTTTTGACTGGAAGTGTTGAGGGACCATTGAAGTTTGATCCCTTTCATGGAGCCATAAGACTACTCCCAAATTGCATTACTCGGGTACCACTGCCTAAAAGCTTGTTAATTACGAAGCCCCAATATTTCCCTTTGCTTGTATCACTGTAATGCCGTAGCCCCAAAGATTGTAGATTGCGAAGCCCCTTGAGACCTTTCGGTATAAAGCTTTAAATGTTGCTGGGGACATTGAAGTGAATTGCTTCTTGCTGAGGGAGCCTTTTAAGACTTGACCGTAGCCCCTAGAGTGCCATCATTGATTGCGAGAAAGGTCTATCTTTGATTGGGGAAACGAGCACGGGCACACATGACAAGAGGGCTTTTTGACATCCCTTTTGAGAGACTTTGAGGATAGTCTCACACATCTTTCTCGAGCATAGCCCCTAGGAATTATTGATTGTCAAATGAAGCAAAAGAAGCCATTGTTCTTGAGTCACATAGCCCCTAGGGTGTCACCATTTGTTGAGCAAAGCAAGAGTGACTCATCCTCGTGCGAGGGAACAAACATGAGAGGACATGGCAAGAGCTACTCCATTTCTTGGGAGCCTTTCGGCGTACTTTAGAAGCACATACTTGAAGAAGCTTTGAAAACTGAGACACATGTTGTTGCTATTTGCTGCCCAAGCCAATTGACTAGCTAGGGAATATTTGTGCAACCTCGTGCCCTTTTATGATGGGCTCGTTCTCGGATGGGTCTTGGTTACCACGGACCTTCTTTTCATGAACCCAAAAATGCACACTGCTGGAGAATGATGCCAATAACCCAAGACAACCTTTGATGGTGCCATATCTTGTCGAGCCTTTTGCAATCCCAAAGTTGACTCGGTGGGGAATTGACTTGCTGAGGAGATCCAATGTAGAGCTCGTGTAGTTGTCTTCTTTAGAAGCCGGGGATCTCCATTTCTCTTTCCCTTCTCTCTCTCACTCTCTCATTTTTTTTTATGACGCACCCTGTTTTTTGCTTAGACCGCCCTTTCGGGTTTTCAATCTGCGGGCATCTCTTTTGCGTCCTTTTTTTTTACTCGATTAATGAGGAAGTGTGCATTGACTCTGGCTGAGGAAATAAGACATGTGATTTTGCGGTGAAGACCTCTTGTCACTAAAGATGAGTGACATTGACTCGACTAGGGAAGTGTCCCTAGTATTGAGTTCATGTATGTATATTTTTTGAATGACTCACGAAGGCAAGTAAGTCATTAAGAGAGAAGAGAAAGAAAGCCCCAGTTTGATTGCAAGAAACTGGGAGTATCGCAAAAAGAAGAGAAACCCCTATACTCGACAAGGAACGGAAAGCGATTCCAAATCTAAGAAAGTTGTTCAATCTTTTGGTAATTAATTCATTGGAAAATGAATCGTACAAAGATGTCATGACAAGTTCGAGAGGAAGGCTGATCACCATAACGCGGTAGGGCTAAACATATCTTCTTTCTTGCATGAGACCGGACCCGAAGGTTGCCTACGTTCCTCCAGTGTAGAGGCTCAGGTCACCGTAGTTCTTGTGGATGCTCCATTCGTCGAGATGGTTGTTGCTTCGTCCTTCATTGGTGGAATGATGTTGATCTTGTACTTCTTTGATTGAGGTGGTTTTATTTTTATTTTATTTTTTTGTGCTCTAACTTTTGCCTAGGTTGATTTGAGGATTTCAACCTAGCGAGCCTCTTTTTTTTTTTTTTTTTATATCCCCTTTTGAAAACTTTCCTTCATGATTATTGCTCCACCTTTCTTTGTCTTTATTTCGTTGTTGTTGATGTCTTCGTTGTTGATGCCGTCGTCGATGTTTAGCCCCTAGGCTTTCAAGCGATGGCCTTCATTCCAAAACTTGTTTAGACACCTTTTCATCATTTTGCCAAGAATTAGATTGAACAACTTGGAAGAGTGTATGAGGACAAGAACGACTTTTATTTAATGATTCAATGGACTCGAACATTTAACATAGGACGAGAGAAAACATTAATGCACAGTTAAGAGGTCTTTTTTTTTTAATCCTATTTCTAGGTAGAGAAAGAGAAACGAAGATTGTTGTTGTCGGCCTCATTGTCATTGTAGTCTTCATTGTCATTGTAGTCTTCCATGTCACTACATTCGTCCATGTCGTTGCTCGGATTGCTCGGGAACCCTTTGTCGTTGAAGCTTGTGTCATAGGAGGACTCGGCCACTTCTCGGAGCAAATTGTCAATTCTAACCCCCGCATCATACATGCTTGAAAAATCAAAGTGAAAAGCCCCACTAAGATGAGTGCGGTAGTCCATTTTCAAACACTTCAAGAAGATGTCCATTTGTTCCTTCTTGGAAGGCCTATCAATCATCTCGGCTACCTTGTCATTCCAATGGCGATAGAAGTCCCCAAATGATTCATCACCCATTTGCACGGTGCTCTCCAATTCCTTCTTGGTGGGGCGGAATATGGAGTTGCCTTGATATTGTGACTTGAAGGCAAGCATAGCGACATCCCAATTGAGGCGGGTGGAAACAGGAAGACCCATATACCAATCTTTTGCGACCCCCTCGAGAGTAAGCGGGAAGCATTGTGCCATTATTTTAGGCGACACTTTCTTTTGTAGCATGGCCCAAATGTAGGAGTCAACATGAGCGTCGGGGCAAGAGTTGCCGTTAAACTTGCCAATATCGGGCATCTTGAACTTTTCGGGAAGAGCCTCCATTGTGTTCATGAGGAGAGAAGCTTGATGAAGATCGGTGCTTGGGCCCTTGTGCAAATTTAGCCCACTAAGCCTTTGGTCAATGTAGGACATGAGAGTGTTGACCAAACCGGTATCAATGCTTTGGACCTTTCTTTCATTCGTGAGCCCTTTCAATTGGTTCTTGAGTTGAGCAACTTATTTCTTGTGGGCCGTTTTCACATGCTCGTAACGAGCTCGCCATAAATCATCCTTGCGGCGAACATTCTCGGCTAGTGTATCAACTTGCCCCTTCAATGCTTCCACCATGCGGAATAACCCTTCGTTGGACACGGGAATGCCGTTGTCGTTGCCGTTTGAAGCCATTGGACCTATGGAGAGAACATGGTTGATCTTAGGATGGCCCCACAAACACCTTTTGAGTAAAATGATTTCACCCACAAACAAGAAAAGACTCAACCACATAAGAAAATGACTCTTTTTTTTTATTTACAAAGTCGGAAGGACATAGTCCTTTTTGGGGTTTCTAGAAAAATAGTGGAATCGTCACACTAGTATATAGACCTTCTCGCGGTCCCATATACTCATCGTATTCCACCACGCTTGTGATACCTACATGTGACAGGAATAAACTAAATTAATGTCATAAACCATACATGCGGGGACAGGTTTTTTTATTTTCGTCCAAAATAACCACTTTGGGGACGGAGTTTTATTTTGTCCCATAACAACCATTTGTTTCTTTTGGAAACGGCATGTATGATTTGATGACATTAGTTTAGGGAAATCTCGGTACATGAAAACCGACTTGGTCACGGAGTGTTAGACCCTAACTAGAATTGTGTGGTTTGTGCTCGGCTTAAATATGAGGCTTAAAGGTCACCCCGGCATGTAGTCGTGAACTACACCACGGGCTGAGGTTTACCGATTCGGAAGAGTCAAGGTCGGGTGGATCATGAAACTTCCTAGGACGGGCCTCGACGGGTTTGGCGTTTGACTTGTGCGACTCGATAGTGAGCAGATGATAAGAATTGTGCGCGTAGTGTGAGGTCTAACAAGTGACAAAATATTTTTTTTTTTTAAAGGAAATAAAAAAAACAAATAAGAACGTAATTTACAACTTTCGAATCACCCGTGTGACCGATAAAAATGAATAAACAAAAGTAAAAGGGGGTGTATGCAGGCCCGGTGCCCACACACTGTCAAAACTGCCCATTCTGTTCACTGTTCTGTTTACTATTCTGTTCTGGAAAATGGCCCAGAAGCGCGCGACTCAGGGCAGTTACGTGGGAAGCGCGCGCATTACGCCATGAATGTGGGAGGCGCGCGCGTCTGGGGTACCTGTCAGTGTTGGTAGTGGTGCCCTAGGCACGTTTAATAAACGTTGTAATTGTTATCATTTATTTCATATCAATAAATAAATGTTTTGATTATTATTGTTGTTCATGTTTACTTATAATAATCTCCGTCCCTAGCACTTGTTAAGCACTAGTATAAAGGCTAAATGGTCATGGGATGATCATGTTAGATTTATGGGTACTTGTTTGGAACAAGGTACTGGACATGACCCGCTGGTTGAGATTTATGTCATGGTCTATGTCATACATATATCTCATATTAGTTATGTCATTTGAATCCTTAGACATGAAGTTATTATAGTCTTCTACTTGATGAACATTATGTTTGACATATTCAAACGCTACCTTTAACCGGGTAGTTATAAAGGGTATGATTGGCATAATCGGATTCACGTAGGGAAGAATAAATGTCATTTGGATTATCAACATATTCGGAATCGAGAAAGTATTGAACAAAACAAGTTGACTTGTTGACCATGACTTGTGTTCAGTGACATCGTGGACAAAGGGATTGTGACATATTCTAAAGGAATGCGAACTTGTATCTAGTTATACTACTTGGGTAGGTACTTGGGTAGGTATGACGGTTTGCTAGAACCTAATCATATCTTATGGATTCATGTTTGAGCCCATTGCCAACTTAGTATAATCCTAGAGGGTCACACACAATAGAACGAATCTTAAATAAGAACTATATTGGAATTTGGAAATTTGGGAAATTTGGGGAAAGTGTGCGACCGCACAAAAGGGCTTGGGCGGCCGTACAGTTTAGCTCAGAATGTACCAGAAACCTTCCAGATAGATGTGCGACCGCACAATGGTTTTGGGCGGCCGCACACCATGTCAGGACTGGTTTCCTAATTTGTTTTGGAAAAGAATTTTGGACGGGTTTAGACACAAGTTTCCTATTTGGAATAGGTTTAACTTGTATATAAACAGCCAAATTCGGGCCATAACACATGATAACTTTTGTGCAAGTCTCCAAAGAGTTTGAGAGAGTTTTATTTTGTTCTAAGACATCTTAGATTGAAGAACAAAATAATACACAACCCAATATTCAATATAGTTCATATCAATTGTGAAAACGTGTTTCACAATTTGGTCTAGCAACCAAGATCAAATGTTCTTGATATTCGTTCGTGGTGTGGATACCGCTAGAGGGTGAAGCTTATCATCTTCAAAGTTCGTGTTCTTAACTTGTGATTAAAGCTTCAAGTTCTCCACCAAGATCAAAGACCAAATTCAAAGTCATCAAGGGTTAGTTTTTCTAGTATTCATATTGTTGTATTTGACTTAATCATATGAATGGATCTATGGGCTTTGGGTTTCATAAAATTTTGAATACCTAATTTCCGCTGCGCATGTTGATACGAAACCCAACAGTGGTATCAGAGCCCCGTTCATGTTGATTAATTCAATACCTAGATCATGTTATGTGTATATACATTGTTTATGTGCCCTAACATGATATGAATATTGGATTATATGATGTTTATGTGTTATGTGATTTTATGTGGTTTATTGTTTTGCAACTTTAATCGCACGATTCAATCGCAATTAATATTATGATGGATTCTGAATTGTTTGATTATTAATTCTGATTGGATCATGGTTTTAATAATCGGGGAAAAACAATTTTGAGACAAATTTTTGAACTGAAAAATACCTTCTGATCTCACTGTGCGACCGCACATAATGACCTGGGCGATCGCACAAAAGTTGGGCGACCGCACAGTAATTCTTGGGCGGCCGCACACAATGATCAGAATCTCTGATTTTTGTTAAAAATCAGAATTTGGAATTTTCGAGAGGTCCAACCGAACCAGTGACAGAACCAGACCAGACCTGCTGATCTGGAATGGGTTTTGGGTAGTTGGTTTGGGTGTGGATCTTGGGGTTTGATTTTCCTATTTGTTTTAGTCTTGTGATTCTAAGATTGGTTCAAGGTTTGGATGGCTAATCTGCGTTCATCGAGATTGTGTTTCCCAAACTTGATCGCAATCAACGTTTCAAAGATAAAACGAAGTTAGAATTATGAAGAGTTCATAATTGCTAAAATTGAGAAACAAAGTTCTTGATTCAAAGATTGGAGATCCATGTGGAATTGTGGATGCAATTGGCCTACGTTCATCGAGACCATCTATTGCTTAGTTTTGGCCACATGGACTACTTTCTTGGTTTCTTGAATTAGTGCGGAATTGTGGTTGCCTTATGGCTTAGTTTCGGCCGCACTTCTTGTTATCTTGATTTGGAGATAATAACCAAAGTTGAAATAGTCTCATCCTCATAATTATAGAGAAACTAATGACACATAAATATTATGCTTAAATTAATGGAGATTAATTTAGTGGCTAAACTTGATGCGTAACATGTTTATATTATGTGCTCATAAATGTGTTATATGCTATATGTGATGAACCTTCAAGAAAATTTTAAGTCTTTTATTGCCATGCCATGATTAAAACACTTGTTAATACATGAGTAATTTTAATGTAGATTCGCCCTAGCGAGGTGCATTAACTTTATTTATGTATGAGCAAGATAGATAATGTGGGCACGCCCTAGCGAGGCACATTAACTATACGTTTAAAATGGTTAGACTTAATTAGGCGTCAAAACATTTTTGGGCCTAGGCAAAGATGAGATTTAATATGCTTTTTGAAATTGGATTTCTTAAAGAATCTCATAAAAAGAACTAAGAGTCATATGAGATATGATTGACAAGAGTTGTCTACCTAATTAATTTGATTTTGTGTAATCCGCCTTAGCGGACTTAAAATTAAATTAAAGCGGGATCTTAACCCATTTAAATTATATTATACATTGGATGTATGAGAAGGTTATATAATTTAGTGGGAGTATTTTCGTTTGAAAAATACATTGTTATTTCTTTAATGAAAACCGGTACTTATTAAATTTTGGAAATTTTGCATATTTGTAGATAATGACTACTAACACTCAATCAATTTCGTTGCGAATGATCCTTGAGAAGGATAAGCTCCAAGAGAATGGTACTAACTTTATGGATTGGATCCGTAGCCTAAGAATTGTTCTAAGGCAAGATGATAAGTTGTACATTCTCGATGGGCCACTTCCTGCTGAACCAGAACCTACTGCCCCTATGGCAGAAAGAGACAGTTACAAGAAACATCGTAATGATTCTAGAGATGTAAGCTGTCTCATGCTTGCTACCATGTGCTCAAAACTCCAACAAAGTTTGGAACATTTGGAAGCCTATGAGATAGGCGTGGAGTTAAGAGCCATGTTTCAAGAGCAAGCTAGGCAAGAGAGGTACAAGACCATTGTTGCATTCACTACTTGCAAAATGAATGAAGGGCAACAAGTGAGTCCTCACATGCTGAAAATGAAAGGTTATATAGAGCATCTTGAGAAACTTGGCTATCCAATCCCATTGGAGCTAGCTACGGATCTCATTCTTAATTCATTGCCTAAAAGTTATAATCAGTTTGTGATGAATTATAACATGCATGGAATGGATAAGAATCTCTCTGAGTTGCATGGGATGCTTAAAACTGCGGAGATGAAGATTGCGGAGAAAGGTTCTCCCGTGCACTTGGTTCATGATGGGAAGAAGGCTAATGCCAAAGGAAAGGGTAAGAAAGTTGTCAAACCCAAGATAAGCAAGGCAAATGTTGCCAAGGCTTCTGAGGCAAAACTCGATTCACAAAAGGATGCAATCTGTTTCCATTGTCAAGAAATTGGTCATTGGAAACGGAATTGCAAGGCTTTCTTGGAAGAGCAAAAGAAGAAGAAGAAGAGCAGCAAGGCTGCGTCGACTTCAGGTATCTATATGATAGATATTCTCCTTTCTACCACTGATTCTTGGGTATTGGATATCGGATTTGTTTAAATGTGCAGGGTCTAAAGAATAGGAGACTACTTAAAGAGGGTGAAGTAGACCTACGCGTGGGGAATTGAGCAAGAGTTGATGCATTAGCCGTAGGGACTTATGAAGTCATTTTACCTTCCGGATTAATTCTTGTTTGAACAATTGTTATTATGTTCCGGATTTAAGTAGAAATATTATTTCAATTTCTTGTTTGGATAATGAAGGTTTTAAGTTTCTTATTGAGAATAAGAAATTTTCTATTTATTTAAATGATGTGCTTTATGGTATTGCTAATTCATTTAATGGCCTTTATGTCTTGGATGTCAAGAATGAAAATAATGAAAATGTCTATCATATAAATAAGAAATCTAAACCTAATGATGTAAATCATTCTTATTTGTGGCATTGCCGTCTTGGTCATATTAATGAGAAGCGTATCTCAAAACTCCATGAGGACGGTCTCTTGGGTTTATGTGACCTTGGGTCATATGACACTTGTGAGTCGTGTCTTCTTGGAAAAATGACTAAGACACCTTTTACCAAGCTAGGTGAAAGGGCAAGCGACTTATTGGGGTTGATACATTCCGATGTATGCGGACCAGTAAGTAGCAATGCTAGGGGAGGATTTCAATACTTCATAACCTTCACGGATGATTATAGTAGATTTGGGTATGTTTACCTAATGAAACATAAAAGTGAAGCATTTGAGATATTTAGAATATTTCAAAATGAAGTAGAAAAACAACTTGGAAAAAGTATTAAGGCACTTCGATCGGATTGAGGTGGAGAATACTTGAGTCATGAATTTGATGATCATCTAAAGAATTGTGGAATAGTTTCACAATTGACTCCACCCGGAACACCACAATGGAATGGTGTGTCCGAGAGGAGAAATCGGATTTTGTTAGACATGGTTCGATCAATGATGAGTCAAGTTGATCTTCCAATATCCTTTTGGGGTTACGCCCTAGAAACCGCTGCTTTCACACTAAATCAAGTTCCAACTAAATCGGTTCCAAAGACTCCATATGAGATGTGGAGCGGAAAGAAACCTAGTCTATCTTTCATGAGGATTTGGGGTTGCGAAGCTTTTGTCAAAAGACTTGTCTCCGACAAACTAGCACACAAATCTGATAAATGTATTTTCGTGGGATATCCTAAGAAAACTAAAGGATATTACTTTTACAACCGAGAGGACAACAAAGTGTTTGTTGCCCGAACTTGTGTCTTTCTAGAGAAAGAGTTTCTCTCCAAAGAAATCAGTGGGAGTAAAATAAATCTTGAAGAGATTCGAGACCCAGAAAATGACATTGAACCAATAATGGAACAAGAATAAGAACCACAAGGAGTTGTGGAACCTGTTCAAAATACACAAGCAACTCGCAGATCTAGTAGGTTACGATCCGAGCCCGAGAGATATGGATTTCTCGTAACGGATAGTAATGAGGTGGAAATCATTGAGAATGATGAACCGACAACCTACCAAGAGGCGATGTCTTCTCCTGATTCGGACAAGTGGCTTGGAGCCATGGAATCTGAATTGCAATCCATGCAAGACAATCAAGTTTGGAACTTGATTGATGCGCCCGAAGGTGTCAAAACCATAGGATGCAAATAGGTCTTCAAGAAGAAGACTGACTGTTAGTACCCGACCTGAAAATGAGTTTATTAAGACTTTCCCAAAAATACAAGGACTTTATAGGAATTAGAAACCTTGCAAAGACTTGTCCTGGATTCCCAAAATATCTCATTTATGACAAATCCATCAAAATAGGCAACTTAGGGTTACCATAAAGCAACAGTGAAACCCTAGCTTGAAAATCAAGTCAGCCTGCAGACTTGGCCAGGCGGCCAACATTGTTACGCGTTGATCTTGGCCACGCGGCCAACATTGTCGCCGTCTTCAACCATGGCCAGGCGGCCAACCTTGCGCCGGATGATCTGGACCATCAGATCTTCCCCTCAGTTTACTATATAAACCAATCCCATGCTATTGGTTTAGGGGTCCGATTTTGAGAGTTCTAAAGTCCGAATTTTGGAGCTCTTAAACACTATTTTGCTCTCTAATTAGCATTCAAACCTCCAAGAAGATCAAGGTTTATTTCTTGCCAACATAGGTAAGTTTTCTAACTTATTTCTTCACGTTCTTGCATTATTTCTAATGTAGATCTTTAATATTCATGTTCTTGCATGTTTATTCATAGTTTCTTCATATGCTTCGCATGTTTTTATTCATATGTTCATATATGTTCTTCATATGTTCATCGTGTTCATAGATTAAAACCTTATTTATGCTATATTTAGGGTTGCGATCTTCATAATTACATGTTATTTCATAGCCGATGATGATCGAGGGTTCATCAACCCGAGGATGATCTAGGAACTATTTCTAAACCCTAATCTTTAGGTAATTCCCCTTCATTATGCATGATCCCGATTCTTCTGCCTATTCTAAATTCTTCTCGAACTACGCTGACCTGAGCTTCTCACATTGAGAGGAACGTAGGCAATCTTCGGATCCGGTCTCAAACACTAACACACTACTAACACATTCTTCATGATAGAAAGACCGATCAATTCGGGCAATAGGAGTGATAACGTTCAATATTCTTCTCTTGTTGTAATTTGACCCCCGAACCCATTAAACATGCTTTTTCTCAATGTTTTGGCTATAATTAAAACGGCGTGGCGACTCTCATAATTTTAATGTTACTATGAATATTCTCAAATTCAAACACACGTATTCACAGTGGCGACTCTGCTGGGGACTGCTTTGAAACTTTTTCAAACTTAGTGGGTCTAACTTTCGTCACGTCATGATGCTTGCCATGTTTACACATGCACACACCTGCCATGTTTACACATGCACACACCTGCATGTTTACACATGCACACACTTTCCATGTTTACACATGCACCCTACACACACCTGCCATGTATACACATGCACCCTACACACACATGCCATGTTTACAAATGCACCCTACACACACTTGCCATGTTTACACATGCACACACCTGCCATGTTTACACATGCACACACCTGCCATGTTTACACATGCACCCTACACACACTTTCCATGTTTACACATGCACACACTTGCCATGTTTACACATGCATACACTTGCCATGTTTACACGTGCACCTCACGCACACTTGCCATGTTTACACATGCACCTCACACACTTGCCATGTTTACACATGCACCCTACACACACTTGCCATGTTTACACATGCACACCCTTGCCCTGTTTATACATGCACCTCACATACTTGCCATGTTTACACATGCACCCCGCAATGTTAATACTTGTACTTTGTTGATACTTGTACTTTGTATATACCTTGTATCCTTGTACCTTTGTTATTTTCGCCTTAGTATTAGGGTCAAACAAAACTCTGCTATGCTCCCTTGTACATTATTTTCCTTCTCCTGCATTGCATTGCATAGCATCATTCAAACATTCAAAACTTCTCTCTTTTCTCCTTAAAAAGAATTAGTTTCTTGCCACACACTACCACTAGTCCGTGTCAGAACTGCACAGGTCCCTACTACCCGGAGTATTCGATGTGCAGGAATTTGTGCGCTACTGCCTCACATTTTTCAAGTCACTCGTCTACTCCACTCACCGTGTACGTTCCGCGAGCGGTGGGAACCTTTAACCTAACCCGTGTCAACCCACACATAGAGATTAGGACACTCCTCAGACCACCCATTTAGTATGTAAATAAATGCAAAACTTTTTGCAAAATAAAATGTGCATTGCATCTAGGCGACCTCTAAGGTCCATCGCTCATCCGTTGGGCCATCATTGCGATCCATTTGGGTCTACCCTTCACCTTCGACCGCCTAGGTCAACCTTCTCAACCTTTGACCGCCTAGGTCAACCTTCTCAACCTTTGACCCCCTAGGTCAACCCTTACCAACTTTTGACCTCCTAGGACAACCTTATCCGCCTTTGACCCCTTAGGTCAACTTTTGACCTCCTAGGT
The DNA here is from genome assembly GCA_026119855.1 of Campanula takesimana. Classification (NCBI taxonomy): domain Eukaryota; kingdom Viridiplantae; phylum Streptophyta; class Magnoliopsida; order Asterales; family Campanulaceae; genus Campanula; species Campanula takesimana. The sequence goes on from JAOWBW010001416.1 coordinate 151,760, forward strand.
CAACCTTTGACCGCCTAAGTCAACCTTCTCAACCTTTGACCCCCTAGGTCAACCTTTGACCGCCTAGGTCAACCCTCTGAACCTTTGACCTCCTAGGTCAACCTTTGACCCCCTAGGTCAACCTTATCAACATTTGACCGCCTAGGTCAACTTTATCTACCTTTGACCCCTTAGGTCAACCTTTGACCCCTAGGTCAACCTTATTCGTCTAAATTAACCTTTGACCTCTTAGGTTGACCCTTGACCTCCTAGGTCAACCTTATCACCTTCGACCTCTTAGGTCACCCTCGACCCTTAGGTCACCTTTGACCCCTTAGGTCAACCTCATCCGCCTTTGACCCCCTAGGTCAACCTTCTCCGCTCTTGACCCATTTAGGTCAACCTTTGACCTCCTAGGTCAACCTTTGACCGCCTAGGTCAACCTTCCCAAACCTTTGACCTCCTAGGTCAACCTTATCTACCTTTGACCCCCTAGGTCAACCTTTGACCCCTTAGGTCAACTTTATCCGCCTTTCACCTCTTAGGTCTACCCTTGACCCCCTAGGTCAACCTCATCCGCCTTCGACCTCTTAGGTCAACCTTTGACCCCCTAGGTCAACTTAATCATCTTTGACCTCTTAGGTCAACCTTTGACCTCCTAGGTCAACCTTTGACCACCTCGGTCAACATTATCACCCGTTGACCTCTTAGGTCAACCTTTGACTCCCTTAGTCAACCTAATCACCTTTGACCTCTTAGGTCAACCTGTGACCCCTAGGTCAACCTTATCCCTTTTGACCTCTTAGGTCAATCTTTGATTCCATAGATGAACCCAATTACCTTTGACCTCCCGCTTAGGTCAAACCGTCATCTTGACCCACCGTCGTCCAGACCAACCTAGGTCAACCCGTTTAGGTACACACACCATCCTTGACCCATTTAGGTCAACCTGCCCGTCTTAGGTTAAAACTACCCCTTCACCTTTGACCCGCCAAGGTCACCCCGTGACCCGCTTAGATCGACTTACCTATCTTGGATCCATCTAGGTCAATCTCCAACCTTCCTTAATCCACCAACCCGAATAGGTCAACCTTAGACCCGCCTAGGTCAAACCATGTCCATCCCGCTTAGACATCCCATAGGCAAACCGCTAACAACCCGCTATCTTGATCCATTCACCATATAGGTCAATCCAACCCTTCTCATTTAGGTCGACCTATCCTTTACCCATCTAAGTCAACCCACCATTATCGCCGCATCCTAGCTTGAACCACTTCTTGTCTCAAACCTTAGGTCAAACCTTAGGTCAAATTTAGGTCAAACCATACCCTACTCAATCAAAACCAACTCCTATAGGTCTTCCTCACCCATGCTTGACCAAGGACCGAGTCATCTCCCTCTTTTTGACCCCTATGGTCATCTCTCACCCCTTTTTAAAAGTCTAACTTGATTCGAAACTACGGCGACCTGAGCCTCTTATTGTGTGGGACCTCTCCTCATGATAAGGGGAACGTAGGCAACTTCGGCCCGGTCAAACTTTCAATTTTTTACCAAAATGCATTTCAAAAATGTGGAGACCGACTCTTTTCCAAAAAATGATTCTTATAACGATGCCTTATCATTAAATACGAATCTAATTCTTTCATGACATAGAGTTCTGCATCATGTCGGCTGCAAGGAACATCGAAGTTGCAACTGAAGCTGCTACCCAAGATCCCGAGACAATCCTCTACACCGGTACTGCTCTCAGTAAGCAAGCATCCCACTTCGAAGCCATCCTCGATGAACAAGCAATCCACTTTAAGGCCATTCTCAACGAGCAAGCAACACACTTTCAGAAGGAGATGCATAAGACCCTAAGAGATATCGAGAGGCGCCATTTGTCTGACATTCGTGGCGTTTATGATTATCTCAGTCGAGTTCTCCCTCTTGCTCAATGTCAACACCCGTACGCTCCTCAAATATACGGGCCGCCACAGACTGTCCCCGTCGGGATGCCTCCTATGACTACTCATCAACAAGGGGTGCCGGTACCTAAATCACCCTCAAAGACAGTTCGTGAAAGGAAGGACGAGCGCGAATTCGACGACTTAGGTATGCCGTTAGCCAAACTCTTCAAAAGTCTAGTTCAAGCCGGCAAGTTGTCTCCTTTGATCAACTATGAACCAAGTAGGGTGAAGCAATGCTTGGATCCCTCCAAACACTGCCAATACCACCAGTACATTGGGCATGACACCGAAGATTGCGTCCAATTGAGAAGAAAGATTCAAAGCCTCGTTGACAGCGGAGCCATCACCCGCCAACGGAATACATGGGCATGGGCAAAAGAGGAAATTGGGGCTACATCCTTTAAATAAAAGAAAAGAAAAGGGTCATTCAGTCTTCGTAGGTTCTAGAGTGTCCTTAGTCAAAAGTCCACCTTGGACGATTTTTGTTTCTTTAAGTAAAAGTCCACCCCGGACTAGTCAGTTTAAATCTTTTAGTTCCAATAAAAAGGTCTTTATTTCTTTTCTTTTCTTTTCTCTCTAGACTTGAGACATAAGCTTGCATATATCAATTTCATGAAAATTGTCTTATTCACCATTTTCGCTTGATTGCTATATCTTTATATGATGAATTAATCTTAATCTTACTCATTAATGATGACTCATTAAAAGGTAAATGGACCCACAAACCATTCACATAACTAAGTAAACGATTAATCTAAAAATAACAAATGCTTCGATCAATTGGGATGAACGAATCACTTTCCCTTCTCTCTACATTCTACCCCCATACACTCTCTCTATACACTCACCCCTTGTACACACTTCATGTACACTCTCTATATACACCTTCTCCCATACACTATCCTCATACGCCTCTCATCCCACCATTAGACCCCTTTTTATAAGGTCGTGACAAAGAAATGGATTGCGGTTGCTCATCATCAAATAGACATCCATGCTGCCACAATTTAAAGGGTTGGTTTGTTCCCTTCATGAGTACTACATGCCGTTACACTGGGGCTGTCCGTATTCCATCGCAAATGTAAGACAAGTGCACGAAGTCATTCATGCCATTAATTGGTGCATGTGATAATCCAATGGAGCTCTACCGGTGAAAATCAAGGGGCTAGGATGCCCGCCGCCAGCAAAAGGCCGCTTAAACTATAAGGAAGCTACCTCGCAATCGAGAGAGGCGAAAGCAAACTAGGGGCTTGTCTCGCCCAATGTTTCATGTACAACTATATAAAAAAAAAAAAAAAAAAAAAAAAAATATGGCTCGCTAGGTTGAAACCCAAAAGGGCGACCTAGGCAAAAGTTAGAGCATTGCACAAAAAGAAGCCCGCTAGGTTGAAAACCCGAAAGGGCGGCCTAGGCAAAAAAGGGTGTGCACAAAGAGATAAAATAAAAAAATAAAGAAAAATAGAAGGGGCTATCACCATAGAAAAGTAAAAGTCTCATTTTATTTTCACTTCAAATGTTCTATTTTTCTTTCTTTCCCTACAAAGAAGATTAACGCGGTAGCAGCAGCCATGACAACTACAATGGAGCAATCCACCGCAATGAGCTGCAATGAAGCAATCCAAAGCAACAAGCTACAACGGAGTAACCTATCGCGACAAATTAACCTCATACTCAAACCCCAACTTCATCATCATCCCCCCCCCGAACTACGCGGACCTGAGCTTCTCACATTGAGGAGAACGTAGGCAACCTTAGGGTCCGGTCCAAAATATACACAACCCACCTCGTAGCCAATTTTCCTTCTCTTCTCTCTTCCCCCATATTTCTACTCCTGACTTCTTCACTCACAATTGATCAAAACATTTATTAATTTGAGGCTACTTGTTTACCAATTAACCATAACTCATTAACTAATCAACGAGGTCCATTCTCGAGCAATCAAATGAGAATCTTGAATAAAACAATTTTCAAATGTCTCGACAAGTCTTCCGTTCTACAATCTAGGAAAGAGCTAAACACTTACTTTCTGTCAAAGCAGGGGCTTCCTCCCTTTTGTACATATATACCCTCAGTTGCTCAAAGAGTCAAAATGTGAGTACTATCTCTCTCTCTCTCTCTCTTACTCTCCTCAAAATGCCCCCGCATGTTTTCAAACAATTCTTTTTTCCTTTTTTGAGTCGACTGAATGATTTCAAAAAAAAAAAAAAAAAAAAATTGACGCAAAAGAGATGCCCGCTAGATTGAAAACCCGCAAGGGCGGTCTAGGCAGAAAAAAGGGTGCATCTTAAAAGAGGTAGGATACCCCGTTCTACGCAACTGGGGCTTCCCTAACAATAAAGGACCGACCATAAGGTTTCTCAAAGAATGCCGGGGCTTCATCAAGCACATACTTAGAAGAAGAGGACTCCTCATCATCAAGCTCGACGTAGGATTTCTCAAAGGAGGGAGGATACCCCGCTCTACGCAACTGGGGCTTCCCTAACAATAAAGGACCGACCATAAGGTTTCTCAAAGAATGCCGGGGCTTCATCAAGCACATACTTAGAAGAAGGGCATCCCTCATCATCAAGCTTGACGTAGAGTTTCTCAAAGGAGGGAGGGTACCCGCTCACCAAATTAGATAATCCCCAACGGAATGGGTCGACTATGTGGTTTCCCAGAGAATACCGAGGCGTCAACAAGGATACACTTAGAAGAAGGGCACCCCTCATCGTCAAACTCGGCACGCGACGACCTATTTGGATTGATTAGAATCATAATTAATTATAAGGCATCTGTATAAGATCATAACACTTTCATAAAGTTTTCTCCTCCCCGACACTTTGTTTATAAACCCGCACGCTCGGTCTCCACAAAATTGTAAAAACATCCTCGATCCATCTGTGACCCATCTTCGTGATTCTTGAGTTGACTCGGTCCTTCACCCTATTTCCTACACAATAGGATACCCTTAGGTCCCAACCTACCTGGTTCAAAACCTTAGGTCCCAAGCCTACCCGGTCAGTCTTGCCTAAGTTACACCATAAACTCTCTAGGTCCCGAGCCTACTCGATCAGTCTTACCTAGGTCCCAAACCTACCCGGTGAATCTTACCTACGTTATATCATAACCTCTTAGCTCGACCTTCCGCAAGTTCGTAGCATGACCCCTTCGGCCTCAAACCGGTTCTACCCAAAACTTCAGACCTTAAACTAGTTAACCAAAGCCAAATCCTTATAATGACCCATTAGGTCCCGAACCTACTGGTCCCGAGCCTACCCGATCTCCTAGATCTCAAACCTACCAACACATACTCGTCCTTACCCTGTCTAAGCCATAGCTCTCTTATCCTCCTCGGTCCAACTTCTAAGGTCCACCCATAGTCTAACCTGTGGAGCGAGCCCTGAGGGCCCAAGACCGTTCGAGTCTACCAAACACCTACCTTTTAGGTCTCTAGAATATCTGATCCATACCTTAGGCCTCAACCCCTAAACCTTTAGGTCACAAGACTTTCTACCCTTTAGGTCTCTCACCTTACATCTCCACCCTTTGGACTCTGTAATTCCCAAGCCTACTTGGTCCGACTAAAAGCGACAACATCTACGTCTCCCGACTCCCGTCATGTCCAAGCCATGACCCTACCACTCTTAAACCTACCAAGTACCAACCTAGTGTCACCCATTAGCCTCAAAAGACTTCCTAGTCTGACCTTCAACCCCTTAAGGACTCTAACCTACTTAATCCAAGCCGAGTCCAAACCTCGCCACCTACAAGGTCCACCCTTGAACTCCATGGATCTCAAACATCGCTCCCCCAACGAGTCCAAATCTCAATACCCATCAGGTTAAAACCCATGTCCTTAACACCTTTGGTCCCATACCAAACCCACCTTCGCAATCGCCGAACGAGCTTGGTCACGCGCAATGACCTCTGAGACAAACTTTGGACCTAAGCATACCCAATCCAACTTAGGTACCTATTGTACTCAAGCAAAGTCTTGGACACTCAATCCCTTTACCTAAAGCGCCAACATGGTCATATATCCAAAACCATTTCCCACACCTATGGTTCGCACCTAGCCTAAATTTTCAGACACTCTAGGATCCAAAACCGACATGCGTATTAGGTACTAGGATCATCCAATCCCAATCCGTTGCTCCTTGGCCGACCTCAAACCTGCTTGGTCCTAACCCATAACGCGGTTTCTCTAGGACAAAATACTTACCCGCTTGAAAGCCTTATGTCCCAACGCTACCCTGCCTAGCCTTCGATCTCCTAGATCTCACGCCTACCATTCCATTAGGCCCCGGTCTCCTTAACACATGTCTGGGTCTTACCCTAGCTAAACCCTAGCACTCTAGCCTAGGTCTAACCTATCGAGCCTATCCAGCCATGAGGTATCAAGCTCACCTGCCCCAAACCGCAACACTCTTAGACCTCAAACTCGCCCGGTCTAAACCAAGACAAACCTTCAAATGATTTCGGTCTCCAAACCCTAGCCTTAAGCCTAAGTAGTCACATTCTCTCAACCCCATCCTCAAGCCTAGGTTTCTTCATCCTCTACAAACCCTAGCCTCAAGCCTAGGTAGTCACCTTCTATTCAAAGCCTAGCCTTAAACCTAGGTAATCGTATTCCCTCTAAACCCTAGTCCCAAACCTAGGTAATCGCCTTCTCTCTAAACCCTAGCCTCAAGCCTAGGTAGTCACCTTCTATCCGAAGCCTAGCCTTAAGCCTAGGTAGTCACCTTCTATTCGAAGCCTAGCCTTAAACCTAGGTAATCGCATTCCCTCTAAACCCTAGCCTCAAGCCTAGGTAATCGCCTTCTCTCTAAACCCTAGCCTCAAGCCTAGGTAGTCACATTCTCTCCAAACCCTAGCCTCAAGCCTAGGTAGTCACCTTCTATTCATCACACTAACCCCAAGCCTAGGTAATTACATCCTTCCAAACCCTAGCCTAAAGCCTAGGAAGGTACATCCTTCTTAAACCCTAGCCTTGATCCTAGGTAGTTACACCTTTCCTAAACCCTAGCCTTGATCCTAGGTAGTCACATATCCTCTCTAAACCCTAGCCTTAAGCCTAGGAAACCACAACATCCCCTTTAACCCTAGCCCAAATTCTAGGGAATTTCCAAAGCCCCGTATGCAACATCATTTCCAAATTCTCGAAACCCTAGTCTCGAAACCTAGGAAATTTACAATCTCAATTCTCCATTTTATTGAACCCTAGTCCAAAACCTAGGATACAATGCCCTGTCCAAAACTTAATCAACCCTAGCCTCAGGCCTAGGAAGCCGCATTCGCTCTAAACCCTAGCCTCGAGCCTAGGTAGTCGCATTCGCTCCAAACCCTAGCCTCAAGCCTAGGTAGTCGCACTCTTTCTAAACCTAGCCGCAGGGTCTAGGAGACTATATCCTCACTAAACTCTATCATTGAGCCTTGGGTTCAACATTCCCTTCAAACCCTAGTCCTAGACCTAGGAAATTCCTTCATCTTAGTCTCAAAACCTAGGAAGTTTACAGTCCTTAGCCTTAAAACCTAGCCCAAAGCCTAGGTTACCACGAACATTTCCAAGCCATAGTCACCAATCCCGGAAAATGGTGAACCCTAACATCAAGCTTAGTGGACCTTCCACAAAAGCAATCCCTCTTCCCAACGGTCCATGGTCTCAAGCCTAAGAAGTCACAACCTTTCCAACTCCCAGCCTTATGTCTAAAAGCCAACGCCTTTGCAACCTCTGAGCCTACCACAACTCCAAGCCCTAACCTCCTAGACCTAGGAAATTCCTAAACCCTAGTCCCAAACCTAGGAGAGTCATGGTCCTTAAACACCAGTTTCCAAACCCTTGTTCGAAACCCTAACATCTAGGAGGTTCCCAAACCTCAACCTTTCCAAGCCCTAGCACTAAGCCTAGGACAGGATACTCTCCTCATGCTTAAATAAACTCCTATCCCTAGCCTGTAAGCCTAGGAAACCCACAGTATCTCCAAGACATAATCTAAAGCCCAAGAAGCCGTGACATCTTTGGCATCCCTATCTCAAGATTAGGAGACCACCATCTTCCTTATTCCCTTTCCTTAAAGGAGCCTTAGGTCCTACCTCTAGGCAACCAAGAAAAATGTCCCTTACCTAACACCTTGGTCTCAATGGCTCGTAGCCTCATCCCCTCCTAAATTAGGATAAGCGGAACCCAGATCATGTTTCCCATATTAGCAACTCCCCGAGAGTCCATCTCCTTCGCGTCTCCCTAAAGGTCATTTGCCCTTGTGACTCACCAAAGAGTCCCTTGTGACTCCCCGAGAGTCTATCACCTTTGTGACTCCCCGAGAGTCCGTCACCTTTGTGACTCCCCGAGAGTCTATCACCTTTGTGACTCCCCGAGAGTTCATCCTGTTTGCGACTTCATAACAATCCATCATCTTTGCCTCCACATGCAAAATTTCAGTTTTACCCCTAGTACATTCCCCTTTGATTCATTTTAGGTGCCCTTAGCGCTATTTTGACTGATGTTCGTTATCTTTGGGTACGGAAATCCCCTTAAAACTTCCTAATATTTGCTTAGGATTCGTATGGTTGTATAGACTTCGGCGCCTCTATGACATACGCATCCTAGATCGATCGCGATGGGCAGAAGCCTCGGCGTTTCTGTTTGCGAGAGATCCAGCATCTATTATTTTAGCACTTCCTAATATTTGCTTAGGATTCGTATGGTTGTAGATACTTCGGCGCCTCTATAACATATGCATCCTAGATCGATCGCAATGGGCAGAAGCCTCGGCGTTTCTGTTTGCGAGAGATCCAGCATCTATTATTTTAGCACTTCCTAATATTTGCTTAGAATTCGTATGGTTGTAGAGACTTCGGCGCCACTATGACATACGCATCCTAGATTGATCGCGATGGGCAGAAGCCTCGGCGTTTCTGTTTGCGAGAGATCCAGCATCTATTATTTTAGCACTTCCTAATATTTGCTTAGGATTCGTATGGTTGTAGAGACTTCGGCGCCTCTATGACATACGCATCCTAGATTGATCGCGATGGGCAGAAGCCTCGTCGTTTCTGTTTGCGAGAGATCCAGCATCTATTATTTTAGCACTTCCTAATATTTGCTTAGGATTCGTATGGTTGTAGAGACTTTGGCGCCTCTATGACATATGCATCCTAGATCGATCGCGATGGGCAGAAGCCTCGTCGTTTCTGTTTGCGAGAGATCCAGCATCTATTATTTTAGCACTTCCTAATATTTGCTTAGGATTCGTATGGTTGTAGAGACTTTGGCGCCTCTATGACATATGCATCCTAGATCGATCGCAATGGGCAGAAGCCTCGGCGTTTCTGTTTGCGAGAGATCCAGCATCTATTATTTTAGCACTTCCTAATATTTTCTTAGGATTCGTATGGTTGTAGAGACTTCGGCGCCTCTATGACATACGCATCCTAGATTGATCGCGATGGGCAGAAGCCTCGGCGTTTCTGTTTGCGAGAGATCCAGCATCTATTATTTTAGCACTTCCTAATATTTGCTTAGGATTCGTATGGTTGTAGAGACTTTGGCGCCTCTATGACATATGCATCCTAGATCGATCGCAATGGGCAGAAGCCTCGGCGTTTCTGTTTGCGAGAGATCCAGCATCTATTATTTTAGCACTTCCTAATATTTGCTTAGGATTCGTATGGTTGTAGAGACTTCGGCACCTCTATGACATACGCATCCTAGATCGATCGCGATGGGCAGAAGCCTCGGCGTTTCTGTTTGCGAGAGATCCAGCATCTATTATTTTAGCACTTCCTAATATTTGCTTAGGATCCGTATGGTTGTAGAGACTTCGGCGCCTCTATGACATACGCATCCTAGATCGATCGCAATGGGCAGAAGCCTCGGCGTTTCTGTTTGTGAGAGATCCAGCATCTATTATTTTAGCACTTCCTAATATTTGCTTAGGATTCGTATGGTTGTAGAGACTTCGGCGCCTCTATGACATACGCATCCTAGATCGATCGCGATGGGCAGAAGCCTCGGCGTTTCTGTTTGCGATCGATCCAGCATTTATTTTAGGATTCGTATGATTGTAGAGACTTCGGCGCCTCTATGACATATGCATCCTAGATCAATCGTGGTTGACAGAAGCCTCGGCGTTTCTGTTCGCGAGAGATCCGACATCTATTACTTTAGCGCGATCGGCAGGAACCCTGGCGATCCTGATTGCGTTTACCGTTCCATCTTGGGATTATTTAGACAGCGTAGTCCTTATTTTTCCAAATAACTTCATTGCTTACGAATGATTCGTTCTTCGTACAGGATAGTGCCCGTAGGTTTATTATCCCCAGCAGGAGTCCGATATCTCGTTTTATCCCCAGTAGATCTCTGAACTACGACCGGCTTGATTCCTCGGAGGATACGTAGGAAACCTGAAAAGGTCCAGCCACCCGACCGACGCGGTTATCTCTCATCCCCAGCAGGTGCATTTTCCCCAGCAGAAGACGTTGCTCCCCACCAGAGGACAGTTATTCCCAATTTCCCATCAGATTTGAACTACGTTTGGCTTGATTCCCCCGCGGATACGTAGGTCGCCTGCCAAGGTTCAGCCGTTCCCTTACCTTTCATCTGTTTTGAAACTCATGTTTCAGACGGATCCTTCTTTTTATCGTCGACCCCACATTGCCTTGCAAGAAGCGTCGCCGAGGGGCTACTGTTAGTACCCGACCTGAAAATGAGTTTATTAAGACTTTCCCAAAAATACAAGGACTTTATAGGAATTAGAAACCTTGCAAAGACTTGTCCTGGATTCCCAAAATATCTCATTTATGACAAAATCCATCAAAATAGGCAACTTAGGGTTACCATAAAGCAACAGTGAAACCCTAGCTTGAAAATCAAGTCAGCCTGCAGACTTGGCCAGGCGGCCAACATTGTTACGCGTTGATCTTGGCCACGCGGCCAACATTGTCGCCGTCTTCAACCATGGCCAGGCGGCCAACCTTGCGCCGGATGATCTGGACCATCAGATCTTCCCCCCAGTTTACTATATAAACCAATCCCATGCTATTGGTTTAGGGGTCCGATTTTGAGAGTTCTAAAGTCCGAATTTTGGAGCTCTTAAACACTATTTTGCTCTCTAATTACCATTCAAACCTCCAAGAAGATCAAGGTTTATTTCTTGCCAACATAGGTAAGTTTTCTAACTTATTTCTTCATGTTCTTGCATTATTTCTAATGTAGATCTTTAATATTCATGTTCTTGCATGTTTATTCATAGTTTCTTCATATGCTTCGCATGTTTATTCATATGTTCATATATGTTCTTCATATGTTCATCGTGTTCATAGATTAAAACCTTATTTATGCTATATTTAGGGTTGCGATCTTCATAATTACATGTTATTTCATAGCCGATGATGATCGAGGGTTCATCAACCCGAGGATGATCTAGGAACTATTTCTAAACCCTAATCTTTAGGTAATTCCCCTTCATTATGCATGATCCCGATTCTTCTGCCTATTCTAAATTCTTCTCGAACTACGCTGACCTGAGCTTCTCACATTGAGAGGAACGTAGGCAATCTTCGGATCCGGTCTCAAACACTAACACACTACTAACACATTCTTCATGATAGAAAGACCGATCAATTCGGGCAATAGGAGTGATAACGTTCAATATTCTTCTCTTGTTGTAATTTGACCCCCGAACCCATTAAACATGCTTTTTCTCAATGTTTTGGCTATAATTAAAACGGCTTGGCGACTCTCATAATTTTAATGTTACTATGAATATTCTCAAATTCAAACACACGTATTCACACTGACATGGATGGGAAGGTGCATACTTACAAATCTAGGCTTGTAGCAAAAGGGTATAGGCAAGTTCATGGTATTGACTATGATGAAACCTTTTCACCCGTAGCAATGATCAAGTCTATAAGAATTTTGCTTGCCATTGCCGCATATCATGACTATGAAATATGGCAAATGGACGTCAAAACCGCTTTCCTAAATGGAAAACTGCAAGAGGATGTGTATATGACACAATCAGAAGGTTTTGAACAAGATTCTAAGGTATGCAAATTGCAGAGATCCATCTATGGATTGAAGCAGGCTTCTAGGAGTTGGAATCTCCGTTTTGATGAATCGGTCAAAGAGTTTGGTTTCATCAAGAACGAAGATGAGCCTTGTGTATACAAGAAGATTAGTGGGAGCATAGTGCTATTCCTTATTTTATACGTGGATGACATATTACTCATTGGAAACGATATTCCTACACTTCAGTCCGTAAAGACTTGGTTAGGAAAATGCTTCGCAATGAAAGATATGGGTGAAGCCGCATATATACTTGGCATTAAGATCTATAGAGATAGATCACGGAGGCTACTTGGTTTAAGCCAAAGTACATACATTGACAAGGTCATTAGAAGATTCCGTATGGAAAATTCTAAAAGAGGAACCCTACCAGTGTTACATGGAGTTTCTCTAAGCAAGACTCAATGTCCTAAGACAAAATATGAGCGTGAGAAAATAAATGATGTTCCATATGCTTCGGCAATTGGGTCCATCATGTATGCCATGATTTGTACTAGGTCGGATGTATCTTATGCTTTAAGCATGACAAGTAGATACCAATCCGACCCCGGTGAAGGATGGCTGTAAAAGCGATTCTTAAGTACTTAAGAAGAACTAAAGATTCGTTTTTGGTCTATGGAGGAATGGAAGATGATCTCGTGGTAAATGCTTACACAGATGCAAGCTTCCAAACCGACAAAGATGATAGTCGATCGCAATCGGGTTTTGTGTTTATGTTAAATGGTGGAGCTGTAAGCTGGAAGAGTTCCAAGCAAAGTACAACCGCTGATTCTACAACAGAAGCTGAGTATATTGCTGCATCAGATGCTGCAAAGGAAGCTGTTTGGATTAAGAAGTTCATCACTAAACTTGAAGTGGTTCCTAGCATTGCTAATCCAATAGACCTTTATTACGATAATAATGGTGCTATTGCTCAAGCAAAGGAACCAAGAGCACATCAGAAATCCAAACACATACTTAGGCGTTTTCATATCATTCGAGAAATCGTTGATAGGGGAGACGTAAATATATGCAGAGTACCTACTGATGACAATGTTGCGGACCCGCTATCAAAGGGACTTCCACAAGCTAAACATGAAGGTCATGTTAGGTCCATGGGTATTAGATACATGGGAGATTGGGCCTAGGGAAAGTGGGAGATTGTTGGTAGTGGTGCCCTAGGCACGTTTAATAAACGTTGTAATTGTTATCATTTATTTCATATCAATAAAGAAATGTTTTGATTATTATTGTTGTTCATGTTTAGTTATAATAATATCCGTCCCTAGCACTTGTTAAGCACTAGTATAAAGGCTAAATGGTCATGGGATGATCATGTTAGATTTATGGGTACTTGTTTGGAACAAGGTACTGGACATGACCCGCTGGTTGAGATTTATGTCATGGTCTATGTCATACATATATCTCATATTAGTTATGTCATTTGAATTCTTAGACATGAAGTTATTATAGTCTTCTACTTGATGAACATTATGTTTGACATATTAAAACGCTACCTTTAACCGGGTAGTTATAAAGGGTATGATTGGCATAATCGGATTCACGTAGGGAAGAATAATAAGCTAAATGGATTTGTCCCTCTTCGGAGTGATGTCAAGCTTGGGCCTCTCGTAGGAATGATGTTGATGAAAATGTTCGGCCGGACTCAAATGAATTGATTGGATCAATGTCATTTGGATTATCAACATATTCGGAATCGAGAATGTATTGAACAAAACAAGTTGACTTGTTGACCATGACTTGTGCTCAGTGACATCGTGGACAAAGGGATTATGACATATTCTAAAGGAATGTGAACTTGTATCTAGTTATACTACTTGGGTAGGTATGACGGTTTGCTAGAACCTAATCATATCTTATGGATTCATGTTTGAGCCCATTGCCAACTTAGTATAATCCTAGAGGGTCACACACAATAGAACGAATCTTAAATAAGAACTATATTGGAATTTGGAAATTTGGGAAATTTGGGGAAAGTGTGCGTCCGCACAAAAGGGCTTGGGCGGCCGCACAGTTTAGCTCAGAATGTACCAGAAACCTTCCAGATAGATGTGCGACCGCATAATGGTTTTGGGCGGCCGCACACCATGTTGTATTTGACTTAATCATATGAATGGATCTATGGGCTTTGGGTTTCATAAAAATTTGAATGCTTATTTCCACTGCGCATGTTGATACGAAACCCAACAGTCAGATTGTCAGAAGAAACCGCGGACTCAGGGAATTGCCCTGGTCCCAAATTATGTAACTTTCCCCTGCAGAAACTTGTTAGCATAGAAATATGAAATTTGAAGGACAAGATGGAAGGTGGGCGATTCTGGTAATAAAGGTCGGACGCGCGCGCTTTAGGCCAAGAAGGCCGGAGGCGCGCGCTTCCTACCCTTTTTACCAGAATGCCCAAAAAACAGATATAAGAACACCAAAAGCAGAAAATGCAAGTTTAACCCTATATGTCCCCAGCGGAGTCGCCACTGTAGATACCCCGGGAAAACCCTGCTTGGCTAGAGCGGTGAATTAACCTAGGATGTCTACTTGATTTTAAGAGTCGCCACCCACGTTTTTAGAGGAACACGAGAAAACCTAAAGAAAGCCAATTTTTGTACGAAAACCAGAGATTCGGGAGAAAGGGTTCGGGGGTTAGGTGACGGAGTGGGAAGTACTTAAACACCCACTCCACCCCGCTTACGCGTGTCTTGCTACTTTTGGTGTTCTAATGTTAAATGTCCTTCAATAAAAAGTGCTAACAATTAAAATGAAAAGAAAGGGGAAAATAAAAGAGAAATAAAAGAGAATTGTTTTATTTATTAATTTATGCTAAATATTACATGTAACAATTATACTAAACAATTACATTAAGAAATGGATAGGAAATTAAAGTAGAGATTGAAATGTAGGGAGATAACCTTGACCAACTTTAATGTAATAAAGTGGTCATTTGGTCATGTCCTATTTGGTGGGGATTGCATACATCTAAAAAGACATAAATAAAATAGAAGAAGAAGAAGTGTACCTTTAGAAAAGAGGACTTCAAACCTTGACTTGGAGTTGTTGTAGAGAAATTGTTGTGTAGATATTTGTGAAGAGTTTAGATGCTAGAACTCTTGTTGGGGAAATTTGTGTAGGGAAAATGGTGTAGAGTTTGTGTAGGGAGAAAGTTCAAAGTTCCAGGTCCCTTTCTAAGGTAAAAATGAGAGGTTTAAATAGGTAGAAAATAGAGGAAAATGTGGTCCTTCAACCAATAGAAAAATAAAGAGAAATAAAATAAATAAAAGAAAATCAAATAATAAATAAAAGAAATATTTAGTTTTTGGGAAAAAGCTAAGAATATGGGATTGGGAGGTTACAAAATAAAAAAGGGTTAATGCTTGATTAAGACATGTGATAAAAAGATGTTTTTGATTCTAAAAAAGGAGGGAAAAAGCTGCAATCCGTAACAGTCAAAGTGGGAAGCACGCGAGTCCGGCCTATTGGACCAAACGCGCGCGCGCCCCATCACCATTACGGGAGGCGCCCGCAGGTGAAAATAACAGAATGATAGAATGACTCTAAAAGTTAACTCTGTTATGCAGTTTAGTCCAAAACTAACGGAATCAGTTAGGAACTTAACGGAAGTAACATAAATTAACAAAAACAAGTTAAATAAACCGGAATGAAATGCTCCTTGAATTTGCGCACAAACAACTCCCACGCATAAACCGTGCGAGTATCATCCCAAGTAGCTTTAACACCATTCCACCAATGCTCGGCGGCTCCCACAAGCTTGTAAGCCGCGAACCGGACCTTGTCCTCATCCGAACACCCAAATACATCATAAATCTTCTCCATAGACTCAATCCATAACTCAGCTTTCCGAACATCGGGTTCCCCATTGAATTCAACCGGTTTAAGTTTGAGAAATTGCTCCAATCCATAACGAGGTGGTGCTTGCTCTACCCTCGGACCTTGATCATGTATGGCCTTCATGGCCGCCTCAAACATGCCTTGAAACATGGCACGGGCTTCTTCCCTCGTATCATTCTGATTCTGTGCCCCACTAGTACCTCCTCTGTTTCTTCTTCTAGACATTGCGAATAATTATCTGCATAAGACATCAACCGTTAATCACTCCGCACACTACTACCCACCTAGGTCATACTAATCCACCTATACTTATACATAGAGCTAATGCCATAGCTCTGATACCAACTGTCGCGACCCCGGACCCCGCGGGCCCGGGACCGCGATCTGGACGTCGACTCTAAAACCAAAACTGAGAAATACCGAAGATAAGAATTTCATTTAATACCAAAAGGTGATGATCCCAAGTTTTACCAATCATTTGAACGACAAGATGAAACTAGTATAAACTCCATAAGTTTATACACCAAGGTTACAAAATACACAAATCCTAATGACGTCAAAGTTTGGTACAATTATCCCAAAAGGTTACACATTTATATAATGTAAACCAACCTATACAACTTTCCCCAAAAGAATGTATCCACCCTCGACGTCCTCTTTCTCGTGATCAGCGAGACTAATCCTTAGCACCTGGGGGGGGTTAAGGAAAAACAAGATAAAAGAAAAGGGGGTGAGATAAATCTCAATAAGTTACTAATGCAACTACATGACATGCTATGATGCACTAAGCAATAAACAATAATAATTATCACATAGCACATAGCAATTATCATATATCAGATAGCAGCGGAAATAAACACATAACAAAGGATATAGCCAAGGTTTTCCAAACCGGAACATCCAAATAAAGGATCGCTGCGCAGCTTCAATAATCAACCAATCAACATCTTCATAATAGCATGAGAGCTGAAGAGAAAACCCCGGTACCGGAACCAATAACCATAAATGAAGTGTCACAAGGGACAAGGACCATGACACAAAGTCATGCCCGCTAGCCAGATACATTCACAAAGGAACGCTGACTTATCCTTTCCAAGGCCAATCTGGAGAAGGGGTAAAGAAGGGGGCAAAACAATGGTCAACATTATAATGGACTTGGCTTTGCCATTATAATCTTTCCCATCGCCCGATGCAACAAATATGCCAGCTGGGCTTTCAAATAAATGCTAAGTAATAATAATTTAGCATGAATGAACAACTTAAGGTTCCAAAGTAGGGAACCTATCCAATTTAATCACCAAAAAGGTAAACCAAAACAAACCGCACATCAAAGATGAACCACATTCCCAAAATGATACTTAATCAAATTCCATATCGTATTTATTCACAAAAGAATCAAATCCAACCAATAAAGTGTTCCAACAATGACAATTAATACTTAATTAATTTCAAACACAAACTTGATCACAAGGGACTCAATTCTATCACTAGAGGGTACTACAATGTTCACTAAGGTCAACTAGAAGGACACCCAAGACTTAGACCAAAACGCATCCTTCATTCAAACAATTTTAACAAATGTAAATTTTCAGGGGTTCTGTGCGGCCGCCCAAAGTGGGATGTGTGGCCGCCCAACAAGCCTCAAAACAAGAACAAAAGCTTTCAGAAAGATGCGCGGTCGCCCATACGATTTTGGGCGGTCGCCCAATAAGCCGGAATTGCCAGAAATCGGGAAGAACAACATGGGTACTTCCATTTTCAAACCCAAAACACATAACACCCAAAATCAACACTCCCAACAAGATTTCTAAGGTACCCAAACATTATTTAAACAAAAAGGGGACCTTAACAACACCCTTTATCAACCAAAACCAAGATTGAATCAAGATATTCATCAATTCACCATTTTCAACCAAAAACTCAATAAATTCCAAACAAATTCAAAACTCATCCAAACTTCAAATGTAACACATCAAACATTATCTAAACATGATATGAACATTTTAGCATTAAAATGGGGGAAAAGTAACTTACTTGAATTTTCTCAAAGTTGATGGATTTCAAATCTTTTTGATTCTACGCGACCCTATCGACGATCTAAACAATGTTCACGTTTTAAGAAATGAATAATAATGAGAGGAAGATGGAGTAAATGAAGAGAGAAGGAGAGGAAGAAAACTTACCACAACACAAGAGAGAGAGAGAGAGTTTCCAGGGAGAGGAGAATGGGAGGAGGGGTGGAGTGTATGAGGGAGAAGGAGGTGTAGGGAGGTGAGGGGAGTAGGGGAATTATTTAAAAAAAGTTACAACTAGACCCCCTTCCCATACTAACACAATTACCTACACTCCCGACTAACAATTAAGACTCAACACTTCCACACTAGCCAAACAACTCGAATAAAATGCTAGGCATAATTATTATAACACATAAAATGCACGCATAAACATTCAAATAAATAATAATTTAAATAAATAAATAAGCAAATAATTAAATAAAAATCATTTAATTACTAATAAAATAGAGCCTAGGTTTCGGGTGGTGACATTCACTCCCCCTTAAAGAAAATTTGACCCGAATTTTAACGAGACTCACCTTAAACAAAAAGCCACGGAAATTTCCTCTCGATCTCATCACGAAGCTCCCAAGTCGACTCCTCGATGTTATGATTCCTCCAAAGAACTCGAACCAACGCAATGCTTTTGCTCCTCAACTCTTGGACTTTAGAATCTAAGATCCGAACCGGTCGTTCCTCATAAGACATATCGGGCTCAATATCCTCCGGTATCCTCGGTAACACGTGAGACGGATCATGAACATACTTCCGAAGCATAGAAACGTGAAAGACGTTATGCAACCGGTCTAAGGATGGCGGTAACACAAGACGATACGCTAGAAGTCCAACCTTTCCCAAAATCTCAAACGGACCAATAAACCTCGGAGCCAACTTGCCTTTCTTCCCAAACCTACGAATACCCACCTTTGGAGATACCTTCAAAAACACCCAATCACCAATCTGAAAACTAAGATCTCGCCTTCGGTTATCTGCATAGCTCTTATGTCGACTCTGGGCTGTCTTCAATCTATCCCGGATAACTTTAACTTTCTCAACCGAATCCCGAAGCAAATCAATACCCAAAACTTTCGCTTCACCAACCTCATCCCAACAAATAGGTGATCTACAATTCCTTCCATACAAGGCCTCAAACGGCGCCATCTCGATACTAGCCTGATAACTGTTGTTGTAAGAGAATTCCACTAACGGTAGGTGCGAATCCCAAGAATCAGAAAAGTCTATCGAACACGCTCGCAACATATCCTCCAAAATCTGAATAGTCCTCTCGGATTGACCGTCGGTCTGAGGATGAAAAGCTGTACTGAATCGCAAATCTGTACCCAAAGCTTCCTGAAACGCCTTCCAGAATCTAGAAGTAAACCTCGGGTCTCGATCTGACACGATGCTAACCGGAACCCCATGCAATCTAACAATCTCATCAATGTAAAGGGTCGCAAGCTTCTCCATCGAATATCTGATGTCAATAGGCAAGAAATGGGCGCTCTTGGTCAATCTATCCACTATTACCCAAACACTGTCATACTTCCTACGGGTACGAGGCAATCCCGTAACGAAATCCATAGTCACATGCTCCCATTTCCACTCGGGAATATCTAACGGCTGAAGTAATCCCGCGGGTCTCTGATGCTCAGCTTTGACCTGCTGACACGTTAAACACCTCGATACATACTCGGCTATTTCCCTCTTCATATTAATCCACCAAAACTGTTGCTTCAAATCCTGATACATCTTCGTACTATCCGGATGAATAGTATACCTCGATTTGTGACCCTCATCAAGAACTCTCTGTTTAATTCCATCAACATCCGGAACACACAAACGACCACGGAAAGTCAACACTCCAATCGGGCTAACAGAAAAATCCTCGAAGTTCTTTTCCTTCAGTTTACCCATTATCTTTACCAACTCGGGATCTTCTTTCTGAGCTTCCTTTATTCTTTGAATTAGGGTCGGAGACACCCTAATATTCGCAAAAATAGCCCCATGTCTCGATTCACGAGGAGACCAATCTCGAACATCCTCAAGCATTTTCCATTCTCGAACCATCATCGAAGCCACATAAGATTTTCTACTAATCACGTCGGCTACCACATTCGCCTTCCCCGGATGATAAGAAATCGTACAATCATAATCCTTCAACAATTCCATCCATCGGCGCTGTCGGTTGTTCAATTCCTTCTGAGAGAATAGGTACTTCAAACTCTTGTGATCGGTGAAAATCTCAAACTTCGCTCCATACAGATAGTGCTTCCATTTGTGCAACGCAAAGACAATAGCCGCTAACTCCATATCATGAGTCGGGTAATTCTGCTCACTCGGGGTCAACTTCCTCGAAGCATACGCAATTACTTTCCCATTCTGCATCAACACACAACCCAAACCCTCTTTCGAAGCATCACTGTAAATCACTAGGCCATCGCTCCCATTAGGCAAAGTCAACATCGGTGCGGTAGTCAACCTCTTCTTCAATTCCTCGAAACTCTTGTCACATTTCTCGGTCCACACAAACGGAACATTCTTCCGGGTCAACTGAGTCATCGGAGTAGCGATCCTCGAAAATCCCTCGATAAATCTTCGGTAATAACCGGCTAAACCAAGAAAACTACGAATCTCGGTCACTGACTCGGGTCTCTTCCAATCCACTATAGCTTCAATCTTTGACGGATCCACCGAAATCCCATCTTCAGAAATCACATGACCCAGAAATGACACCTTCTCGAGCCAAAATTCACACTTACTGAACTTCGCAAATAATTTCTCCCTCGCAAGAACGGATAAAACTGTCCTCAAGTGCTGCTCGTGCTCCTCTCGAGATTTAGAGTAGACGAGTATATCATCAATAAAGACCACCACGAACGAATCAAGATAAGGATGGAAAACTCGGTTCATAAAATCCATAAATACGGCCGGCGCGTTAGTCAACCCAAACGGCATAACCAAGAACTCATAATGACCGTACCGAGTGCGAAAAGCAGTCTTCGGAATATCCTCCGATCGAACCTTCAACTGATGGTACACACTCCTCAAATCAAGCTTGGAAAACACAACGGACCCTTGAAGCTGATCAAATAAATCATCGATATGGGGTAGAGGATACTTGTTCTTCACCGTAACCTGATTCAACTTCCGGTAATCGATGCACAATCTCAACGAACCATCTTTCTTTCGCACAAACAAAACCGGTGCTCCCCACGGGGAAACACTAGGGCGGATAAACCCTTGATCAAGTAACTCTTGCAACTGAACCTTTAACTCCTTCAACTCTGCGGGAGCTAACCTATAAGGTGCTTTCGAAATCGGAGCCGTACCCAGCAAAAGATCTATACAAAACTCAATCTCACGATCGGGAGGCATATCATACTCGGTAGAGAAAATATCGGGAAATTCCCGAACTACCCGAACACTATCAAAACTAGGGGATTCTTTCCTAGTATCAAGAACACTAGCCAAATACCCCTCACAACCACTATTCAATAATTTTCTCGCTTTCATAAAAGAAATTAAGCGAACCTTTCTACTCAGAGGACTAGCCTCAAACACAAATTTAGGCACATCAGGAATAGAAAAAGTAACAGTTTTCTTACGGCAATCAACAGAAGCATGAAACTTGCTCAACCAATCCATACCCAAAATGACATCAAAGTCTTGGATAGGAAGAACTACCAAATCCGCACAAAGGACTCGACCGCAAATAACCACATCACAACCACGAAAGACTCGATCAGAAATCAAGCATTCTCCTATAGGGGTCGACACCTCTAGCACGTACGGTAAAGACTCGAATGCAGCATTTAACATGGAACCAAATTGCACAGAAATGTATGAATGAGATGATCCTGGATCTACTAACGCTCGTGCGCTCACATTAGACACAGAAACAATACCTCCAATAACGGATGGATCATCGGTAGCTTGTTGTTGATTCATGGCATAAACCTTCCCTTGAACTTTGGGCTTCCCAGCGGCATCCCTTTTCTGACCCTGATTAATACCAACTCCTGACCCGGATGCTTGACCTCGGTACCTCGTGCACTCTCTCGCAAAGTGCCCCATTTCACCACAATTGATACACTTGCCTTGCTTTTTCCAACACCTATCCTCCGAATGGCCTACCTTCTGACAAAAGGTACAAGGCTTCCTAATTTGGCTCCCTTGGTTCCCGGAAGTGGTACCCGGGTTCCTTGGGATCGGTTTCCCTCGGGACTGAGATTGTCCCCCAAAGTTACCTCGATTTTCAATCCTTGGTTGTGACTTGCTATGCGCTCCTTGCTTACTCGGGTTGGCCACCTCGGTCTTCCTCTTATGTTCCCCAATATCTTGCTCTATCAAATAGGCTCGGTCCACCGCATCTTGGAATGTCACTATCCGTTGAGCAATAAGTTGAGTACGGATGGAGGTCTTCAATCCCCGAATGAATCTCATAGCCTTTTGTTCCTCGGTCCTCACCAAATAGTCACAATACCGGGCTAATTCTATGAACTTAGCCGAGTATTGTGCTATAGACAACAATCCTTGCTCCAAGTTGAGTAGCTCGATCTCCTTTCGGTTTTGGTCAACAACCGGAATGAAATGCTCCTTGAATTTGCGCACAAACAACTCCCACGCATAAACCGTGCGAGTATCATCCCAAGTAGCTTTAACACCTTTCCACCAATGCTCGGCGGCTCCCACAAGCTTGTAAGCCGCGAACCGGACCTTGTCCTCATCCGAACACCCAAATACATCATAAATCTTCTCCATAGACTCAATCCATAACTCAGCTTTCCGAACATCGGGTTCCCCATTGAATTCAACCGGTTTAAGTTTGAGAAATTGCTCCAATCCATAACGAGGTGGTGCTTGCTCTACCCTCGGACCTTGATCATGTATGGCCTTCATGGCCGCCTCAAACATGCCTTGAAACATGGCACGGGCTTCTTCCCTCGTATCATTCTGATTCTGTGCCCCACTAGTACCTCCTCTGTTTCTTCTTCTAGACATTGCGAATAATTATCTGCATAAGACATCAACCGTTAATCACTCCGCACACTACTACCCACCTAGGTCATACTAATCCACCTATACTTATACATAGAGCTAATGCCATAGCTCTGATACCAACTGTCGCGACCCCGGACCCCGCGGGCCCGGGACCGCGATCTGGACGTCGACTCTAAAACCAAAACTGAGAAATACCGAAGATAAGAATTTCATTTAATACCAAAAGGTGATGATCCCAAGTTTTACCAATCATTTGAACGACAAGATGAAACTAGTATAAACTCCATAAGTTTATACACCAAGGTTACAAAATACACAAATCCTAATGACGTCAAAGTTTGGTACAATTATCCCAAAAGGTTACACATTTATATAATGTAAACCAACCTATACAACTTTCCCCAAAAGAATGTATCCACCCTCGACGTCCTCTTTCTCGTGATCAGCGAGACTAATCCTTAGCACCTGGGGGGGGTTAAGGAAAAACAAGATAAAAGAAAAGGGGGTGAGATAAATCTCAATAAGTTACTAATGCAACTACATGACATGCTATGATGCACTAAGCAATAAACAATAATAATTATCACATAGCACATAGCAATTATCATATATCAGATAGCAGCGGAAATAAACACATAACAAAGGATATAGCCAAGGTTTTCCAAACCGGAACATCCAAATAAAGGATCGCTGCGCAGCTTCAATAATCAACCAATCAACATCTTCATAATAGCATGAGAGCTGAAGAGAAAACCCCGGTACCGGAACCAATAACCATAAATGAAGTGTCACAAGGGACAAGGACCATGACACAAAGTCATGCCCGCTAGCCAGATACATTCACAAAGGAACGCTGACTTATCCTTTCCAAGGCCAATCTGGAGAAGGGGTAAAGAAGGGGGCAAAACAATGGTCAACATTATAATGGACTTGGCTTTGCCATTATAATCTTTCCCATCGCCCGATGCAACAAATATGCCAGCTGGGCTTTCAAATAAATGCTAAGTAATAATAATTTAGCATGAATGAACAACTTAAGGTTCCAAAGTAGGGAACCTATCCAATTTAATCACCACAAAGGTAAACCAAAACAAACCGCACATCAAAGATGAACCACATTCCCAAAATGATACTTAATCAAATTCCATATCGTATTTATTCACAAAAGAATCAAATCCAACCAATAAAGTGTTCCAACAATGACAATTAATACTTAATTAATTTCAAACACAAACTTGATCACAAGGGACTCAATTCTATCACTAGAGGGTACTACAATGTTCACTAAGGTCAACTAGAAGGACACCCAAGACTTAGACCAAAACGCATCCTTCATTCACACAATTTTAACAAATGTAAATTTTCCGGGGTTCTGTGCGGCCGCCCAAAGTGGGATGTGCGGCCGCCCAACAAGCCTCAAAACAAGAACAAAAGCTTTCAGAAAGATGCGCGGTCGCCTATACGATTTTGGGCGGTCGCCCAATAAGCCGGAATTGCCAGAAATCGGGAAGAACAACATGGGTTCTTCCATTTTCAAACCCAAAACACATAACACCCAAAATCAACACTCCCAACAAGATTTCTAAGGTACCCAAACATTATTTAAACAAAAAGGGGACCTTAACAACACCCTTTATCAACCAAAACCAAGATTGAATCAAGATATTCATCAATTCACCATTTTCAACCAAAAACTCAATAAATTCCAAACAAATTCAAAACTCATCCAAACTTCAAATGTAACACATCAAACATTATCTAAACATGATATGAACATTTTAGCATTAAAATGGGGGAAAAGTAACTTACTTGAATTTTCTCAAAGTTGATGGATTTCAAATCTTTTTGATTCTACGCGACCCTATCGACGATCTAAACAATGTTCACGTTTTAAGAAATGAATAATAATGAGAGGAAGATGGAGTAAATGAAGAGAGAATGAGAGGAAGAAAACTTACCACAACACAAGAGAGAGAGAGAGAGTTTCCAGGGAGAGGAGAATGGGAGGAGGGGTGGAGTGTATGAGGGAGAAGGAGGTGTAGGGAGGTGAGGGGAGTAGGGGAATTATTTAAAAAAAGTTACAACTAGACCCCCTTCCCATACTAACACAATTACCTACACTCCCGACTAACAATTAAGACTCAACACTTCCACACTAGCCAAACAACTCGAATAAAATGCTAGGCATAATTATTATAACACATAAAATGCACGCATAAACATTCAAATAAATAATAATTTAAATAAATAAATAAGC
Source organism: Campanula takesimana (assembly GCA_026119855.1). Classification (NCBI taxonomy): domain Eukaryota; kingdom Viridiplantae; phylum Streptophyta; class Magnoliopsida; order Asterales; family Campanulaceae; genus Campanula; species Campanula takesimana. The sequence goes on from JAOWBW010001416.1 coordinate 176,891, forward strand.
AAATAATTAAATAAAAATCATTTAATTACTAATAAAATAGAGCCTAGGTTTCGGGTGGTGACATTCACTCCCCCTTAAAGAAAATTCGACCCGAATTTTAACGAGACTCACCTTAAACAAAAAGCCACGGAAATTTCCTCTCGATCTCATCACGAAGCTCCCAAGTCGACTCCTCGATGTTATGATTCCTCCAAAGAACTCGAACCAACGCAATGCTTTTGCTCCTCAACTCTTGGACTTTAGAATCTAAGATCCGAACCGGTCGTTCCTCATAAGACATATCGGGCTCAATATCCTCCGGTATCCTCGGTAACACGTGAGACGGATCATGAACATACTTCCGAAGCATAGAAACGTGAAAGACGTTATGCAACCGGTCTAAGGATGGCGGTAACACAAGACGATACGCTAGAAGTCCAACCTTTCCCAAAATCTCAAACGGACCAATAAACCTCGGAGCCAACTTGCCTTTCTTCCCAAACCTACGAATACCCACCTTTGGAGATACCTTCAAAAACACCCAATCACCAATCTGAAAACTAAGATCTCGCCTTCGGTTATCTGCATAGCTCTTATGTCGACTCTGGGCTGTCTTCAATCTATCCCGGATAACTTTAACTTTCTCAACCGAATCCCGAAGCAAATCAATACCCAAAACTTTCGCTTCACCAACCTCATCCCAACAAATAGGTGATCTACAATTCCTTCCATACAAGGCCTCAAACGGCGCCATCTCGATACTAGCCTGATAACTGTTGTTGTAAGAGAATTCCACTAACGGTAGGTGCGAATCCCAAGAATCAGAAAAGTCTATCGAACACGCTCGCAACATATCCTCCAAAATCTGAATAGTCCTCTCGGATTGACCGTCGGTCTGAGGATGAAAAGCTGTACTGAATCGCAAATCTGTACCCAAAGCTTCCTGAAACGCCTTCCAGAATCTAGAAGTAAACCTCGGGTCTCGATCTGACACGATGCTAACCGGAACCCCATGCAATCTAACAATCTCATCAATGTAAAGGGTCGCAAGCTTCTCCATCGAATATCTGATGTCAATAGGCAAGAAATGGGCGCTCTTGGTCAATCTATCCACTATTACCCAAACACTGTCATACTTCCTACGGGTACGAGGCAATCCCGTAACGAAATCCATAGTCACATGCTCCCATTTCCACTCGGGAATATCTAACGGCTGAAGTAATCCCGCGGGTCTCTGATGCTCGGCTTTGACCTGCTGACACGTTAAACACCTCGATACATACTCGGCTATTTCCCTCTTCATATTAATCCACCAAAACTGTTGCTTCAAATCCTGATACATCTTCGTACTATCCGGATGAATAGTATACCTCGATTTGTGACCCTCATCAAGAACTCTCTGTTTAATTCCATCAACATCCGGAACACACAAACGACCACGGAAAGTCAACACTCCAATCGGGCTAACAGAAAAATCCTCGAAGTTCTTTTCCTTCAGTTTACCCATTATCTTTACCAACTCGGGATCTTCTTTCTGAGCTTCCTTTATTCTTTGAATTAGGGTCGGAGACACCCTAATATTCGCAAAAATAGCCCCATGTCTCGATTCACGAGGAGACCAATCTCGAACATCCTCAAGCATTTTCCATTCTCGAACCATCATCGAAGCCACATAAGATTTTCTACTAATCACATCGGCTACCACATTCGCCTTCCCCGGATGATAAGAAATCGTACAATCATAATCCTTCAACAATTCCATCCATCGGCGCTGTCGGTTGTTCAATTCCTTCTGAGAGAATAGGTACTTCAAACTCTTGTGATCGGTGAAAATCTCAAACTTCGCTCCATACAGATAGTGCTTCCATTTGTGCAACGCAAAGACAATAGCCGCTAACTCCATATCATGAGTCGGGTAATTCTGCTCACTTGGGGTCAACTTCCTCGAAGCATACGCAATTACTTTCCCATTCTGCATCAACACACAACCCAAACCCTCTTTCGAAGCATCACTGTAAATCACTAGGCCATCGCTCCCATTAGGCAAAGTCAACATCGGTGCGGTAGTCAACCTCTTCTTCAATTCCTCGAAACTCTTGTCACATTTCTCGGTCCACACAAACGGAACATTCTTCCGGGTCAACTGAGTCATCGGAGTAGCGATCCTCGAAAATCCCTCGATAAATCTTCGGTAATAACCGGCTAAACCAAGAAAACTACGAATCTCGGTCACTGACTCGGGTCTCTTCCAATCCACTATAGCTTCAATCTTTGACGGATCCACCGAAATCCCATCTTCAGAAATCACATGACCCAGAAATGACACCTTCTCGAGCCAAAATTCACACTTACTGAACTTCGCAAATAATTTCTCCCTCGCAAGAACGGATAAAACTGTCCTCAAGTGCTGCTCGTGCTCCTCTCGAGATTTAGAGTAGACGAGTATATCATCAATAAAGACCACCACGAACGAATCAAGATAAGGATGGAAAACTCGGTTCATAAAATCCATAAATACGGCCGGCGCGTTAGTCAACCCAAACGGCATAACCAAGAACTCATAATGACCGTACCGAGTGCGAAAAGCAGTCTTCGGAATATCCTCCGATCGAACCTTCAACTGATGGTACACACTCCTCAAATCAAGCTTGGAAAACACAACGGACCCTTGAAGCTGATCAAATAAATCATCGATATGGGGTAGAGGATACTTGTTCTTCACCGTAACCTGATTCAACTTCCGGTAATCGATGCACAATCTCAACGAACCATCTTTCTTTCGCACAAACAAAACCGGTGCTCCCCACGGGGAAACACTAGGGCGGATAAACCCTTGATCAAGTAACTCTTGCAACTGAACCTTTAACTCCTTCAACTCTGCGGGAGCTAACCTATAAGGTGCTTTCGAAATCGGAGCCGTACCCAGCAAAAGATCTATACAAAACTCAATCTCACGATCGGGAGGCATATCATACTCGGTAGAGAAAATATCGGGAAATTCCCGAACTACCCGAACACTATCAAAACTAGGGGATTCTTTCCTAGTATCAAGAACACTAGCCAAATACCCCTCACAACCACTATTCAATAATTTTCTCGCTTTCATAAAAGAAATTAAGCGAACCTTTCTACTCAGAGGACTAGCCTCAAACACAAATTTAGGCACATCAGGAATAGAAAAAGTAACAGTTTTCTTACGGCAATCAACAGAAGCATGAAACTTGCTCAACCAATCCATACCCAAAATGACATCAAAGTCTTGGATAGGAAGAACTACCAAATCCGCACAAAGGACTCGACCGCAAATAACCACATCACAACCACGAAAGACTCGATCAGAAATCAAGCATTCTCCTATAGGGGTCGACACCTCTAGCACGTACGGTAAAGACTCGAATGCAGCATTTAACATGGAACCAAATTGCACAGAAATGTATGAATGAGATGATCCTGGATCTACTAACGCTCGTGCGCTCACATTAGACACAGAAACAATACCTCCAATAACGGATGGATCATCGGTAGCTTGTTGTTGATTCATGGCATAAACCTTCCCTTGAACTTTGGGCTTCCCAGCGGCATCCCTTTTCTGACCCTGATTAATACCAACTCCTGACCCGGATGCTTGACCTCGGTACCTCGTGCACTCTCTCGCAAAGTGCCCCATTTCACCACAATTGATACACTTGCCTTGCTTTTTCCAACACCTATCCTCCGAATGGCCTACCTTCTGACAAAAGGTACAAGGCTTCCTAATTTGGCTCCCTTGGTTCCCGGAAGTGGTACCCGGGTTCCTTGGGATCGGTTTCCCTCGGGACTGAGATTGTCCCCCAAAGTTACCTCGATTTTCAATCCTTGGTTGTGACTTGCTATGCGCTCCTTGCTTACTCGGGTTGGCCACCTCGGTCTTCCTCTTATGTTCCCCAATATCTTGCTCTATCAAATAGGCTCGGTCCACCGCATCTTGGAATGTCACTATCCGTTGAGCAATAAGTTGAGTACGGATGGAGGTCTTCAATCCCCGAATGAATCTCATAGCCTTTTGTTCCTCGGTCCTCACCAAATAGTCACAATACCGGGCTAATTCTATGAACTTAGCCGAGTATTGTGCTATAGACAACAATCCTTGCTCCAAGTTGAGTAGCTCGGTCTCCTTTCGGTTTTGGTCAACAACCGGAATGAAATGCTCCTTGAATTTGCGCACAAACAACTCCCACGCATAAACCGTGCGAGTATCATCCCAAGTAGCTTTAACACCTTTCCACCAATGCTCGGCGGCTCCCACAAGCTTGTAAGCCGCGAACCGGACCTTGTCCTCATCCGAACACCCAAATACATCATAAATCTTCTCCATAGACTCAATCCATAACTCAGCTTTCCGAACATCGGGTTCCCCATTGAATTCAACCGGTTTAAGTTTGAGAAATTGCTCCAATCCATAACGAGGTGGTGCTTGCTCTACCCTCGGACCTTGATCATGTATGGCCTTCATGGCCGCCTCAAACATGCCTTGAAACATGGCACGGGCTTCTTCCCTCGTATCATTCTGATTCTGTGCCCCACTAGTACCTCCTCTGTTTCTTCTTCTAGACATTGCGAATAATTATCTGCATAAGACATAAACCGTTAATCACTCCGCACACTACTACCCACCTAGGTCATACTAATCCACCTATACTTATACATAGAGCTAATGCCATAGCTCTGATACCAACTGTCGCGACCCCGGACCCCGCGGGCCCGGGACCGCGATCTGGACGTCGACTCTAAAACCAAAACTGAGAAATACCGAAGATAAGAATTTCATTTAATACCAAAAGGTGATGATCCCAAGTTTTACCAATCATTTGAACGACAAGATGAAACTAGTATAAACTCCATAAGTTTATACACCAAGGTTACAAAATACACAAATCCTAATGACGTCAAAGTTTGGTACAATTATCCCAAAAGGTTACACATTTATATAATGTAAACCAACCTATACAACTTTCCCCAAAAGAATGTATCCACCCTCGACGTCCTCTTTCTCGTGATCAGCGAGACTAATCCTTAGCACCTGGGGGGGTTAAGGAAAAACAAGATAAAAGAAAAGGGGGTGAGATAAATCTCAATAAGTTACTAATGCAACTACATGACATGCTATGATGCACTAAGCAATAAACAATAATAATTATCACATAGCACATAGCAATTATCATATATCAGATAGCAGCGGAAATAAACACATAACAAAGGATATAGCCAAGGTTTTCCAAACCGGAACATCCAAATAAAGGATCGCTGCGCAGCTTCAATAATCAACCAATCAACATCTTCATAATAGCATGAGAGCTGAAGAGAAAACCCCGGTACCGGAACCAATAACCATAAATGAAGTGTCACAAGGGATAAGGACCATGACACAAAGTCATGCCCGCTAGCCAGATACATTCACAAAGGAACGCTGACTTATCCTTTCCAAGGCCAATCTGGAGAAGGGGTAAAGAAGGGGGCAAAACAATGGTCAACATTATAATGGACTTGGCTTTGCCATTATAATCTTTCCCATCGCCCGATGCAACAAATATGCCAGCTGTGCTTTCAAATAAATGCTAAGTAATAATAATTTAGCATGAATGAACAACTTAAGGTTCCAAAGTAGGGAACCTATCCAATTTAATCACCACAAAGGTAAACCAAAACAAACCGCACATCAAAGATGAACCACATTCCCAAAATGATACTTAATCAAATTCCATATTGTATTTATTCACAAAAGAATCAAATCCAACCAATAAAGTGTTCCAACAATGACAATTAATACTTAATTAATTTCAAACACAAACTTGATCACAAGGGACTCAATTCTATCACTAGAGGGTACTACAATGTTCACTAAGGTCAACTAGAAGGACACCCAAGACTTAGACCAAAACGCATCCTTCATTCAAACAATTTTAACAAATGTAAATTTTCAGGGGTTCTGTGCGGCCGCCCAAAGTGGGATGTGTGGCCGCCCAACAAGCCTCAAAACAAGAACAAAAGCTTTCAGAAAGATGCGCGGTCGCCCATACGATTTTGGGCGGTCGCCCAATAAGCCGGAATTGCCAGAAATCGGGAAGAACAACATGGGTTCTTCCATTTTCAAACCCAAAACACATAACACCCAAAATCAACACTCCCAACAAGATTTCTAAGGTACCCAAACATTATTTAAACAAAAAGGGGACCTTAACAACACCCTTTATCAACCAAAACCAAGATTGAATCAAGATATTCATCAATTCACCATTTTCAACCAAAAACTCAATAAATTCCAAACAAATTCAAAACTCATCCAAACTTCAAATGTAACACATCAAACATTATCTAAACATGATATGAACATTTTAGCATTAAAATGGGGGAAAAGTAACTTACTTGAATTTTCTCAAAGTTGATGGATTTCAAATCTTTTTGATTCTACGCGACCCTATCGACGATCTAAACAATGTTCACGTTTTAAGAAATGAATAATAATAGAGGAAGATGGAGTAAATGAAGAGAGAAGGAGAGGAAGAAAACTTACCACAACACAAGAGAGAGAGAGAGAGTTTCCAGGGAGAGGAGAATGGGAGGAGGGGTGGAGTGTATGAGGGAGAAGGAGGTGTAGGGAGGTGAGGGGAGTAGGGGAATTATTTTAAAAAAGTTACAACTAGACCCCCTTCCCATACTAACACAATTACCTACACTCCCGACTAACAATTAAGACTCAACACTTCCACACTAGCCAAACAACTCGAATAAAATGCTAGGCATAATTATTATAACACATAAAATGCACGCATAAACATTCAAATAAATAATAATTTAAATAAATAAATAAGCAAATAATTAAATAAAAATCATTTAATTACTAATAAAATAGAGCCTAGGTTTCGGGTGGTGACATTCACTCCCCCTTAAAGAAAATTTGACCCGAATTTTAACGAGACTCACCTTAAACAAAAAGCCACGGAAATTTCCTCTCGATCTCATCACGAAGCTCCCAAGTCGACTCCTCGATGTTATGATTCCTCCAAAGAACTCGAACCAACGCAATGCTTTTTCTCCTCAACTCTTGGACTTTAGAATCTAAGATCCGAACCGGTCGTTCCTCATAAGACATATCGGGCTCAATATCCTCCGGTATCCTCGGTAACACGTGAGACGGATCATGAACATACTTCCGAAGCATAGAAACGTGAAAGACGTTATGCAACCGGTCTAAGGATGGCGGTAACACAAGACGATACGCTAGAAGTCCAACCTTTCCCAAAATCTCAAACGGACCAATAAACCTCGGAGCCAACTTGCCTTTCTTCCCAAACCTACGAATACCCACCTTTGGAGATACCTTCAAAAACACCCAATCACCAATCTGAAAACTAAGATCTCGCCTTCGGTTATCTGCATAGCTCTTATGTCGACTCTGGGCTGTCTTCAATCTATCCCGGATAACTTTAACTTTCTCAACCGAATCCCGAAGCAAATCAATACCCAAAACTTTCGCTTCACCAACCTCATCCCAACAAATAGGCGATCTACAATTCCTTCCATACAAGGCCTCAAACGGCGCCATCTCGATACTAGCCTGATAACTGTTGTTGTAAGAGAATTCCACTAACGGTAGGTGCGAATCCCAAGAATCAGAAAAGTCTATCGAACACGCTCGCAACATATCCTCCAAAATCTGAATAGTCCTCTCGGATTGACCGTCGGTCTGAGGATGAAAAGCTGTACTGAATCGCAAATCTGTACCCAAAGCTTCCTGAAACGCCTTCCAGAATCTAGAAGTAAACCTCGGGTCTCGATCTGACACGATGCTAACCGGAACCCCATGCAATCTAACAATCTCATCAATGTAAAGGGTCGCAAGCTTCTCCATCGAATATCTGATGTCAATAGGCAAGAAATGGGCGCTCTTGGTCAATCTATCCACTATTACCCAAACACTGTCATACTTCCTACGGGTACGAGGCAATCCCGTAACGAAATCCATAGTCACATGCTCCCATTTCCACTCGGGAATATCTAACGGCTGAAGTAATCCCGCGGGTCTCTGATGCTCGGCTTTGACCTGCTGACACGTTAAACACCTCGATACATACTCGGCTATTTCCCTCTTCATATTAATCCACCAAAACTGTTGCTTCAAATCCTGATACATCTTCGTACTACCCGGATGAATAGTATACCTCGATTTGTGACCCTCATCAAGAACTCTCTGTTTAATTCCATCAACATCCGGAACACACAAACGACCACGGAAAGTCAACACTCCAATCGGGCTAACAGAAAAATCCTCGAAGTTCTTTTCCTTCAGTTTACCCATTATCTTTACCAACTCGGGATCTTCTTTCTGAGCTTCCTTTATTCTTTGAATTAGGGTCGGAGACACCCTAATATTCGCAAAAATAGCCCCATGTCTCGATTCACGAGGAGACCAATCTCGAACATCCTCAAGCATTTTCCATTCTCGAACCATCATCGAAGCCACATAAGATTTTCTACTAATCGCATCGGCTACCACATTCGCCTTCCCCGGATGATAAGAAATCGTACAATCATAATCCTTCAACAATTCCATCCATCGGCGCTGTCGGTTGTTCAATTCCTTCTGAGAGAATAGGTACTTCAAACTCTTGTGATCGGTGAAAATCTCAAACTTCGCTCCATACAGATAGTGCTTCCATTTGTGCAACGCAAAGACAATAGCCGCTAACTCCATATCATGAGTCGGGTAATTCTGCTCACTCGGGGTCAACTTCCTCGAAGCATACGCAATTACTTTCCCATTCTGCATCAACACACAACCCAAACCCTCTTTCGAAGCATCACTGTAAATCACTAGGCCATCGCTCCCATTAGGCAAAGTCAACATCGGTGCGGTAGTCAACCTCTTCTTCAATTCCTCGAAACTCTTGTCACATTTCTCGGTCCACACAAACGAAACATTCTTCCGGGTCAACTGAGTCATCGGAGTAGCGATCCTCGAAAATCCCTCGATAAATCTTCGGTAATAACCGGCTAAACCAAGAAAACTACGAATCTCGGTCACTGACTCGGGTCTCTTCCAATCCACTATAGCTTCTATCTTTGACGGATCCACCGAAATCCCATCTTCAGAAATCACATGACCCAGAAATGACACCTTCTCGAGCCAAAATTCACACTTACTGAACTTCGCAAATAATTTCTCCCTCGCAAGAACGGATAAAACTGTCCTCAAGTGCTGCTCGTGCTCCTCTCGAGATTTAGAGTAGACGAGTATATCATCAATAAAGACCACCACGAACGAATCAAGATAAGGATGGAAAACTCGGTTCATAAAATCCATAAATACGGCCGGCGCGTTAGTCAACCCAAACGGCATAACCAAGAACTCATAATGACTGTACCGAGTGCGAAAAGCAGTCTTCGGAATATCCTCCGATCGAACCTTCAACTGATGGTACACACTCCTCAAATCAAGCTTGGAAAACACAACGGACCCTTGAAGCTGATCAAATAAATCATCGATATGGGGTAGAGGATACTTGTTCTTCACCGTAACCTGATTCAACTTCCGGTAATCGATGCACAATCTCAACGAACCATCTTTCTTTCGCACAAACAAAACCGGTGCTCCCCACGGGGAAACACTAGGGCGGATAAACCCTTGATCAAGTAACTCTTGCAACTGAACCTTTAACTCCTTCAACTCTGCGGGAGCTAACCTATAAGGTGCTTTCGAAATCGGAGCCGTACCCGGCAAAAGATCTATACAAAACTCAATCTCACGATCGGGAGGCATATCATACTCGGTAGAGAAAACATCGGGAAATTCCCGAACTACCCGAACACTATCAAAACTAGGGGATTCTTTCCTAGTATCAAGAACACTAGCCAAATACCCCTCACAACCACTATTCAATAATTTTCTCGCTTTCATAAAAGAAATTAAGCGAACCTTTCTACTCAGAGGACTAGCCTCAAACACAAATTTAGGCACATCAGGAATAGAAAAAGTAACAGTTTTCTTACGGCAATCAATAGAAGCATGAAACTTGCTCAACCAACCCATACCCAAAATGACATCAAAGTCTTGGATAGGAAGAACTACCAAATCCGCACAAAGGACTCGACCGCAAATAACCACATCACAAGCACGAAAGACTCGATCAGAAATCAAGCATTCTCCTATAGGGGTCGACACCTCTAGCACGTACGGTAAAGACTCGAATGCAGCATTTAACATGGAAGCAAATTGCACAGAAATGTATGAATGAGATGATCCTGGATCTACTAACGCTCGTGCGCTCACATTAGACACAGAAACAATACCTCCAATAACGGATGGATCATCGGTAGCTTGTTGTTGATTCATGGCATAAACCTTCCCTTGAACTTTGGGCTTCCCAGCGGCATCCCTTTTCTGACCCTGATTAATACCAACTCCTGACCCGGATGCTTGACCTCGGTACCTCGTGCACTCTCTCGCAAAGTGCCCCATTTCACCACAATTGATACACTTGCCTTGCTTTTTCCAACACCTATCCTCCGAATGGCCTACCTTCTGACAAAAGGTACAAGGCTTCCTAATTTGGCTCCCTTGGTTCCCGGAAGTGGTACCCGAGTTCCTTGGGATCGGTTGCCCTCGGGACTGAGATTTTCCCCCAAAGTTACCTCGATTTTCAATCCTTGGTTGTGACTTGCTATGCGCTCCTTGCTTACTCGGGTTGGCCACCTCGGTCTTCCTCTTATGTTCCCCAATATCTTGCTCTATCAAATAGGCTCGGTCCACCGCATCTTGGAATGTCACTATCCGTTGAGCAATAAGTTGAGTACGGATGGAGGTCTTCAATCCCCGAATGAATCTCATAGCCTTTTGTTCCTCGGTCCTCACCAAATAGTCACAATACCGGGCTAATTCTATGAACTTAGCCGAGTATTGTGCTATAGACAACAATCCTTGCTCCAAGTTGAGTAGCTCGATCTCCTTTCGGTTTTGGTTAACAACCGGAATGAAATGCTCCTTGAATTTGCGCACAAACAACTCCCACGCATAAACCGTGCGAGTATCATCCCAAGTAGCTTTAACACCTTTCCACCAATGCTCGGCGGCTCCCACAAGCTTGTAAGCCGCGAACCGGACCTTGTCCTCATCCGAACACCCAAATACATCATAAATCTTCTCCATAGACTCAATCCATAACTCAGCTTTCCGAACATCGGGTTCCCCATTGAATTCAACCGGTTTAAGTTTGAGAAATTGCTCCAATCCATAACGAGGTGGTGCTTGCTCTACCCTCGGACCTTGATCATGTATGGCCTTCATGGCCGCCTCAAACATGCCTTGAAACATGGCACGGGCTTCTTCCCTCGTATCATTCTGATTCTGTGCCCCACTAGTACCTCCTCTGTTTCTTCTTCTAGACATTGCGAATAATTATCTGCATAAGACATCAACCGTTAATCACTCCGCACACTACTACCCACCTAGGTCATACTAATCCACCTATACTTATACATAGAGCTAATGCCATAGCTCTGATACCAACTGTCGCGACCCCGGACCCCGCGGGCCCGGGACCGCGATCTGGACGTCGACTCTAAAACCAAAACTGAGAAATACCGAAGATAAGAATTTCATTTAATACCAAAAGGTGATGATCCCAAGTTTTACCAATCATTTGAACGACAAGATGAAACTAGTATAAACTCCATAAGTTTATACACCAAGGTTACAAAATACACAAATCCTAATGACGTCAAAGTTTGGTACAATTATCCCAAAAGGTTACACATTTATATAATGTAAACCAACCTATACAACTTTCCCCAAAAGAATGTATCCACCCTCGACGTCCTCTTTCTCGTGATCAGCGAGACTAATCCTTAGCACCTGGGGGGGTTAAGGAAAAACAAGATAAAAGAAAAGGGGGTGAGATAAATCTCAATAAGTTACTAATGCAACTACATGACATGCTATGATGCACTAAGCAATAAACAATAATAATTATCACATAGCACATAGCAATTATCATATATCAGATAGCAGCGGAAATAAACACATAACAAAGGATATAGCCAAGGTTTTCCAAACCGGAACATCCAAATAAAGGATCGCTGCGCAGCTTCAATAATCAACCAATCAACATCTTCATAATAGCATGAGAGCTGAAGAGAAAACCCCGGTACCGGAACCAATAACCATAAATGAAATGTCACAAGGGACAAGGACCATGACACAAAGTCATGCCCGCTAGCCAGATACATTCACAAAGGAACGCTGACTTATCCTTTCCAAGGCCAATCTGGAGAAGGGGTAAAGAAGGGGGCAAAACAATGGTCAACATTATAATGGACTTGGCTTTGCCATTATAATCTTTCCCATCGCCCGATGCAACAAATATGCCAGCTGGGCTTTCAAATAAATGCTAAGTAATAATAATTTAGCATGAATGAACAACTTAAGGTTCCAAAGTAGGGAACCTATCCAATTTAATCACCACAAAGGTAAACCAAAACAAACCGCACATCAAAGATGAACCACATTCCCAAAATGATACTTAATCAAATTCCATATCGTATTTATTCACAAAAGAATCAAATCCAACCAATAAAGTGTTCCAACAATGACAATTAATACTTAATTAATTTCAAACACAAACTTGATCACAAGGGACTCAATTCTATCACTAGAGGGTACTACAATGTTCACTAAGGTCAACTAGAAGGACACCCAAGACTTAGACCAAAACGCATCCTCATTCACACAATTTTAACAAATGTAAATTTTCAGGGGTTCTGTGCGGCCGCCCAAAGTGGGATGTGCGGCCGCCCAACAAGCCTCAAAACAAGAACAAAAGCTTTCAGAAAGATGCGCGGTCGCCCATACGATTTGGGGCGGTCACCCAATAAGCCGGAATTGCCAGAAATCGGGAAGAACAACATGGGTTCTTCCATTTTCAAATCCAAAACACATAACACCCAAAATCAACACTCCCAACAAGATTTCTAAGGTACCCAAACATTATTTAAACAAAAAGGGGACCTTAACAACACCCTTTATCAACCAAAACCAAGATTGAATCAAGATATTCATCAATTCACCATTTTCAACCAAAAACTCAATAAATTCCAAACAAATTCAAAACTCATCCAAACTTCAAATGTAACACATCAAACATTATCTAAACATGATATGAACATTTTAGCATTAAAATGGGGAAAAGTAACTTACTTGAATTTTCTCAAAGTTGATGGATTTCAAATCTTTTTGATTCTACGCGACCCTATCGACGATCTAAACAATGTTCACGTTTTAAGAAATGAATAATAATGAGAGGAAGATGGAGTAAATGAAGAGAGAAGGAGAGGAAGAAAACTTACCACAACACAAGAGAGAGAGAGAGAGTTTCCAGGGAGAGGAGAATGGGAGGAGGGGTGGAGTGTATGAGGGAGAAGGAGGTGTAGGGAGGTGAGGGGAGTAGGGGAATTATTTAAAAAAAGTTACAACTAGACCCCCTTCCCATACTAACACAATTACCTACACTCCCGACTAACAATTAAGACTCAACACTTCCACACTAGCCAAACAACTCGAATAAAATGCTAGGCATAATTATTATAACACATAAAATGCACGCATAAACATTCAAATAAATAATAATTTAAATAAATAAATAAGCAAATAATTAAATAAAAATCATTTAATTACTAATAAAATAGAGCCTAGGTTTCGGGTCGTGACAAGTTTTGTTTCTAACAGGTATTGTTCCTGTTTCCCGTTAGTTTCTTGTTTCTTGTTAATTACGCGCACCAGGTTCGAGGTTCTATTAGGGAATCCCGGGACTTGGGGCGTGTCAAAATGAATATAAGTGGCATGCATGCTAGAGACCATCATGGGCGAGGAGAGTGCCTAACCCCTTCTCTTTCTTGTAAATTAGCCCCCGAACCCACTTTCTCTAAACAAAAGGTTTTATCTTTGTTTTTCCTAAAAATAAAATGAGGTGGCGACTCTTGATTGTTTTAATTCCATCAAGAGGAGACCATTCGTGTGAAACCGAGCGCAGTTCCAAAAGCGCATTAGCATGAGGCACGACCCAAATCGCCTTCGCGGGCGATCATTTTCGCGGTTCGGCTTCGAGCGCGGGCTCTCACAGTGGAGACTCCGCTGGGGACATCTTCTAAGTGGGCTAGACTCTAACTTTTGTGCATGCCATGCTTTATATGCTTTGCCTTGTTTGTAAATATTTATGCCCTAACCTTTGTTTTGTAGGGACATTCTTTTTTCACCCTCTTATTTGCATTTGTATATATATATATGCATGCGTGGTGAATGATTCCTAAAAAAAAAAAAAAAAGAAGGAGATTCTCTTTACTTGCTTTCAAAATCATTTTTTCGAACTTATAGATACCTTGCACACATGCACGTTTTTGAAAATAACGTCTCTTAGAACCGTACAAACCCGAGAATGTAACCCGAGGGTATAAGGGAGCTCATTGACTTCCCTATAGGGCCCGCGGTGGACATTCTCACCCCCAAAGCGCGCCTACTTGTTGTTGCGATGGGTGTAAACCAATCTCTCCCGTTACCAAGCCAAGATGTCCATGTTTTCAAAAAATGAAACGTCCTAGACTTCATGCCGGTTCTTGTCTAGAAATTTCTCTTCAATCCTATGAGTTCCCGAAAGAGAGGTTATAATCAACCTCAATTGTGGATATCATGTGGAATTATTGGATTGACTTGAAATTGTCAAGACCCTCACATAGACCGTAACCGAATGGTGGATCCCCGAAAGAGTATAGGCCCTTCGCTAGGGGCTTGGACGGCCAATAGTACAGGTGAAAAACGTTGGTCCTATACTTTGGAGACGGTATCCACTATTCCAAGATCTCATGCGAAAATTTGACAAAATAAAGCAAGTGCTTATCCGGCATTCTAGGTTTGATTTTTGTGATTTTTGAACTTCTTTTGAATCAAGCTCGAAAACTCTCGATCCTTTCCACTCTCTAATCAGCCCTATACACCATCCCTTTCAGATATTCTAAGCCTGGCATCTGCTTGGAGAGGGGGAGCTAGAAACCGTAAGGGAAGGTTGATCCGAGTTACCGAGACAGTACCCGTACCCGAGGAAGCTATTGCAATGGCCGAAGAGGGGAATGATCAAGCCTATGTGCCACCACCGAGTCTTCAAGCATGGTTGGAACAGAATGTGTTGGGTCAGATGAGGATTCAGCAAGATGAGCTACTCGCTACGCTTGTCCAGATTCAGAATCAGAATGGTAATGGGGCTCCTAATGGAAACCTTAATGGAAATCCCAATGGCAATCCGAATGGAAATGAGAATGGTAATGGGGCTTCTAATGGCAACCTCAATGGAAATCCCAATGGCAATCCGAATGGAAATCAGAATGGTAATGGGGCTCCTAATGGCAACCCCAATAGAAATCCGAATATGAATAGAAATGGCAACTGCATCCCTACCGTGAACTTGAATCTCAATGGTAGCAACACCAACTGTCATAATCATCACCAAAACACCCATCCTCATGGTCATGTGGCTCATCCAGACTTCAGTGGCATCAATCACAACTTCATCCCGAATCAAGCAAATTTCATGGTGAACCCATCTTAATATCCACCCAATCATAATGCCTTTGCTCAGTATATGAAAACTCTGTACCCAAATCAGCAACCCAGCCATGGTGCATTTGCTAGCGGTGTCTCTCCGTTCAACCAAGGAACTTCCCAAGGGCAAGATCCTAATTTGGTCCGCCAAATGGAAGCATTCTATAAAGGTGTCCCATATGTACCTCTTACTAGAGCTGAAATCGAAATGAATGAAATGAAAGAAATGTTGAGAAAAGTCATGAATAAAGGAGAGTTTTCTGCAGACTCTTTGAAATTATCTCCATTTGCTGTTTTGCCTCCTAAATTCAAGATGCCCGATGTGGAAAAATTTGACGGTATGGGTTGCCCAATGGTCCACATGAAATCTTATGCTCATGCAATGCAGTCCCGTGGGGATAATATTGGTGCTATGGCCTCCAACTTCCATTTGACTTTGGTAGGAACCTCTAAGCAGTGGTTCATGACTGTGGATGCCAACTTGGTTGATAATTGGGGGAATCTCGTGGATGAATTCTAAAGGCGATACAAAGATAACTCCAACTGGGAGAAGAGCCACCGTGATCTTGATTCGTGTGCTCAGCGCGAGAAGGAATCATTTTCTGAATTTGCGAGTAGGTGGAGGAAGAAAGTCGCTCAGACCTTGGAAAGGCCCGACAGTGCTGAGCAAACCCGCATTTTCCTCAAGAATCTGCAGCCGGTGTATGCGGATAAGATGAAATATCTCTCATTTCCCGATTTTACTTCCATCCTAGATATGGGTTCCCATATCGATGAAGATGTCCGAACTGGGGTGATCAAACTGGATTCTTCTCCTAGCTCTTACAGATACCGATCCTCTGCTAAAGCCCCGGTGCCAGTTGTGAACAATGTTGCCATGACTCCTGCTCCCTTTTAGAACAATAATGTGGGATCAAGCCGAAACAGTTACAATAGGGAACCCCCATGCTATAATCAAGATGGATCTGTGAACTCGATCAACAATCAGCAAAAGAATGGTAGAGGTTGAAGAGAGAGGCAGTTTGATAAATTCAACGCTTCGTTATCCACTATTTTCCAAGGATTGGTCGCCCAAGGGGTATTGAAACCTATAGAAGGATACCGCCCGCCTAATCCACCTCTTAAGAATATGGACGCAAATAAGTATCGTGCATACCACGTATCACTTGGTCATACGACGGATGATTGTTGGAACTTGAGGCACATCTTGCAAGACATGATTGACGATGGGTTCATTCAGAAACCACCCCAACCGAATGTGGTGACTAATCCCTTGCCGGGAATCCATATGATCGAGTTTGAAAGAGACTACTCAATGACTAGTTTCATAGTCCCAAAGAAAGCTTTCAACTATACTGTGACTCATGTTATTTCCTAAGACTCTAAATGCCACATGATCTCTTGGGATTTGATCTTGTCTAGTGCTAAAGTCGTTGAGGAATGAAAAGCCTCTCTTGAAAAGGCCACTTGGATTGGTGGAAATGTGAATCATCTCACTCGCTCGGGAAGAGCCTATCAGTCTCCAAACCTCGAGGCGAACAGATCTAGAAAGGACAAGGAAGGAGTCCCCGCTCACAAAGAAAAGGTCACCGAGAACCTGGTCTTGACACAGTTAAAGAAAACCCAGGCTAATATATCCATTTAGGGTTTGCTTTCATCTTCTCAAGAACACCGAGACATTTAGTTAAAGCTCTCACCCAAGCTGTCATCCCGATTGAGACTTCTCCCAATGACCTTGTCCACATGGTCAGCAACATTCATTTTAGGAATATTATCACTTTCACTGATCTCAATGCACCGAAAATTGGTCCTAATCATATTGAGGCTCTACACATCATAGTTGGGGTTGGAGGAGAATAATTAGCTCGTGTGTTGGTCGATAACGGCTCTTCAGTCAATGTTTGCCCCGTGCATGTTCTCGCAGATTTGGGAATTAAGATAACTGACTTGGCTCCATCTTCTCAAGTGGTCTGTGCTTACGACAGCACTAGTCGCTGCGTCTTTGGTGTTATCTCCCTCACTCTCACCATTGGCCCTCTTGTTATGCCAATTGAATTTCAAGTGATCGATATCAAGTCCTCATTCAGTCTACTCTTGGGATGCCCTTGGATCCATGGAGTAAAAAGGGTAGCTTCCTCTTACCATCAATGAATCAAGTTCATCCACGACAATCATGTTGTGGTGGTTCACGCCCAGGATGATACACAAGTCAATGACCTCCCAATCTTTTGAATTGAGCATAAAGATACCGATTTCTTAAGCGGTTTTGAAGTGATCCCACAAGCTCGGATTCATGCTATTGAATATGTCAAAGAGACCGATCCGATTGGTGGAAAGAGAACCAAGTATGGTGACGCGATGGACTTGAATATGGTCAAGAAGATGAATTTCTTACCTATGTTGGGACTTGGGAAAGAGAAACAAGGGTGTGTTGAAGCAATCAAAGATCATGTGTCTGTTTTCATTCCTCCGTTTGGACTTGGCTACAAACCAACTGCTTCTGAAATTGCCAAAGCTATGCGTGAAAAAAGGGAGAGGCAGAATGCCATCAAGAAAGGAAGGACATATGAGCTCCCGCCACTCCGTCGCTACAAAAAGTCTTAGAAAGGATACTTTATTCGCAAGAGCGAAGATTTTGCATATGTTATGCCTCTCGAGCAGTTTACTGGTATTGATGAAAAGCCCCGTGCGGGATGAGAAGTATTTGATGATGTTAAGGTGGTTGATGAAAACCTTGATTTGGACGGTTCCTATAAGCAACCGGACCCCGCTACTCCATGGAATATCGATGAGGAAGATGATGTCTTCGCATTGTTTGAAGGATTTGGCCTTGAGGACGGATATGTGGTTATGATCGAGGATGGTAACAATGAAGCTTAGGACCCGGTGAAGCACCTCAAGCCGGCAGTGGTACCACTTAATAACTGGTCCAAAACCACTGGCCCGCTCGCTACTATTGACATACTCGTGAAGCAGTTTGGATATGTTCACCCCGATGGTCCCGCTTTTGAACCCTTTCTACTCTCTAATGTTGTGTCCGGGACTTCTGAAGAGGACCTCACTGTCGAGGACCTCGAAGCAGTCGCCGAGCTTGTACTCCCTTCTGTCATGAATGAAATTTCCTCTATTTCTGCTTACTCTTTGGTTGCCAATATTTTAAAGGCCAAACTCTGTTTTCATCCATTGTACTTTTAAGTGTGTTTCATTTTTACCATTATACTTTTTTTCTTTCAAAAATACCATTATACTTTGGGAAACATGTCATTTAACCCCAAAATCGCGGATTAAGGCGCGGATTAGTGGCGGATTTAGCCACGGATTTGGGGTCAAAATGATACATTTTCCAAACTATTTTTAGAAGAAAAAAAGTATAATGGTAAAAGTGAAACATCATCTAAAGTACAATGGATGAAAATGGACTTTGCCCTATTTTAAATAATGATTTAACAAATGAAAATTTAACAACAAACAAAGTTAATCATGAATCTTTAAAAGGCATAAGCCAAGATGAAAAATATTATTTAATTGAGCTAAGCAGGTTAGCAAAACAGTGTGGGGAACGAAAGTTAGAGGCCTATGGGGAAGAATTGTCCACCATTAATCTGAGGCTGAACGGGGAAATGAAAGAGATGAAAATTGGAAGCTTCATGCAAGGGGCTGACAGGGAACGGTTGATCAGTTTGCTCAAAGAGTTTATTGATGTGTTTGCTATGTCATATGAAGGGTTAGATCCAACAATTGGAGCATTGAATTCTTACTTATCCTGACGCTAAGCCTGTCAAGCAGAAATTGCGCAGGATCAAGCCGCAGTGGGCCCTTCAGGTAAAAGAAGAGATCGAAAGGTTGTTGCAAGTGGGTTTCATCCGAGTTGTGGAATATCCCCAATGGTTGTCCAACATGGTCATAGTTGAAAAAGCAAATGGCAAAGTCCGGATATGTGTTGATTTCAGAGACCTCAACAAAGCTTGCCCGAAAGACGATTTCCCGCTGCTAAATATTGACATTTTGGTTGACTCAGTTGCAATGCACAAAGTGAAGTCATTTGTTGATGGAATGGCGGGTTACAATCAAATCAAAATGGCGGTGGAAGATCAAGAAAAAACATCCTTCATCACTCCGTGGGGGACCTTCTGTTACAATGTGATGCCTTTCGGTCTTAAAAATGCCGGAACCACTTACCAAAGGGTTGCTACAGCTCTTTTCCATGACATGATCCACAAAGAACTTGAAATCTACGTGGATGACATGATTTTACACTCAGTTGAAGAAGACTCTTAGCACCTAGTTAATCTCAGAAAATTCTTTGAAAGGTTGCGGAGATATCACATGAAGTTGAATCCGGCTAAATGCACATTCGGCACCATCCGAGGCAAAGTCCTGGATTTCCTCGTAACAGAAAGAGGGATTGAAATCGACCCCGACAAAATAAAGGCCATCGTAGAAATTCCCCAACCTCGAACTCAAAAGGAGGTGAAAGGTTTCTTGGGAAGAATTCAATACATCAGTAGATTCATACGGCAGTTGACCACGATGTGTGAACCGCTCTTTAAACTCCTAAAAAAGGACACCAATCGATCATGGGACAAAGAATGCCAAATTGCTTTTTAAAAGGTCAAAGAATACATGAACAGCCCACCGGTCTTGGCCCAACTCACTCGCACAAACCATTATGACTGTACCTAACCGTTACTGATACTGCGGTAGGAGCAATGCTTGCGCAAGAAAAGGAAGACTCCTGGGTTGAAAATGCATTCTATTTTGTTAGCCGAAATCTATAAGGGAGTGAATTGAATTACTCAGCATTAGAAAATGCGTGTACCGGTTTGGTTTGGGTCTCGCAGCGATTAAAAATCTACTTGCAGTCCTTGCCTATTCAGATTATATCCCGAATGGATCCAGTGAAATACATCCTCGAAAGGCCAACCATGTCCAATCGAGTGGCCAAATGGTATTTTCTCTTGAGCGAGTTTGATATGACTTACGCAACGCCTAAGTCCATTAAAGGGAAGGTGATAGTAGACCAACTTGCGGATTTGGCTCTTGATCTTGAGCCCGAACCAGAAACTCAGTTTCCCGATGAAGGAATCTACGCTGTTGATTGTTCCGAGAACAAATGGCAACTCTTCTTTGATGGGGCTGCCAACAAAAGGGGTTTCGGAATTGGAATCTTTCTCATTGATCCAAGCAATGCGCACACGCCCATTGCTATCCGGTTAGACTTTGATTGCTCAAATAATACAGCAGAGTATGAGGCTTGCATTGTTGGCCTTGAAGAATCACTGAGAAAAGGAGTCATAGAAATTGAAGTGTTCGGAGATTCCGCTCTAATCATCAATCAAGTTGAAGGAAAGTGGAGAGTTCAAGACCCGCGGTTACAACAATATCATATTCATCTGGTAGCGCTCAAAGAACGTTTCTCGAATATCTCATTTCATTACCTCCCAAGGGACCGGAACAGATTCGCAGATGCGTTGGCTACCCTAGCCTCCATCATGGAAATACCTGCCGATGTCATGGTAAATCCATTTGTGGTTAGTAAGAGATCAATCCCAGCCTATTGCCTGGCAATCGAATTGGAAAATGAAGAGAATGAAGAGCCATGGTATACAGATGTATGGAATGTGCTCAAGAATGGGATCTACCCTCCAGAAACAGACAAAAGAGCAAGAATTACAATGCGAAGGTGGGCCTCCAAATTTGTGATTTCCGGAGATCGATTGTACAAAAGACATCGTAACGGGCCAAATTTGCTCTGTGTAGACAAGTTTGAGGCGACGAGAATCATGGATGAAATCTATGGGAGACTGTGTAGACCCCACATGAATGGGCATATGCTTGCTAAGAATATAGTGAGGCAAGGGTACTACTGGACCACAATGGAGAGAGATTGTATGATGAAAGTGCGAACTTGTGATCAATGTCAACGGTACGCTAACTTGCAGCATTTGCCACCGCACATTCTCTATCAATCAACCGCTTCTTGGCCTTTCTCCACATGGGGAATAGATGTTATTGGGCAACTCAAACCAAAGGGTTCGAGTGGGCAAGAATATGTGCTCGTAGCTATCGATTATTTCACCAAATAGGTTGAAGCCACTGCTTACAAGGTATTAAATGCCAAGAAAATAGCCGAGTTCATTCGCACTAACATTTTCTACAGATATGGAGTCCTTTATGAGATGATCTCAGATAATGGAACTCACTTTGAAGGAGAAGTCAACCGATTTCTTGACGAATTCCATGTGGTCAGGCACAAGTCCTCCCCCTATCGACCCCAAGTCAATGGAGCAGTGGAAGTGGCAAACAAAACCCTTGAGAACATCATTAGAAATATGGCCATCACCGGAAAGGATTAGCCCGAGAAGTTACCTTTAGCCTTGTGGGGATACCGCACAGCTGTCCGGACACCGACTGAGGCTACTCCGTATTCGCTTGCATATAGCATGGAGGCAGTTCTCCCGATTGAGCTTGAAATCCCCTCTATGAGAGTGTTACTTGAGAATCAAGTGTCTGAGATTGACTGGCTACAAAGTCGCCATGAAGAGTTAGCATTGCTCGATAAAAAACGATTGCTGGCTTTAGAGCACAACCGTGCGTATCAACGCAGAATTGCCAGGGCATTTAACAAGAAAGTTAAAAACTGTGATGTCAAAGTGGGAGATCTTGTGTTATGGGAAAAGCCGCCAAGTTATGTCGACCCTCGAGGGAAGTGGAAGTATCCATGCTTGGGCCCCTACATTGTAAAGAAGATACAATCTGGTAGAGCCGTGTTCCTGTAAACTGAATTTGGAGAAGACCTTGTTCATCCCTGCAACCTCAGCAAACTGAGGAACTATTATGCGTAGAAGACGCCGAGTTTTGTGGTTTCTATCAAGTCAAAAAAAAAAACAAAAAGAGAAGCGCAAAAGACAGCCCCACTAGAGGTGAAAACCCGAAAGGGCAGTTCTAGGTAAAAAAACAGGAGGCGCGCAAAAATTCAAGGTGATTGTGTTGAACTATGCTGACCTGAGCCTCTAAAGAGGAACGTAGGCAACCTTCGGGTCCGGTCATTAGTAATAAAAAACTTTTATTCCCCCACGTTGAAATTTTTAAACATTACGCTTAAAAACAAAGAAAAACAAACATCACAAACTTTGAAATAACTGAAACATCTTGGCGTGGCAACTAGGATTATGCGAAAATAACTGAAATTCCATTCATGGACTGATGCGGTCGAACACATTCTTGAAGGATCCCGAAGAGCTTTCTCCCCTTTGATTCCCAGAGTTAGTTGCATTGGGCATGGTAATCCGTGAAGCTAAATCCTGACCGTTTCTGCGACGGCCGGACCGATGACTGTTACGTAGTTGATTTCCATCAATTTGACTTTGGAAGATGGTCGGACCCATTATCTGAGAATAGTAATCTCCAGACAGAATTTCTGGACTTATGAGCTCCGATACCAAAGCTGCAATGGTAGCATTCTCTTTGACAGTCTGAGGACCCAACCATTCGAGATACTCCAAGGTGGATTCATAGAACGTGTCCCCTTCACCTCGGTGTCTGCCTCTGCCAATATGTGCACCATTCCTGTACCAAAGCTCCTTCAGCAACTCGCAAATAGAAAGTGGTAAATCTAAGCCCCGCCAGCCAAACAAAAGAATGGTTCGCACTGGTAATAAGGTACCTGCTCAAGCGCCAATGTGGAGGCACCCATAGGATGTCTGCCGACTTAATCCGCCAAAAATGTCCAACCCACTCTTTGACAGAAGTGCAGTTTTGCCTATATAAACCTCATCTTGGAAGCATGGAATGAATATAGTCTGGGTCTGACACTGGGTGAATGATTTTGAAATGCTCTTAAAGCCATATCTGCAGCAGAATAGGGATACCGGACGTAAAGGCATCACCTCTGGGATAATAACCATCCAATCCGTGCAGGTTTCTGCCAGAAGGACAGTCATCACATTGCCGGCACCACGCTTTCAGGAATCGACTATGTCCACCATCCTTGAATCAATGAAGCCGTCATAGGAAACAAAGAACATTTCCGCAAAGAGGCACAGGACAAAGGCGAAGTCCCTACGATCAGAATACTCTAAGCTATGGGGAGCAGCCTCACCATAAAATCCGGGAAAGCAAGTAATGTCGATATGGGTCCTATGAAGAATCCTCTTTGAGAACTCGAGGTTATAACCGAAAATTTTAGTAAGCCATCAGGCAGGTGTCATGTGGGAAGTGGGCATCATGGCCCCACCATGAGTTGGATTTCCCGTAACAGCACAGAATTCCTCAAAGTAGGGCACAACTCATCTTGAGTTAAGTTGAACAAGTGAGTTCGTGTGGACCAGAAAACGGATGCACCTTGGTGTTGGATATTATGCCCTAGGCCCTTGAGAAAGGCCTATGCGTTATATCATAGCTTCAATGTTATAGAGCTAACAAACCTGATTATTATATCTTTTGCATGTTTATTATAATGATCAATGTCCCTAGCACTTATGAAGGGCTAGCATGAGTTTAATGGATAATCATATGATGATTATAGCGCATAGGATGCGGATTAAACTTGTGGGTACATGTTAGAGAACAAGTACTGGATAGACCCGTTATGAGATTTATGTCATGGTCAAATGTCATAATTAAATCTCATAATAGTTATATCATTTATCCTTAGACCTGAGATTATCATAGTATTCCACATGATGAACATTATGTTTGACGTACTCAAACGCTACCCCTAACCGGGTGGTTATAAAGGCTACGATTGGCATAATCGGATTCTTGTAGGGAAGAATGATAAGACAAGATGGGATTTGTCCCTCTCTCAAGAGAGATATCTGCTTGGCCACTCGATGAGTGAGATTGATAATAGTGTACGGCCGTACCCAAATGAATTGAAGCGTTCAATGTTATTTGCTCATATCAATCTACTCGAGATCGAGAAAGCATTGGACAACATAAGTTGACGTGGACCATGACTTATGTCCAATATGATATCGTGTGACAAAAGGATTGTGATATGTTCTATAAGGTTACTTTGGGCTTTCAAAGTTATACTAATTGGGTAGTCATAATGGCTTGCTAGAGTCCGCTTATGACTTACGGGTTCTGACTCGTTCGGACTCGTTGCCAACTTAGTATAATCCTATTGGGTTACACACAATAGAACGGATCGAATAAGGCACAGAAAATAGGAAAAAATGGATCCTGCTGGAAGGATCCATACGGATGGTTTGGGAGCCACCCAACCAATCCGTACGGATGGTTTGTCCGGCTGAAAACAGTTTGTTCAAGACTTCTTGTGTGACAAGGAATTCTAATCCCAAAAGGAATTAGGTTTATTCCCTACTATATATGTGTGCAGCCGGGTTTAAGAAACCTAATGGTTGATTTTAGAAATCATAACATGTTGTTTGAGAAACAATTACACACATATAGAGGGGATTATTAGTTTTGAGATTTAGAATCATCATAACTCAATAATCAATGAAGCAAAATAATTCTTACGAAGAAATCGTTTCTTCAACAAGCCTTGGGTCTAGCAATCCAGATCAAGAAGGTGTTCATGATATCCATTCGACGTGTGGATACCGATGGAGGGTGTTTCCTTTAGCACCTTAAAGTCCGTGTTCATGGATTCGATCTTCAAGGGTATGTTTCTTTCATCTTGTATTTAATTTAATCAACATGCACGGATCGGGGCTCTTGGGTGTTTGATTTTATCTGTTTATTCCGCTGCGCATGATCATCAAAACCCAACAGTGGTATCAGAGCCCCGTTCATTGTTGATTGTTTTAGTATATCATGTTGAAATTGTTTAATTCGATTATATAATATATACATGATAATAAGATGAATGTGTGATTTGAGTTTTATATATGAGATATAAAATTTATGATCATGAATATGGGGATTATGTAATTATTGTATTGATTTGATCCATATGAATAATTGCATGTTTGGGATATCAATAAGTAACTGGATTATGTGTATTGATAATTTGGATCTAATTTGTGTATGTAATAAATTGTTTATTTATGGTATTGATTAGATCGAATTAAATTCGTAATCTGTAAATTCATGTTTCTGTAATCTGATTATGTATAAACATGATATTGGATTTGGTCGAATTTCTGAAATTCTAAAAAACCTGGAAATCTGGGATCCTACCAATGGATCTGTACGGATGGTTTGGATGATGCCAAACTGATCCGTACGGCTAGTTTGGAAATTCCCAGATTTGATTCTGTTTTCTGGTGTTCAGATTGTTCTGTAAATTGTTTACAGAATTTGAATCTGGAAACTGAAAACTGCTTTCAGACGGCTGGTTTCCGAAACCGTGTTTCCTGAAACAGTTTTCGGCCGAAGAATTCAAAAGGAATTGCAGAAATCAGAATTATAAAGAGTTTAGAACTGCTGTAATCTGTGAGATTAAGAGACAATGAAAGATCTTGAAACAAGTATCCAATATATACGGGAATGTGGATGCCTTTTGGCTTAGTTTCGACCGTATAGAGAAGTTTCTTGGTTTCTTGATCTTAGCACGGAAATGTGGATGCCTTTTGGCTTAGTTTCGGCCGTGCGGTTTGTGCTTTCAATTTCAAGATGCTCTGTGGTGACCGGTTTGGAAAATTCTGATTCTAATCTTTTTTTCAGATGGCTGGTTTTGGAAACCTTGTTTCCTGAAACAGATTTAAGTTCAGAAGTCCAAACTGTTAATGAGATCAGAATCTTAAAAGAGTTTAAGATTGGCGTAATCTTAAAGTTTCAGAATTTATCCCTATACAAAGTGCAAATAGTTTGCAGAGAAGGAAACTATATTTGGATTAATTCATTGCATGGATCAATGGCAGGATTACGCCTTGTTTCTGGGAATGCGAATGAAATATCCAATCTGTAAATCGTTTACAGATAATTTAGATTCCGTCCCCACAATGTTGCTTCATAATTGAATCACAAGATTTTGCTTCTGTTAATTAATATGATTAGTTAACCTTGATTATGCAAAGACTATATTATATTATGACATAATTAAATATATGATGCATATCTCTAAGCAAATAAACCTTCTTAAAACTTAAGTCATGTGCCAATCCATTATTAAAACACTTGTGAGTACACCGGGTATTTTTATGTGGGCTCTGCCAAAGCGAGGTGCATTAATTCTATCAGTGTATGAGCAAGATGAAGAATGAGAGTTTCCTATACGTTTAACGTGGTTTGACTTAATTAGGCTATCAAAAGACAAAGTTTTGGGCCTAAGGCACAAGATGAGATTAAAACATGTCTGACATAATATGTCTAACAAATCTCATAAAGGATCTAAGAATCATATATGATATGATTGACAAAGATTTGTCTACCTAATTAATTTAATTTTGAGCAGTATCGCCAAAGCGGACTTGAAATTAAATTAAAGTTGGATCTTAGCCTACTTAAATTATATTATACAATTGTTGTATTTGGTGTATAATTTAATGGGAGTATTTATGAAATACATTATATGTCTCTAAATGATAATAGTATGAAATATATGTGTATATTTATTTGCATATTTTGTAGAATGTCTTAAACTATAATCATGTATAATCACTGCAATAGACCCCACTTAAAGACAATAAGATTAACTTCCTTGACCTAGTCATGAGCTTAAGAATTGTTCTAAAGCAAGAACGGAAGTTATGAATTCTTAATAAATCCTATTCCTAAGAAACCTTATGCCTTAAGGGTGGACAAAGACATTGATTAGAAACATGTGGATGATTCTATAGATGTCAACTGTCCTACGACTTGCTATCATGTGTTTGGAACTTTAGAAGTATCTAAAACGTATGAATGCTTATGCGATAAGCAATCTCGTAGGAAACGTTCCTACAAGCAAGAGAGGCAAATAAAGTTTGAGATTGATTAGAGCCTAACATTCATGTGATGAATGAAAGGTATGTTAATAAGTTCTCATGTTTTGAACATAGAGAAACATATTAATTACCTTAGATGGCTCGGTAATCAAGTTAGTTTGGAACTAACAACGGATTTGATATTGATTCATGAGCGACATTTGATGTTTAAAATGCTAAGTCTTAATATCAAATAGAAACATTCTCAAACTCTAAAGGTTAATAAGGACAAGGATTTAAGATAAAGGCAAGACAAAAGTTGTCAAGCCTAAAAAGAAATATTTGTGGCAAAACCTAAAAATCCAAAGAATGTAATTTGTACCTTGGCAATAGGATTGACCGTTGGTGAAATGACAATTTGAATTAAAAGATCAAAAGGAAGGGTAGTTGGACTACCACTTCAAGTATTTATGTTAAAACTTCTACCTGTAAGGGTAAAGATTAACCTATGTGGCAATAATGATGCAATGGTTGCAACATTAATCATAGGAACTTGCGAAGTGTCTTTACCTAATAAGTTCATATTTGTTTTGAACAAATGGTGCTATGTTCTTATTTTAAGTAGAAATATTATTTTGGTTTCTTCATTAGAAGATTATGGATATTTCTTATTTCGAATAAGAAAGTGTTCCATTAAATATGATTTGCCTTATTGTATTGCTAATCATATAATGGGACTTAATATCCTTATCTTGGAAGAACAAAATAATGAGCATAACGTAAATAATGGAAATCTGAATATAAGGATGTAATCGTTACATTCTTAAAAAGCATTAATGTCTATATCAAATGATAAGAAACACATATCTAAAATTCCCTGGGACGGACTTTTAAATTCATATGATTTCGAATCATGTGATAGATGTGAATCTTAGAAATTGATCAAGACATCTTTTACTAATAGTAGTAAGAGGAAGTACTCTTTTGAACTTATACATTTTGATGTATGTAGTTTATTAAAGTAACAATGCTAGAAAGGATTTCAACACCTCATGGCAAAACTATTGATGTACTCTGATTAGATCAAAGTAATAAATATTTGAGCCTTGGACTCGATGAGAATTCTGCAGAAAGTCTGCAATTTAAAAAAAACAGAATCTGGAAACAGCAGACGTACGGATGATGTTCCAGAAGTTTACAGATTGCCTGTAAAACACAGTTTTTCGTCTCATAATAAGTCAAACTGGTCTTTAATTATCCTTCTGGATTATGTGCTGGAAACAGCTGCGATTACACTAAATTGAGATTCGTCTAAGGAGGTTCGTTATACCATATAAGATATGGAATGAAAGAAAACTTGGTTTGTCTTTCATAAAGATTTGTGATATGATACTTTTGAGAAAAGTTTTGTCTTGGACAAAATCACACCTAAATCTAATAAATGTATTTTATGGGATATCTTAATTATATTAATTTTACACCCTTTAGAGTACAAATCGTTTGTCACTCTAAATAGCACTTTCTAGATAAATCGTTTATCTCTAAAGAACTAGTGGGAGTAAAATATATCTCGAAGAGTTCGAGACCCAAAAATGACACGGAACCTAAGATGGAAGTTGAACAAATATTCACAAGGAGTTGTGGAAATTCGTTCAAGTATACACAAGAAATTTGCATAACTGATAGGATAGTATCTATAACAAGAAATATTGATTTCTCGTAATAGAAAGTAATAGGGAAGATATCATTGCGAATGATTGACCTATTACCTATCAAGATGCAAAGTCCGCTCCAGATTTAGATCAATGATTTGGAGTCATAAAATCTAAAAGTGTGTATTGATTAAGAAAGACTAATTGAGAAAAGTTAATTCATAATGTCGATTATGATGAAACTTTATCACATGTAGTCATGCTTAATATTATTAGAATTCTTATTGTCATGACTTCATATTTTGAATATGTAATATGACAGATGGATGTCAAAACTATATTCCTTAACAGGAACTTACATTAGGATGTGTTTGATACAACCTAAAAGTTTTTATTGATCCATAAGATTCTAATAAAATATGCAAGTTGAAGAAATTCATGAGATGGATTGAAGCAAACTACTTGGAGTGAAATTTCATTTTGATGAAGTATTCAAAGAGTTTGAATTCATCAAAGATGAGACTTGTGATTACAATATATTTAGTGGGAGCGTAATATTATTCCTAGTCTAATATATATATGGTTGATATATAAATCATTTTGAAAGAGTTTCTAAATGAAAGACTTGGATGAAGCCGCCTACATCCTTGAACTGATTTATGGAGATAAATCTAAAACGTTGATTGGTTAAAGTCAAAGTACTAGTAAAGACAAGATAGTGAA
This sequence comes from Campanula takesimana, assembly GCA_026119855.1. NCBI lineage: Eukaryota > Viridiplantae > Streptophyta > Magnoliopsida > Asterales > Campanulaceae > Campanula > Campanula takesimana. Next base: position 206,683 of record JAOWBW010001416.1, read on the forward strand.
AAGTTCACCATGCAAGACTCTTGGAGAGGTTACTTGCGAAAGTCTAATAGCATTAATCTTTGCAAGATTTAGTCTTAGTAGAAGACTAATGAGCAAGAGTACATGATTAGGATTCCATATGCTTCAGCAATTGGATCTATCATGTAAGCCATGTAAATGTACTAAGACCGTATGTCTCATATACTTGGAGTATGATGAGATGATACCAATCAGATCCTAGTGAAAGTCACTAGTTAAGAAACACTCTTATGTTCTCTAAAAAGAACTAAAGGATGCGTTCTTGATCTTTGATGGAATAAAAGATGACTTGTAATAGTTACATAGATGCATTCTTACAAACCAACAAAGATAAATGTTGCAGTATAAATACATGTTTACGTCTAATAATGGTGTTAGAAGAGTTCCAAATGGACCATTACTATTCTACAAAAGGTTGAGTATCTAGTCGCATGGGATGCAACTAGAAAAATGTTAAGATTAAGATTCTAATTAGTAAACTAGAAATCGTTTCTAGTGTCACTAATTTAATGTACCTTCATTGTGTCAATAATCGTTATTACACAAGTCAATGGACTAATATCTTATCTAGACATATACTCAGACATTTCTATCTTACTCGAGAAATCGTCAAAGATGGGAGATGTCAAAATATGCAAAATACCTCATGATAATAACAAGGATAATTATCCTACATAAGATCGTTTGCAATTATGATGGAGATCATAACTAAGCTCAATGGGTATTGGATACGCGTTGATTGGGCCTAGTGCAAGTGGGAGATTGTTGGATATTATGCCCTAGGCCCTTGAGAAAGGCCTATGCGTTATATCATAGCTTCATTGTTATAGAGATAACAAACCTGATTATTATATCTTTTGCATGTTTATTATAATGATCATTGTCCCTAGCACTTATAAAGGGCTAGCAAGAGTTTAATGGATAATCATATGATGATTATAGCGCATAGGATGTGGATTAAACTTGTGGGTACATGTTGGAGAACAAGTACTGGATAGACCCGTTATGAGATTTATGTCATGGTCAAATGTCATAATTAAATCTCATAATAGTTATATCATTTATCCTTAGACCTGAGATTATCATAGTCTTCCACATGATGAACATTATGTTTGACATACTCAAACGCTACCCCTAACCGGGTGGTTATAAAGGCTACGATTGGCATAATCGGATTCTTGTAGGGAAGAATGATAAGTCAAGATGGGATTTGTCCCTCTCTCAAGAGAGATATCTGCTTGGCCACTCGATGAGTATGCATAAAATACTTCTTTCGGCAAGTAATACTATTTACTTCCGTCCCCAAATACTTTTCTTTTACTTTCTTAACCTTCTGAGTTTATCTTCTTAAACCCCTTTTAAGGTTGATATTCATTCTAGGGTTTGTACTACCATTTATTTGTATTCCCAAAATACCCTTTTTAGTTTACCAAAATATTCGTAGGGTTTCATTGTTTCTAATCCCAATTAATATGTTTTAGGGTTCCATTATACCCACCAAAACACTATTCACAGCATGCACTATTCACAGCACACAAACACTCACCGTTTTCACCTTTAATACACACACACACACACGCATAACACACAGACATAAGCAAGTGCAGCTTCAAACAGCAGATACAAGCAAATGCGGCTCCGAACAACAATTTGGTTCATGGTGAACCATTGAAATCACCACCTCCTCATCAGCAAAGTTCACTCAACAAACTCACATTCAGTTCCAGTCCGCTCAACGGACTTTAAACTGGTAAATGGATTCACTAAACAGATTCCTCCAGTCCGCTCAACGGACTATAAAACGGGCATAACGGGTATGACACACTGAACTCCGCCTAGGTCCACTCACCGGACTCTAAAAAGAGCAAGTAACGGATTCGCCAAACGGATTCAGCTCAATTCAGTCTGCCAACCAGACTCTAAATCAGCAAACGGGATTCGCTAAATGGATTTCATCTTTAGTCCACTCAACAGACTTTAAACCGGCAAACGGACTCACCAAACGAATTCAGCCAGTCCGCTCAACAGACTATAAAACGAGCATAACAGGTACGACACACTGAACTCCGCCTATGTCCGCTCACCGAACTCTAAAAAAGAGCAAGTAACGGATTTTCCAAACAGATTCAGCTCAACTCAGTCTGCCAACCAGACTCTAAATCAGCAAACGGGATTCGCTAAATGGGTTTCAGCTTCAGTCCGCTCAACGGACTTTAAATGGGCATAACGGTTCGGCTAAACGGCTCCAGCCTCAGTCTGTTAACCAGACTTTAAACCTTGACTACGGTGGGCCATCTCATATCACTGTATCTCTTCGCTCACACAGGGAGCGCACTTCTATCCTTCATAATTTCAAATTCTTGCTTTTATCGAGTCTTTGTTTTTTTTTCTTTTTTCTTTGTCGATGTTCTCGGCGGTTGTATTTCTTTCGTCGACGCGTTTTGCTTTGCAATCCACGTCGCCGATGGGCTCTGTAGACACCCCGCCTTGGACCTCTCACCCTGATCGCATACATAGTATTTTTATTTAACTTATTTTTGTTAATTTATGTTACTTCGGTTAAGTTCCTAACTGATTCCGTTAATTTTGGACTAAAATGCATAACAGAGTTAACTTTAGAGTCATTTCTATCATTCTGTCATTTTTAGTCTCGGGCGCCTCCGGCACTGCCATCGGGCCGCGCATGCGTCTCGTCCCTAAGACAGGATTCGCGCGCTTCCCATTTTGGCAGTTACGGATTGCAGTCTTTCCCCCCCCCCCCCATTTTCATGACCACAAAGACCTCTTTTTACCTCCATATTCATCCCCCCTTATTTCATAACTCCCAATCCCACACTTATAGTCATTTCTTTAAAATAAAATATCCTTTTTTATTTTATTTGATTTTCTATTTATTATTTATTTTTCTTTATTTTCTTATTGGTTAGAAAAGATTATTTTCCTCCTATTTTCATTTATAAATACCTCTTCTTTTTACCTTAGAAAGGGACCTCAATTTTGGACCTTGAGACTTCAACTTTCTCTACACCTAAACTCTACACAAATTCTCTCAATAACATTTATCTACAAAAACACTACACAAAGTGTTGCACAACAATTTCTCTACAACAACTCCATCTCCAAGTTAAAGTTTGAAGTTCTTCTTTTCTAAAGGTACTTTATTCTTCTTCTCTTATTTTACTTGTCTAGTCATTGTATGCAATCCCCATAAAAAGGGAACATAACCAAAAAGGCCACTTCACTATTGAAGTTTGGTCAAAGTAATATTCCAACATTCTAAACTCCATTTTAATTTACCATTCATTTCTTAATGTAATTGTTTGACATGTAATTGTTTGACATGTAATTTTTGGCATAAATCAATAAATTATTTACCTTTTTATTTCCCTTTTCTTTCCTTTGCAATTGTTAGCACATTTCTCATATTATTAGAAAGACATTTAGCATTAGAACACCAATAGTAGCAAGACCCGCGTAAGCGGGGCAGAGTGGGTGTTTAAGTACTTCCCACTCCGTCACCTAACCCACGAACCTTTCTTTCTCCTGAATCTTTTGTTTCGTAACATAAATTAGGCTATCTTTAGGTTTTTCTTATATTCCCTTAATAACATAGGTGGTGTGATATCCCCCATCCCACATCGGAAATATGTGGGAATTGAGTGTGCTATATAGAAGGCCCATACACTCCTACTAAGCATCAATTCATTCATTGGACTTTTGGAGGCCTGTGATGGGCTGTGGTTGACCCAATTGAGGAGATGCTTGGTGGGCTAGTGTATGGTACCTATGTGGCGGGTCGGGTCTGCGGACTCGGGTCGTTACAAATAGTATCAGAGCGGAACCCCGGCCTTAAGGCTTGCGAGCTAGCCCGGGGGTACAATCTGGGTATTGATTGACCTTGCCAGGGACGGCAAGGGTTTGAGTGGGGGAGATTGTGATATCCCCCATCCCACATCGGAAATATGTGGGAATTGAGTGTGCTATATAGAAGGCCCATACACTCCTACTAAGTATCAAATCATCTATTGGACTTTTGGAGGCCTGTGATGGGCTGTGGTTGACCCAATTGAGGAGATGCTTGGTGGGCTAGTGTATGGTACCTATGTGGCGGGTCGGGTCTGCGGACTCGGGTCGTTACAGGTGGCGACTCTAAAAATTAAAACCAATTAGACATTCTAGGATCCTTCCACCGCTCTAGCCAAGTAGTGGGGATTTCTCGGGGTATCTACACATACGCACGGCGCAAGAAGAAGATTCAAGAATCAAGAACAAAATTAGGGATGGATTCTGACTTCTTATGGAGCACGCGCATTAAAAGATGTATCCGAAGACACTAGCAATAGCAACTGAAATTATGTACAGAGACACCAGCAACCTATGCCAAAACATGAGACACACGTGTTATGAAGAAGAAATCTTACGGGGCGCGTGAATCAAATAATTTCTCAACAAACTATGGTATATAGAGATGCTAAAACCTCAGGATCGCAGGATTCAGTAAAACGGTAACGTAGACGGTATATCGGGATGCAAGTGTCTCGGGGTCGTTTGGGTTATGCCAATAACACTTTCGATTATATCGTGATGCATGTATCTCGGGATCGATTTGGTTATAAAGGATGTGTAGCGGTTCCTTAAACTGCATCAAGATTTATAAGGGTTCCTCAACCTGCATCAATTTACTCTCGCTGGGGAAATCAATTGATTTGGGTAATTTATAGTGGTCTTCCGGACCGGTGTTCGTTAAATTTGGATTTTATAGTGGCCTTCCGGGGCGAAGATGATTAATTTTGTAAATTATAGGGAAAAAGCTCATTAAATTTGGAATTTATAGGGGTCTTTCGTGTTGGAGATTATGCCATAGGCCCTTGAGAAAAGCCTTACGTTGCATCATGTTCTCATTTGTTATGGAGATAACAACCCTGGACTATTATATGTTTTACATGTTTATTATAATAATCCCCGTCCCTAGTACTTATGAAGAACTAGTATAAGTTTAATCGATGATCATATGATGATCATGTGTATGTGATACAAATTAAACTTATGGGTACTTGTTGGAGAACAAGTACTGGACTTGACCCACCTATGAGATTTATGTCATGGTCAGATGTCATAATTAAATCTCATAATAGTTATATCATTTATCCTTAGACCTGAGATTATCATAGTCTTCCACATGATGAACACTATGTTTGACGTACTCAAACGCTACCCTAACCGGTGATTATAAAGGCTACGATTGGCATAATCGGATTCATGTAGGGAAGAATGATAAGTCAAGATGGGATTTGTCCCCTCTCTCAAGAAAGATATATGCTTGGCTTCTCGATGAGTGAGATTGATGATAGTGTATGGCCGTACCCAAATGAATTGAAGTGTTCAATTCATTTACTCATATCAATCTACTCGGGATCGAGAAAGCATTGGACAACATAAGTTGACGTGGACCATGACTTATGTCCAATATGATATCGCGTTATAAAAGGATTGTGATATGTTCTATAAGGATGAACGAACGTCGTTAAGTTATATTAATTGGGTAGTCATGATAGCTTGCTAGAGTCCGCTCATGATTTATGGGTTTGACCTTGGTTGGACTCATTACCAACTTAATATAATCCTCTGGGCTCACACACAAAAGAACGAATCAAGAAAAGGAAAAAACTGAGTTTCTGGCGGGCACGATCGTGCAAGTTATAAAGCTCGACCGTCCCAAACGGTTTGGCACGACCGTGCTAGTTAACAAGCACGACCGTGCCAGAATTCAACTTGGGCATGTCTTGTTCGCACCAAGTGGCACGACCGTGCCACTTTGTGAGCACGACCGTGCCAGAGTTTCTGGAGCCACATTTTGGTATGTTTAATTGGGTGACGGGATTTAGGTCTTCTAGGTCATTAAGGGTTAATGACTAGGGACTATAAATATATCTTTTCATCAGCCATTAAACCAATGCAACCTAGTATGTTTGAGAAACATAATTCTTGAACCAAGATTGTGAATCAAAGATCAAGAACACCAAAATTCATATAGCATTTGAATATTAGAAAAACGTGTTTTCTAATGGGTCTAGCAATCCAGATCTAGAATGGTTCTAGATATTCGTTCGTGTGTGGATACACATAGAGGATGCTTGCTTTAGCATCTCATGTTCGTGTTCATGTGATCGTGATCCGATGAGCTTGAAGAACGGGGAGATCAAATCTAAAGCTTGAAGATTTGAAGAACCGGAAAATTTAAACGCTCTACAACGGTTAGTATTCTAAATTCATCTTGCTATTAATTTAATCATCATGAATGGATCTTGGGGCTTAAGGTTTTGTTGATTTTATATTGCTTTATTCCGCTGCGCATGTTGCCTTAAAATCCAACAGTGGTATCGGACCTTGTTCATGTATGGTTATTTTAATATTATCATGTTTGATATATGATTTGATTATATGATCTAGCATGATAGAATTTAGAATAAGGGATTTATGTGAATTGTTTGGTGAAACAATTATATATTTGATATAGTATGATTATAAACAAGGTTTTCAAGTTGCTTGATTAATATGATTAATCTATTTATCGGATCATCAATTTCTATAATTGGATTATTGAATTGATGATTCTTGATCTTGAAGAACAAATTGTTTGTTCTTAGGGTCTGATGTTTATGATAATTTGATTATCATAAATAGTTGAACTCTTAAAGGATCAAGATTTAATAAATTGCGATCGTGCGGTTCGCGTGCAATACACGTTTTATGCAGAATTTTCGTCCAGAATTTTCGTGCAGATTACGTGCAGCGCACGTGTAGTCCAAAATTTTGTGCAGAATTTTCGTGCTGTTCGCGTGCAATGCACGAATTCGTGCAGATTTTTTGGGTAGTTCGCGTGCAGTGCAGATTTCTGAATTTGTGTTTTTCAGACTTGGAGATGCATTGTAGAATACATATTGTTCATGGAATTGGATTCTATGAAGTAATGTATTCTTAATAGAGTTGGACTCTATGAAAGAATTCATTATTCAATATGTATTATACCAAGAGTAGGACTCTATGAAAATCTAAAATTCATAATTCTATTCACATAGTATCCATTCATTAATTAATTAGATTAATTATATCTTTGTTATTCGCGTTGCTGTATGAAAGAACCTTCTTGAAAATTTAATTCATGTGTCAATCCATTATTAAAACACATGTGAGTACACCGGGTATTTTTATGCGGGCTCTAACCATCGCGAGGCGCATTAATTCTATCAGTGTATGAGCATGATGAGTGAAAGAGTGACTCATATACGTTTAACGTGGTTTGACTTAATTAGACTATCATAAGAGTTATGGGCCTAAGACACAGATGAGATTAAAACATGTTTGACATAAGATGTCTAACAATCTATGCATCTTGCCCTCGCGGACGTAAGATCAAGTTAAATATGGATCTTAGCCCACTTAAAATTATATTATACAATTGTTGTATTTGAAGGTTATATAATTTAGTGGGAGTATTTATAAAATACAAATAATTTATCCCTTAAATGATTGGTATGAAATATAGGTGTATATTTATTTGCATATTTATGTAGAATGTTATATTATGCTTTAATTATGTTTATTACTGCGATTTGTTCTTTAAAAGGAAAAGTTAAATGAGAATGAAATTAATTTCTTTGATTGGATCATAAGCTTAAGAATTGTTCTAAAGCAAGAACGGAAATTATACATTCTTAATAATCCTAAGTAACCTAAATTGCAATATTAATTTGATTAATATGTTCCATAGGATCATCAAAATTTAATGTGATTAACTTGTTAATGATCTTAGATTCATGAATAAAATTTGTTTATTCTTGGTTTGGATGATCATGATGATTTGATCACCATGAACACCAAATCCTAAATGAATCAAGGAAAGCAATTTTAAGGTAAATTTTGGAAATTTAAAATCTACCGCTTTTATGATATATATATATATATATATATATATATATATATATATATATATATATATATATGAGTTGGATTTAATTATCAGATGACTGGTTTTTGAAACTGTGTTTCCTGAAATTAAATGTCAAGTTCAAAACTACTTTGGGTTGAATCTAGTTTTAGATGACTGGTTTACGAAACCGTGTTTCCTGAAAAGTGATGTCAATTCAGAATTCAGATAAAACTGAAATCAGAATCATGAATTGTTCTTGATTGCTGAACTCAATTAAATTGATGAGACATAGAATTTAGAAACAAGACTACAAATTCATACCGAAATGTGGATGCCTTTTGGATTAGTTTCGGCCGTAATGGACTGTTCTCTAAATTTCTGAATGATGTACGGAATTGTTGATGCCTTTTGGCTTAGTTTCGGCCGTACAGTTTGTGCTCTCGATTTCTGAACTATCATGCGGTAAGATGATGATCTAAGTCGAAAATTTGATTTTTGACTTTATGAATTTCTAAAAGGGAAGAGGATCAAAAGGATAAAGATAAGACAAATGTTGTCAAACCTAAAGGAAATAATTGTGGCTAAAATAATAACTCTAAATAATACAATTTGGTAACATGGCAATTGGATTGACCATTTAAAATTGCAATCAAAATTCTGGATAATCAAAGAAAGTGAATGGTAGTGAGACTACCACTTCGGACATTTATGTTATAAGATTAATCTTTCTACTTTTAATTATTGAGTATTGGATACCGGATTTGATCCCACATTTGTAAAATGTGCAAGAATTAGTAAATTGAAAGACTACTTAAAGTTAAGTTAATCTACGAATGGTAATGATGCAAGAGTTGCAACATTATTCATAGAACACTTATGAAATGACTTTATTTATTAAGTAGAAAAGTCTTATTTTGTTATAAGATAATGAAGGATATTTATTTCTGTAGATACCCTGGGGGAAACCACGGCTTTAGGCTAGAGCGCGTGAATTGTCCTAGGATGTCTAACTTGATTTTAGATTGTTTTAGAGTCGCCACCTATGTTTTGAGGAACATAAGAAAAACATATTGATTGTAGCTTAAGTTTGATTACGAAAACAGAGATTCTTTGTTTTGAGGTCCGGGGGTTAGATTACGAGATGGGAAGTACCGAAACACCCATCTCGCCCAACTTAAGTTGGTCTTGCTTGATCAAAATCTACATGAATGAAAATGTTCTTCTTCTTCTTCTTTAAGTCATAAAAAAGGGGGTTTAAAATAGGATTTGGAATGTAGGAGATAACTCCTTAACCAACCTCAATGAGATGAGGCGATCATTAGAGTCATGTCCCAAAATGATTTGGGTGATTGCACATTTGGTTAAAGTAAAAGAGAGAGAGGAGATGAAGTAGAAAAGAAAGCAAAAGATGGACTTTTACCTACAATTTGAAGAACTTCAAATGTTGCTTGATGAGATCCTTGGAGAACCTTTAGAGAGTGATTTTTTATCTAGTTTTCGATGATTTTTTCCGATTGGTTTTCGATCCTTGAAAATGGAGGTAAAAAGAGGTTTTTATAGGTGAAAGAGGGGTGTTTTTGGTGCCAAAACTCAGTCACCAAGAAATCCTTCCCGGGCAAAATCCTGTAAATTGAGCAAGGGAGAGAATCCTGGCCAGAAATCTGTAACTGACGCCCAGAGGTACGCGCTTCCTGCTTTGGGTGCGGGAGGCGCGTGCGTCTGGCTCCTCCTGTCGGAGGCGCGCGACTCGGAGAAGGTAATTTTGACAGAATGGACTAGAAAGTTAGCCCTGTTATTCAGTTTAGTCCCTGGACTTAACTAAGTCAGCCAGAAACTTAACGGAAGTGACAGAAACTAACGAGAAACGCTTAAAATGGGGAGAAACACAAAATCAAATGTGCAATCGGGGTGAGCGGTCCAAGGCGGGGTGTCTACAGAGCCCCTCGGCGACGTGGACTGTAAAGCAAAACGCGTCGACGAAAGTTAAAAACACCCGCCGAGGACATCACCAAGAAAAGGCAAAGACTCGATGAAAGCAGGAATTTGAAATTGCGAGAGATAGTGGTGCGCTCCCTGTGTGAGCGGCTTTTGCTGGAGTGTTGTATTGGAGCTCATGGGAGCTTGTCTCGATATGGACCGAGTTTGTTGAGTTGGGGCTCATGGGAGCTTGTCTCGATATGGACCGAGTTGCCGACTTGGAGCTCATGGGAGCTTGTCTCGATATGGACCGAGTTGCCGACTTAGAGCTCATGGGAGCTTGTCTTGATATGGACCGAGTTGCCGACTTGGAGCTCATGGAGCTTGTCCCGATATGGACCGAGTTGCCGACTTGGAGCTCATGGGAGCTTGTCTCGATATGGACCGAGTTGAATGTTTTGAATGAGGTCGTTAGTGAACCCTTGTTGACGAATCCGTTAGTGAATCCGTTTGATGAAATATTGCTTTGAAGTCTCGTGCCATTTGGAGTCACACTTGACTTTTTGAATTGTGGGGTACGGGCACAGTTGACCGCGACCAGAAAAAATGTTCCTGCTGGGGATGAAATGTTGAGATTGACTCTTGAGGGGGGTGTGGCACCCGTGACAGAACTTAAGGAGTTTGGAATCCGTGGGGAAACCTTGATACGATGCATGGATTTTTGCATGGGAGACTGATCCTGCCTGATGATGGGAAGAGCGCGCGTCCGGGACTCGTTGTGGGACGCGCGCGCCTCAGGTAAATTTATGTCGGGAGGCGCGCGCCTGGCGCATAAGTTCAGCATATTTAAACAGGCTGTTTGCTGTTTTCGGCCATTTTTTCAAAAATTTGAAGAACCCTCCAAATTCCAAGCCCAATTTTCGTAGAGAAATCACCCCAAAACACTTTCTCGCTGCTCTAGGATTAATTCCGTCAAAGAGACGATGTCGGATCGTCAGCAATCACCTCCGTTTGAGATGCCACAGGGCGAGGAGCCCGAAATTGGGGTTGAAGCTATGGACCCGAGCTTGCTTACTTTCCGGCCTCATACCCATATTTCTCACTTCGTGACTTCGGGTTTGGTAAGAATGCCTCACCTCTGTCGATTTCGGGTTTCATGAAGTTCTGTTTTCTTTACCCGAAATATTGCTGCAGCAGCTTTATTGATCATTCTTTGCATGTTGTTTGTTGTTGCTGATTTGTTGTAAGGAACATATTGGGATGTCCTATTTTCACGTTCACACACTTGCTTGTACATTGTTCCGCCGTTGAAATCTCTGTGTTGAGTTCATCCGTTTTCTAGCAGTCGTGCTGATGAAATTTTTGATGTTCCTCTTTTCCTTTCAGGAGTGGACCCGTTTGACAGAGATTCGCGGTGGGGCTCATGGGCCCATATCTATATGGAAGAGGTTGCCCGAGAATGTTCGGGCCCAAGTCACAGGGACTCATTTTGGTCTTTTTGTCACTAGTCTCCCAGCTTTGAAGAATGACCCCGATGTGGTTCAGGCATTGAGGGAGAGATGGTGGGATACCACCCATACCTTTCATTTACCCATGGGCGAGGTGACTATGACGCCTACTGATTTCACAGCTTTGACGGGCTTGCCGTTCATGGGGGTGCCTGTCCCTTTTGGTTTGAGAGGGGCTGTTCGGACTCCGAACGAGTTACTGGCCTTGGTTGACTGCCGGTTCGAGGTTAAGAATTCTCGAGTGACATGGGGGAGAATCCGGGCTTATTTCAGCATCTTGATGGCTGAGGCTCGAGGTGTCACTGCTGATCGGGTTGATGCTGTGGCCCGTTGCTTCATTTGGTACTTGTTATCCCACACTCTGTTTGCCAACGGGGGATCTTCGGCCTCTTTGGCTCTGCTTGACTTGTTAGTGGACTTGGACCAGATCGGCCAGTATAACTGGGGCGCAGCGGGCTTGGCTGCTTGTTACCACGGCATGGATTTGACCAGCCGCTCGACTACCAGCTCTGTTACGGGCTTCAGCTTGCTGTGGGAGGTATACCACCTACTGTCCCTTTTATATCCTCCTTGCCTTAGTCATAACTGCCTTTTTCGTTGACTGTCATTAACTTTGCTTCTTCCTCTTGTCTACAGCTTTGGGCTTTTGCTATCCTGAATCTGAGGGATTTCAAGATTGCCAAGGAAGGCCAGCCCCAGTATCCGGACTGCGCACGGTGGGCGTATAAGGAGAGGAATGTGAAGACTGGCACGAATCCCATTAGTCTTACTTCGGCCCGACGGCACTTGGACACCCTGAGGCCTGAGTCTGTTGCCTTCTCTTTGTATCCGTGGAGATCCGTTCAGCACTGGTTTGAGCACACTCTTATTCCTACCCGTTCTCGGCTTTTGATGAGTTCGAGTGAGTGCATGGCTCTGTACTTGGGAGACAGAGTATTTTGGCAGCATGGTACCCAGGTGACAGACTTTTACACCCCTCCTCGTCCTGTAGTTCCAGACGTTCCTCCTTTCTGCCCTCGTAACTGGAGGTCACTTTCAGAGGCTAATCGTGCGGCATATATGGTAGGGGTTGATGTCGTCCCTTATATTCACTTGGATCAGGATTATGGCCTCTTCAGGGAGAACAACTTGATGCAGGGCTTTATGTTCGCTGATCCGAGGAGATCACAGGCTGCTCCTTCGACCTCCGCTCGGTTTTATACTACCGGTGCCGGGTATTGTTTTGATCCTCCTTTGCCTCCTCCTTATTACACTTATTCAAACTTCGGGGTCTTTGAGGAGCAGAGGGAGATTGTTCCCGAGGATATGTCACCGGAGAGAGAGCCTCCCGCTCAGGCTGCTGTGGTATGTTTTTCTGACCATCTTTGCATTTTCTCAGTTCCAGTCTTGTTTTTTTTCTGTCCTTTGTATTGATGTAATTTCCTTTCCCCGTTCTTTATTGCAACAGGTGCCCGTAGCTTCTTATAGGCACTTGGGTAGGCAGAACAAAGGGATGAGGCGGAGGCTCCGTCAGCTGGAGGAGAGGGTGCTGGAGCTGTGCAGGGATATTGCTGCCATGACTAGAGATGCTGCTGGTGCTGTCTCTGGTGCTGCGAGAGGAGCTGCCCGAGGTGCTCGGGGCATGGGATGAGGCTGCAGGGATGCTGCACTGGACATTGATGAGGCTGTCTCTTCGACGACGCAGTCGCTGAGCAGGAGTCTGAGCCATAGTAGGAGTCTGAGCCGAGAGGGTAGCCAGAGCCGGGGCGGCGCCAGTTCATCGGGGAGAGCTGCCAAGAGAACCCGTCCTGAGGTTGTGATTGAGACATCTGAGTCTGAGGATGATGACGATGATGATGATGAGGATGATGATGAGGAGACCGAGAGCGGTAGCAGGGGGTGAGCACAGTGTTGGTGATGACGTGCCCGAGCTGTTGTGGCTGAGAGGATGAGTGATTGAAACACTTTTACTTTTGCCTGTAATAACATTTAACATGTATTTACAATCCTAGTTATCTTACTACTCATTTCATGTTCTATTAGCGACTCGATCTTAGATGTCGACTCTTTACAAACAAATGTGTGCCCAAAGATGCTTGTTGTCGATGCTTGAACTCCTTTTTGTTGCTGGGATTTGATTTTGCTGCAGGTTGGATATGTTGAAGTGCTTGGGTTCTGTTCTGAACTAACAAGGGCTGTTTCTGTCTGAACTGCTGTCAAAGGCACGCGCGTCGGGCCTTGCTTGTGGGAGGCGCGCGTGTTGTGAATCCCTGGTCGGAGGCACGCGCTTCTGGCCTGCTGAATTACAGCCCCTTTCTTTTCTGATTAGAATGTTCCAACAGCTATAAATTTGAACTATTTTCGACCAGAATGGTCACACAGCATTCTTTTGCAAACACTTTCTCCTCCTAAATCACAAAATTCTTGTCATAATGGCCCCAATGACTTTCTCCTTTGAAGTTAAGGTTTCCGTCCCCGAGGGTGAGAAGTCCGTTCCAATGGTGAGCGCCGTTCCAGCTGTGGGGTCCGTCTCGATGGTGGAGAAGCGTCCGAGCGTTTTTGATCGTTTAGGAAGGCGGACGATGTTGTTGACCCCGTGAGACCGGTGGTTCATGTGCGGGACTATAGACCCCGTCATTTTCCCAAGAAGAAGAAAGGTAAGGGAAATTCCTCATATGTGTGGAAGCGTCCCATGGTTGTCCCCGCTAAGGCTCCGCTTGATAAGGGTAAAGGGAAAGCCGTTGATGAAGCTCCGTCCGTCCTAGCGTTTTCTCCCGTCTTGGCGGTCCCAAGAATGTTCCGTCCCCATCCAAGAAGACTAAAGGACATAACAAGAAGCAATGGGTTCCCAAACCTAAGAAAGATTAGATTTTTTCTTTGTACCCCAAGAGATTGCAATTAGACCACTTTGTTTTAGGATTTAATATTTTGATGTCTTTTGTTGCTCAATAAATCCGTTGTAATGGTTTGAATAATTCATTGAATGAATAAAAAATTGCATTTTGTTATTTGAAGTGAATTGGGTATTTTTGATATGTTTTAGACCGCACCCGAAGGTTGCCTACGTTCCTCCAGTTGGGAGGCTCAGGTCTTCGTAGTTCAAATAAACAAAGACCATTTTTTTTTTTTTTTTTGTGCACCCTGTTTTTTGCCTAGACCGCCCTTGCGGGTTTTCAATCTAGCGGGCTTCTTTTTTGCACGTGCTCTAATTTTTGCCTAGGCCGCCCTTGCGGGTTTTCAACCTAGCGAGCGATTTTTTTTTTTTTTTTTTTTTTTTTTTTTTTAATGGTCTTTGTTTATTAAGCGTAGAACCTCTTGAGCTTGTCGAGGTTGACCTCCTTTGGCAGCTGGTCACCATCTAAATCCACGAGCCGGACTGCACCACCGCTTAGTATCTTTTTGACCACGTACGGACCGATCCATCGGGGTCCCCATTTCCCCAGGGGATTCATGGCATTAGGAGGATGTTGTCTTAAGACCAAATCTCCCACATTGATGTTTCGAGGCTTCACTTTTTTTTTGTTGAAAGCTCTTGCCATCCTTTGCTGATATGCCCTCGTGCGTTCGAGTGCTCCTTAACCTTTTCTCGTCGAGTAAGGCTAGCTGTTCGTATCGACTTTGCATCCAGTTGACCTCGTTGACTTGATTCTCGAGGAGGACCCGTAGAGATGGGACTTCAAGTTCGATAGGGAGTACGGCTTCAGAACCATAGACCAATACATAAGGAGTTTCTCCTGTTGCGGATCGTATTGATGTGCGGTAGCCCCACAATGCTAATGGTACCTTCTCGGGCCAATCCCTTCCGGTTGAGGCCATTTTCTTGACGATGGTCTCGATGGTCTTATTTGCTGCTTCGACTGCGCCATTTGCTTGGGGCCGGTAAGGAGATGACTTGTGCTTGGTGATCTTGTATTCTACCAAGAGTGCATCCTTTTCCTTCTCAAAGTGAGAGCCGTTGTCGGAAATGATTTCATGAGGCACGCCGTATCGGCACATGATATTAATCTTTACAAATTCGGCCACTTTCTTGGCGTTGAGGGTTCGATAGGCTTGTGCTTCGACCCACTTTGTGAAGTAGTCGACTGCCACTAGGACGAATGACTGCCCATTGCTCCCGGCAGGATGAACTTTACCGATGATGTCTATCCCCCAACAAGAGAAAGGCCAAGGTGTGACCATGTTGTAAAGTTGTGAGGGTGGAGCATGTTGTAGATTAGCGTGGAACTGGCACTTGGCACACCTTTGACTTTCTCGATACAGTCTCGTTCCATAGTGCTCTAATAGTAACCAATGCGAAGTATCTTCTTGACTAGCATAAACCCATTCATGTGGGGTCCACATTCTCCTTCATGCACTTCACACATTATCTCTTGAGCTTCGGTCTCATTGGCGCATAGGAGATTGATCCCGTCGTGGTGCCTTTTATAGATTCGGTCCCCAATCAGTACGTACCGAGAGGCTAACCTTTGCAGAGCTGCTTGAGACTTCTTATTGATGTTCTCGGATAAGTGCCATCTTTGAGAAAGTTCATGATATCCGAATACCACGGAGAGTTTGTTTGAACCTCGTTGATCTCGATACTCATGCAATATGCCGGACTGTTCCTTCGAGCAATTTTGAAAGGCTTCACCATTTTCCCTTTGGGCATTTCAACTAATGAAGCTATAGTGGCCAGTGCATCGGCGAAGCGATTCTTATCTCTTGGCAGGTAGTTGAAAGTGATCTCTTGGAATTGTTCAACCAGTTCTTCAAGGTGCTGACCATATTGTTGGAGAGTCGGGTCTGGGTTCGCCATTTACCCGATTGCTGATTGATAAGGAGCAAAGAGTCGCCGAACACTTCTAGTTCCTTGACGTTTCTTTCGAGAGCTGCTTCGAGCCCTGCTATGCATCCTTCGTACTCGGCATGTTGTTGGTAGCTTCGAATTCCAGGCGGTATGGCAATGGGAGTGTAGATGTCTTTTGATCGACAAGCAATACCCCTATACCAAAACCGTGTTTATTAGCGGCGCCATCGAAAAAAAGTTGCCACTTGTCTTCCTCGGTTGCAGTACAAATTAAATGCTCGTCGGGGAACTGTACATCTTCCCCCTTCACTTCGTCACACGGGAATTCGGCAAGCTGGTCACTGAACACTTTCCCCCTGACGGATTTTAGTGTGACGTAAGTGATATCATAGCGGCGAGCATGAAGTACCATTTGGCTATTCTCGTTGACATGAAAGGCTTCTCGAAGATGTAGCGGAGCGGGTCCACCTTGCTACTAGCTGATCGGAAAAGCTTCCATATAGTGTTTGAGCTTTTGAGTGACCCAAACCAATGCTGCACATGACTTTCTAAGACAGAGTAGTTCTTTTCGCCTCCTTGGAATCGGCGACTGACAAAATAAATGGCGTTCTCCTTTGTGGACTCTCGTTGCTCTTGTGCTAACATAGCCCCTAGGGCTTCATCATTGACAGTGAGATAAAGCAACAGAGGTTTCTCTTGTGCGGCGGAACTAGAACAGGAGGGCACGTCAAGTAATGCTTCACTTGGTCGAAGGCTTCTTGGCACGCATCGGTCCATTCTAGAGCCACATTCTTCTTGAGTAACTTGAAGATTGGCTCGCACATGGAAGTGAGTTGGTGCACAAACCGACTGATGTATTGTAGTCTGCCCATGATGAAACCTTTAATCTCTTTCTGCGTCTTTGGAGGAGGCATGTCAATGATTGCCTTGATTTTGGAGGGGTCTACTTCGATTCCCCTTTCAGTGACCATATAACCAAGAACTTTCCTCGGATAACCCCGAATGTGCACTTTGCAGGGTTGAGCCTCATCTTGTGTTGACGAAGCCTTTCGAAGAACTTGCGGAGATCGATTAGGTGTTGACCATCGGTTCCTTTGGAGTGAATGATCATGTCGTCCACATAGACCTCGATTTCTTTGTGAATCATATCGTGGAACAAGTCTGTCACGACTCTTTGGTAGGAAGCCCCAGCATTTCTTAACCCAAATGGCATGACTGTGTAGCAAAAGGTACCCCACGGTGTTGTGAAGGCTGTCTTATGTTGATCTTCCTCGGCCATGAGAATCTGATTATACCCAGCGAACCCATCCACGAATGAGCGAACCTCGTAGGCAGCAGTGGAGTCGACTAGCATGTCGATATTAGGGAGTGGAAAATCATCCTTTGGGGAAGCTTTGTTTAAATCCCGGAAGTCTACACAAACTCGAACCTTGCCGTTCGCCTTCCTGACTGTGACAATGTTGGCTAACCATGTCGGATACTCGATAACCTTGATGAAACCCACACTGAGGAGCTTCTCAATCTCTTCTTTGACTGCAGAGACCATTCTGGCTTGATCTTTCTGAGCTTCTGTTTTACTGGCCTGGCATCTTCTCTGATCGGAATCCTGTGCTCCGCTACCTTTCTGTCTAAACCCGGCATGTCTTTGTACGACCATGCGAACACATCCACGAACTCCCGTAGTAATGCAGTCAATCTGTCTCTGTCGTCTCCCTTGAAGAAGCTTCCAATCTTGGTTTCTTTGGCTCTTCTTCGGTACCCAGATTAAAAACATGCAATTCTTCGTCAGCCTTTGGACCATTCTCGCCACGACTACGGACTTGTTGAGCAAGTTCATTTAAGTATGTTGTGTTTTCGTGGTCTATTTCATCATAATTTGAATCGTTATTAACTTGTTTATTAAGTTCATTATTAGTTAATTCATCATTTATGATGTTTGCAATCTCAGGGTACTCAGAAATATCAAATTTTTCATTAGCAAAGAAAGGAAACACACGCTCGGCTATGGCCTCCAAATCCTCTTGGGTGAGGGTATTAGAGACACTCTCGGACTCGAAAGTAAGTGTGAGCTGCTCTTCCTTTATTGCTGTGCGGGGTATGCAACCCATTTCTTGGACTAAGAATTCCTCGGATACCACGGGCCCTTTTGTTGAATACCAATTATTGATCGGCTCGGAGCTTGGCGGGATCTCACTGATAGTCTCGTTTATGATGACGGTGTCATGGATGGCGTTGACTTGGCATTCATTCATTATGGCAAGCTCTTCGAACATGGAGGCTAAATCTATCAGTTCTTCCCCCACGGTGATTTCTGTCTCAGACTCTATAGTCACCTCCTTCCCCGCCATTCACGGGGCGACATGGGAGTTTGTTCCTTTCGGATTTCTGGATCTCACAATCGGAGAGAAGATTTCGAGGCGGGATTTTGACACCTTATTGTAACCCACGGCTCGGGAAAGATCATGTATGGAACGTCTTCCCCTTGGCGGACAAAATAACCATTCAACGTCTTGCGATAAGCCTAAGATTAGGGACTTCATACCGACGGCCTTCTTTACGAGCTCGGGCCTTTTCGTTCTTGATCGCTTGTTCTTGCTTCAAGTCTTCTTGGAGGGCTCATACCTCAAACCGAAGGTCTTCTTGACAAATGGGACTTGCACGGGATGTAGGATTCCTTACTGACATTTCCCTAAGCCTAAACCAGGGAAGTAGTCCATATTCCTCATCATGCGGAGGACTTTGTGATTGCTGGGGGTCCATGATCCGTTTCCCCCTTCTTTATCAATGGCGTTGATTGAGACGCCGGAGAGTGGAGTCTGGTAGACCATGCTGGACTTGGTGGACGGGCTCACCTTTTCTGTGGATAGTGATGTTTTCAGCCATTACGGTCACTATTTCATCACCATTTTGGATCTTGACATATTGGTGGAGAGTTGACGGTACGGCATTAGCACTATGAATCCATGGTCGGCCCAACAGTAAGTTGAACGAGGCCGGGATATCAAGCACTTGGAATGGAACGGACATGACCATGCTCCCAAACTCAATGTCTATTTCGATCATACCCATGACTGCACGGGCGGTGCTGTCATAACCTCGGATTACTTGAGTAGAAGGCTTCAAATCAGAATCCTTAAGCCCCAGTATACCCATGATTCTACCAGGCATGAGATTGAGCGCGGAACCACCGTCCACTAAGACTCTTGAGACGGGCCTCCCCCTTGCTCGTACTTTGAGGTAAATAGCTTCGTTGTGGTCGGAACCAAACGGTGGCAGGTCCATATCGGCAAAGGTGATGACGTTGCTAAATGAATGTGACCAATCATTGCCGTGAGGTCCTCAGGAGTAGTATCGGGAGAGACTGATGTATCATCGAGATTGCGGATGACAAGATCTCGGTGTTTCTTTGAGGATGCAATGAGGTCCCAAATAGAGATGTGGCTTGAGTTTTCTTGAGTTGGACAAGTAGAGGATCTTCGGGAGTGTTGTGAGCTTGCGGCTTTTGAGAAGAGGAGCTCGGTGCGGAAGTGGAAGGATTGCTCGCTATGACTCGACCGGATCGAGTTAGCATGTTGACGTTCCCATCTTGCTTCTTTTTCCTATTCTCTAGTACTTCCCTCATTACCTCATCGTAAGTCACTACATAACAAGAATTGTCAAGTTTATTCATAACATTGGGGCCCCCATTCACAATTGGGATTGAATGGGTGGTCCTCTCAAGTTCTCCTATCTCTATTACATTGACATGCTCGTCATTAGCCACTACAAATTCTTTCTTATCTATGAGATCTTGAATGACGTTGCGGAGAATGAAGCAATCCTCGGTGGTGTGGCCACTATATTGGTGGTAGCCACAATATTTGTGGTGAGCATGATTGGAGTTGATCATCTTGGGTTGGTACCCTTGCACGGGTGTGACTTGACCCTTTGCCTGAGGACCTCGAACACTTCGGTTTGAGTCATACCTTGGAGAGGCGTGTAGACACGGTCACTTCAGGACTTCTTCCCTTGAGGTGGAGGAACCTTTTTGTAATTCCCTTGTCAATAGTGACGGCGTTGACCGAGGCCTCTTTGTGGAGTGGAAGCGGCCTTGTAGCGGTAAGTAGGAGTGGACTTCTTAATCTCTTGAGCAAGTCATCTATGCGACCCCCGTTCATACATTTGGGAGAAGTCGGAGTAGCAAGCCCCACTTAGGTGAGTGCCGGAGATCAATCTTGAGACACTTGAGAAATATGTCCATTTGCTCTTTTGTGTTTGGCCTCTCAACAATTTCAGAGAGTTTGTCATTCCATCTCCTTGTGAAGTCGATGAAGGACTCATTGTCTCGCTGAGTAGTGTTCTCTAGCTCTTTCCTTGTGGGCCGGTGAGTGGTGTTGACTTGGTATTGGTTCATGAAGGCAAGCATGGCGGAGTCCCAATCAAGACGGACAGTGAGCGGGAGAGTAGCATACCAATCTTTTGCCGCCCCTCGAGAGTGAGAGGAAAGCATTGAGCCATCACCTTGGTGGAGAACTTCTTTGGAACCATTGCCCAAATATAAGTCTCAATGTGAGCCATAGGACAAGAGTTTCCTTGAATTTGCTTATGTCGGGCATCTTGAACTTATCGGGAAGAGCGGCCATAGTACTCATGAGGATGGATGATTGATAAAGGCTTGTGTCGGAGCCTTTCCCCATGTTGAGCCCATTGAATTTTTGGTCGTGTAGGCCATGATAGAATCCACCATTTTGGGCTTGTTGTTCTCGGAACTTGGTTCCCCCACTTTCTTGGTGCGGGTGTTGACATAAGGACTCTTGAACAAACCCTCGGTCCATTCGGATTCATCATCATTGTTCTTGTTCTTTCCCTTGGCAAGGTTGGTGAGCTTTTCTTTCATTAGCTCCATTTCGGCCTCGTGGCCCTCCCTTTGGCTGTCGAGGTGGGATGCCAAATGTCGTCTTTACTTTGTGCCTCCTTGTTAAGGGTGGAGACTTGCTCTTGAGGAGTTGAACCATATTGAGAGCTGTTCGAGAGACATGGTGTTGCTGCTGCCGGTCATGGTTGATGTTGGAGCTGTTGGAGTGATCTCTTCACGGACTAACTGATTTGCTGAATCCCGGTGACTTTGTAAGTACCATTGAACCTATATTGCAGAAGAGGCCTTGTCAGTCCTTGAGTAACACTTGCGGTCCATGAAGAGGCTTAGAACACACAGTTGGGCACACGACTCGAACCACATAAGAAAAGACTATTTTTTTTTTTTTATAAGTCGGAGAGAATGAATCCCTTTTGGGGTTTCTAAGAAAATAATGGAATCGTCACACTAGTATATAGACCATCTCGCGGTCCCATATACTCATCGGATTCCATCGCGCTTGTGAATCCTACATGTATCGGGATTAAACTAAATTAATGT
>JAOWBW010001416.1:228315-309922 GCA_026119855.1 Campanula takesimana
TTAACTATTGCGGCTCAATCATTTCTCAAAATTCAATTTCAATGATGAACGCAATAAATACACAAGTACCAGGTATGTTCATTCTGTTCATTTATTATAGGAATCTATGTCTTTTGACATTCCTTTAATTGTTCAAGGGTACTTGTGCAATTAAAATTTTTCCCTCGTTTTACGCTTTTCGAAAAATTTTATTTATGGGATATATTTCTTGCACCCCCAACTTACACCAAAATAGATGTTTTTGGTGTTTGTGCAAAAATTAGTCAAAATTGACTCATACACTTAAAGGGAAAGTGGAGCAGTTTTTCAAAAACCTAAATGTCACATCATGACACTTTGTGTCATTCAGCATTTAATGCACCTATCATGATGAGCCGCCATTTCAAATCCCTCATAAATGCCATCCCTTCAACTTCTCATCTTTTTAAATTTTTGACTGTGTTTTTGCTTTATCAGTGCAAATTTTAAACCTAAATATAAAAAACACATCATCACCTTCCTCTCTTCTCACCTACTCTATTTCTCTCTCTCCCGTCTCACTCCCTCTCTCCCAGACTCGCCTCCTTCTCTTCATCTTCATTTTTCTTCTTCATTTTACATCATATATATAAATTTATGGTCCTAAGAAAGCATCAACATCTACACAAGACGATATGGTATGAATTCTCAAACTTTAATCTCCTTATATTTCTTTTTTTTTTTTTTTTTTTTTTTAAACCCGGATTCATTTTTCTTTGATTTTCTCTGATTCGATGATCCGTTTTCTATATCGTTTGTTGGGTTGTGTTTCTATTCTTGATTTCGAATCTTTTAAAACCAACATTTTAACGATCAATGCTCTGTTTTTGTTACAAATCTGAGTTTTTGTTTTCAAAATTTTTTAAAATTTTCGGGCATTCTTTTGATCATTGTGCTTTCATTATTGATTTGTTCTTTATTTTTGTTTGCATATTTAGATTCCTTGTCGTCATGCGCGTCATTTTTGATATATTATTTGTCTAGTTTGGTGAAGTTTCATGATTTTCGTGTGTCTTGGTGTTCTTCGAGCATTCAAGGGTCGTCTTCGTGTGTCTTCGTCATTTATGCATGTTTTGGTCTCTAAAAATTTTCTAACTTGTTTTCGAAAATTTGAAACTTTTTGATTTTCATTTCTTTCATTTGAATGCTTGTGTTTTGTTTTTTTCTTTCTAAGTAAAAATTCACGTCATGCGCCTATGTACTTCTTTATGCGCCTATTTTTTATGCGCCTGAATGATTTATGCGCCTCTACTTGTATAGCGCTTAAATCATTCTGCGCCTAAAAAACCTTATGCGCCTAACTTCGTACTTAGTCAAATTTCGTTGTTTTAATTTTTCTTAGTATTCACATAGAACCATATTATGCGCCTTGTAACTCTATGCGCCTTCAATATTTTATGCGCCTAATTCAATCATGCGCCTTGATTCTCTATAATTTTGTGCGCCTGTTTCAATTATGCGCCTATATATTTCATACGCCTATGTTACTTTGATCATTTTATGTTTCTATGCGCCTATATCACTTCTAACATCAATCATTTTTTTCAGGACTTGCAAATTTCAAACTTGAAGAAACTCTTGATCTATTGGAGTTATCTGGTGAAGTGATGGGAAGAGAAATAATAGAGACTCTGCGCGTCGCTGGTCTGCTCCCTTTATTCACCATGGACCAAGATTTCTTCTCTGCGCTCCTCGTGATGAGTTCTTCTCCACTGCTGTTCTAGTGGAAATTGACGTAAATGGGCGCACTCACTACCGGATTGAGGCGCGTGCGTTCAAAATGTTGACGTCCATATTTCATCATCTGTGATTCGACACTTGCTCGGTTTCCATCTACCGGTGAAGATCGCATTATTGGGCGCCCGATGACTTACTCAATTGATGATCAGACAAGATGGCTTGCCTCACTTCTAAATATTCCACGCTTCAAACAATATCAAAAACACCGAAATTCGAGATGGTGGAGAACTCTTGACTCACATCGCTCACTTGGTGGGAACTTCAATAGTGTTCAAAACTGGGAACGTAAACCGATTCACGGTTGAACAATGGGAATACACAGCTGCTATCATGGCCAAGGAGAAGCTTCACTGGCCTCATATTCTGTTCAAGACTCTGCGTGAGCAAATTGATAAATTTGTGAAGAACAAAAGTGATGAAAGACCCGATTCCGCTCACACTGCCTTATTCTCACAAAACTTTTCTAACTTACCCTGAGTTAGTTAAGTTTTTGAATTGAGAATCCGGAGTACAAGATCAACGATGCTCCAATGTTTGGTAAAGCTAGTTTGGACCTCAAGAAGCGCAGGAAGAAGCCCACAAAGCGCGCAAAAGGAATCCAAATCAAGACTGTTGAAGGCTTAGTAGATGAAGACACAGAGTCCGATGATGCGCCAGTCCTTAAAAGCGCACCATTATTAAAGAGCGCAGTAAAAGCAAGCGCTAGACAAAGCGCAGATCCAGTGCCAGGCGCAGATAAAAGCAAAGGCAAACGGGTAGTTGATGACCCTACTCCTGCGCCTGTCAAACGCACTAGATTTGAAACTGATGATGAGCGAGATCTGAGGCTAGCGCAAGAAGCCAGCAGGCTTGAGGCTCAACGAAAAAGAGATGAAGACTTTCTAGCCAAACAAGCTGCTGAGTCAGAAAAGTAGAGCGCATGAAAGGCGCCGGATCAAGCGCAGATATTGAGAAAGGGCCTTCTGTTTGCGCCTTCCCAGCGCGCTCCTTCTCACCGCCCCCACTCCTCGTGCGCCCCTCATTCAAATTTCAACCTTCCAATATGTCAAGGGCACAACTCCTCTCTGATTTCTTCGGCGATGACATTTCAGACATTGAGGAACCCGTTCAGGGGGAGCAAGAGACCATCCCTCAGCGCACTCCTTCTCCAGTTGCGCCTCCACCTGGACCAGATCCGATCTCAACAGAAACTTTTGATGTTGAAACAGTTGTTGTTGAAACTGTTGAAATTGAAACTGAAGATGAATTTGAGTCTCCTACTCATTCACCTCCTCCTGCGCCTCCATCTCCTTCTGCGCCCTTCAAGATTCTGCGCCCTTCAAGATGATGCGCCACTCTCTACCCCTGCGCCTCCTCCGTCTGCTCCTGATTTGAGCGAGGTACTTTCCATTCTTCATTCTTTACAGCAGGGGCAAGCCAATTTAGAGCAAGGACAGGCGCATATAAAGTCTCAATTTGAGCTTCTTACTTCCTTACTCACTGATCAATCTGAAGAGATTGCTGCATTAAGGGGGAGATGAACTCTCTCAAGGCCAAACTTTCTGCTCCTTCTCCTCCTCCGGCGCAGACTCAGGTTCAAGCTCATACTGACCAGGCGCAAACCACCGCTTCTGCGCCTACGTTCATACCTCAATCTGCTGCGTTCTCAATCAAATATGAATGTGCTTGTATCTAAGTTGGATGTCCTGAAAGAGTTGGTCGTCACTCATTTCACTGCTGCTCACTCAAGCTCTGACAGACGCGCTGAACATATTTCTTCAGATATTATCACGGCTCAAAATGCCATTGAAGCTCACATTCAAATCTTGGAAGAAAACATTTCACAGCAGCAGCAGATCACTCAGCGTTCCATTGATGAATACCAAAACATCAATGTGAATCCACTGAGTTATATTAGAGACGGTATTACTGCTACTCACTCCAGTGTCACGGACACTCAAGGGTTAGCGAACCGTAGTCATCAGCTCGCAAAGCAAATTCAGCGTTCTGTTTCAGAGATCGTTGAAGGATTGAAGGAAGATGATGCCTCCCAACCCTTAGCTTCTATTATTTTTTTTGTAAATTTTTAGAATCTTTTGTAATAGAACAATCTCTTTTGTGATAGTGATTTTGTGCTTACTTGTTTTAGCATCTTTTGTTTTGTTCTATTCAAAACTTGTAACTTGTAACTTGTAACTCTTACACCCCAAGTTTTAATGAGAACAATGCATCACTCATTATCAAACCTTGTTCACTCAAACTCCTTGTTTGTAGAACAATGAATATTGTTTAAATTCATAATGCATCATATTGAATTGTTTCATACTTTCATGCATTAAGTTTAAACTTGGTTTAAACACATTTCAAAACTAAAAATCATATATCATCTTGAATGTGTTAAACTGTTGTTTCTATCTTTCCATATGTAACTCTTTATTCTTATTGGAATAGATTAGGAATCTATATTTTGGACTAGTGTGTACATTAACTTGAGACATGAATTACCAATTTCATTCATTTGGACATGTTTTTATCAAGTATAATGTTTGTCCTTGATATAGTAGGTAATGGCATCAATCAAATAGGGGGAGATTGTTGGGTATGCCCACATATATCTCAGTTTTAATGTATTAGGATTTATTAGATTTGATTGATCCATCACCTAAGTTTTATTTCATGGACTTTAGACCCACATGTAAGAAGTATTTATACTTCATTTTTTAGGTTGTCCATTGTTATAGAATAGGCTTAGAAATAGGGCAAGAAGATCAAGTTTCAAGAAAAATCACTCAGTGAGTTTGAGCCGCGCTTATGCGCCTCCTGCGCCACGCGCCATGCGCCTCTTCACTCGCGCCTTGCGCCATTTAGAGCGCGCGCATAAGGATTTCTTCATAAGCTTACGCGCCTCTGCGCCCCTTGTTTTAAGCGCACGCTTACTGTGCGCCTATTGGCTAAATGCGCCTCTTGGCTCAAACGCGCCTCAAAGTGTTTATTCAAACACTCAGTGATTTATTGAAGACTCGAAGACTTGAAAAGAATTCAAAATTACGCCAATGATCCAACGGTGGATAAAAGATGCATATGCGCCTAATCTGTTGACACGTGTCCATAACGGTCACATTTATGTTGAGTGTCAAAATGGCCATAAAATATGCATGCTCCAATCAACGAACGACAGCTCATCTTATCCACAAGGATTTCCAAACGGCTAGTTTTTTGAAGTTCACTATAAATACCCCATAACTTCAACATTTTGAAGTTGCTGAGTTTTGCTAAGAATTTCAAGAATTTTTCTCTCAAAGCATTTGTTGAAGATTTGAAGATTGCCTTCGTTTTTCCAGATTTCTCAAGAACATCTTCATACCTTCATCCTTAGCCCAGATCTTCAAAGCCTTAACACTTTAGTTTCTTGTGCTCTCCATCTCAAAGATCTAAAGAGCCTTGATTCTAAGAACACACACGCACCTCTTTAAGATTAATCATTTAGATTCATCTTTTAGAGATACACCGGTTATTGTTTTGGATTTGTTCTTTCATAGTAATAGATCTTGAGTTAGTGTATAAGCTCAAACATTGTAATTGTAACACTCACTCATTATATAAGATCTCGATTAGAAATCCAAGACTAACCATCTTGGTAGAGGACGTAGATCTTTCATTGATCGAACCTCTCCAAATAGCTTGTGTTATTATCTTGTCATTTCTTTCAAGTTATTATTTTCACTCACTATTTGCTTGTTTACTCATTGTAGATTGATTGAACTGAATTGTGTTGTGTTTGTTTTATCATTTGCCTTAGTTCCTTATTTCACTCACTTTGAGCCAAAATACTTAGTGTGTGTGTTGCGCTCCCTTTATCACTTTGCGCCTACTTTCATTACTAAATTCCGCTGTGCATTTCACTCACTCACTTAGGCGCATTTCATAACGCTTACTTGATAAAGTGCGCATTCGCAATTGAGTTTTTCAAGGGTACGAAAAGAATTTTAAAACAGCTATTCACCCCCCCCCCTCTAGCTATTTTTCATACCCTTGTTGCCCTTTGGGACCAACATACAAATAAGGAGATCATTTCCTAACAAGGAGACCTCCTTTACAAGGAAACAAGTCTACAATCCTTATCAGGATTCCACTTTCCTAATACACGAGTCCTACACCAATACGGGCTCCTTGGCTTACTTGACAAGTCAGGACTCATTCACCCATGCCTATATAAACAGGTCCTCATAATAGGAAACGGGTAACGAAATTTTTGGCTCTAAACTCTAGTCAATTGATTTCTCTTTATTCTCATACAACCGTTTTCTTACTCTCACGCCGGAGGGACTTCGCCGCTGAAGCCCTGGCTAGTTCACATTTGCTTGTTCGTGTGTGCAGATCTGTATGAGGAGTACTCTTTGCTGGATTTATCGGAACCTCTAGATGAAAGGCTGATCCGGTACGTTTTTACCAGCATCAGTTTGGTTCCATTACCGGGAAACGTCCAATCGGAGAACTTTTTAGTCCGGATAACCACAATTTCCTCTTGTCTGGAATTCCAGCCGACGGTCAACAAGTAAGCATCATACCAGATGGCAATCTAAACCCGGTGCCACCTAACATGGCTAATAACAATGCTCTAAATCAAGGACTTCCTCCTTCGCCTTAAACTCAGGGAGGCGGAATGCATACCCGTTCTAGAGGACCTCCTCCTGAGGTTACTCAGCATTATGGAAGACGGAGGAGGACAGCCACCCGAACTCAAAACACTGAGGCAGGCCCCTCAAGACCACCGCCTCTAGATTGGAGGGCATTACTTCAACAAAATCTCACGACTCTCCAACAGTTAGCCGATGCTCAGAGGGCTCTCCTGGAATATGACCCTGAGCATTCCCTAGCAGCCTTCATCCAGACCTCTGGTACTAGAGGATCTTCGGAAGGCGAGGGAAGAAGTAACCCCAGGGGAGGTCCACTTACTGATGACAAACATCCTCAAAATCCACGCGATGCACCCCCGGGAAATCGAGGTGCCCGTTCGAGCCGACTTGAAGACCGACTTGTCCCAGTTAACAGTGGAGAAAGAGATCTGAGAGATCATATAAACCAGAGAAGGGAAGAAGAAGCTGAATCCCCTGGCGTAGTGATTGTAGGAGAAAGGCGACGATGGGAGAACCAACATCAAGCTCCACCAAGGCATGCACCACCTCATCGCACTCCTCCAAGGAGACCTCCCCCGGCGGGAAGCCATATTGCTGGAGTAAGGCGAGATGAGCATAGGAACCAAGATCGAGATGACCAAGGGAGGCAAAACCGAGGTAGGGATAGACAAAGGAGCTCTTACCATAGTTCAGGCCTAGATGCTCGTGTATTGTTATATCTCCAAGAGAGAATTGATAACGTGGAGATGAACCAAGGACGAAGAGGGCCTAGAAACGAATATGATGCAATGCTTCCGTTTGCCGAATGGATCGGGGACTCACCACCTAATCCTTATCTGAAGCTTCCCAACTTAGATAAGTACTCCGGCAACTCTGATGCACAAGACCACCTCCAGTCCTATGATGGCCCTGATCTCCAATCAAGATGACATCCTTTGGAAAGCATTTGCTAGCACATTAATCGAAGCTGCTAGGTCATGGTTCATGGATTTAGAGAAGAGAAGTATTGACTCCTTCTCCAAATTGAAGAAAAAGTTCTTGGAATACTTTGCCACCGCTGGAGCGAGAAATAAAAGGCTTTTAGATCTGGCAAACATGGTTCAAGGGAAAAACGATTCGACCATGAATTTCTATAACAGATTCAGAGAATTAGCCGACTCCATTGAAGAGCGATTCACCGAAAGGGAGATTATAGTATGCTTTACTAATGGGCAAAGATCAGACGAGCTCACTTATGAGTTATCGGTTAGAGAGCCTAGAACAAAGGCTGACCTGTACCACTTTGCCTACGCAACGGGGATTGCAGAAGAAAAGAAGAAGCAACGATCAGAAAGGGAAGATCGATATCTAGAAAGCAAGACTACTACTGACCGCGGCTTCAACGAAAGGAGTTACATAGGAAAGAATAAGACGGGGTCTAATGAGAGGGACGAGTTCTTCACTCCGCTTACTAAGTCCATCTCTGAGATATTGAATCTGGTAGACCTACCAGATCCAAAACCATTACTTAAGAAATCCAAACACACCCGAGATCCCACTAAGCATTGTGCCTACCACAAGGACCACGGGCACGAGACATAGGATTGCATCTCATTGAAAAAAATAATCAACGAAGGGTTGATGAAGGGAATCTTGATCTCTACGTAATGAGGAAGGATAAGAAGAGAGGAAGAGATGAAGACCATGAAGAAATGGAAGACCGACCCCCCTGGATACACATCGGAGTTCTAAGGGAGGAAGTCCCCTACAACAAGAAGCTTAAGGAACAAACCCATGAGCTGAGTAAAGATTACCGCATTCCAACATGGATCCATAAGGCTGAGGAGGAAACCGACCAAGTACATGAACATGAAGAGATAAGACACCAAGGCTTTGAGTCTATCGCTCAAAAGGATCCAACTTTGCCCGAGCCTAGCAACCTACAACTCGTCATCAGCCAAAGCTCGGGGGCCACCCGGAACCTGAACCCAGTTGATGGCACCTACATGTTCAAGACCTAGAAGGCAAAGACTTGAAGCGCCCATGACAATCTAACCACATACCACTAGTAACTCCACCCTTTTTACTTAGTTTTTCAAACACTTTTTACTTTAGTATTTTACTTAGTGATTTCAAAAGCATTTTTTCCTTTTCTAGTTTATGAATTCCTTCCATTTGATAGTAATCGTTCAATAAAACTTTTACACTAAAGACAAAGTGCTACTACAGTAACACATCCTACTTCTAAGACGAGCGCCTTGCTCGCACCAAAGACGGCCTCCAAGGTCGCACACAAGATGACCTCCAAGGTCGCACACAAAAGACGGCCTCCAAGGTCGCACCTCAAAGACGACCTCCAAGGTCGCACACCGAAGACGACCTCCAAGGTCGCACACAAAAGACGACCTCCAAGGTCGCACACAAAAGACAACCTCCAAGGTCGCACCTTAAAGACGACCTCCAAGGTCGCACACAAAAGACGAACTCCAAGGTCGCACACAAAAGATGACCTCCAAGGTCGCACCTCAAAAACGACCTCCAAGGTCGCACACAAAAGACGACCTCCAAGGTCGCACCTCCAAGAAGACCTCCAAGGTCGCACCTCAAAGACGACCTCCAAGGTCGCACACAAAATACGACCTCCAAGGTCGCACTTCCAAGACGGCCTCCAAGTCACACATCAAAGATGACCTCCAAGGTCGCACACCAAAGACGACCTCCAAGGTCGCGCACAAAAGACGACCTCCAAGGTAGCACCTCCAAGACGACCTCCAAAGTCGCACACAGAAGACAACCTCCAAGGTCGCACACCAAAGACGGCCTCCAAGGTTGCACCAAAGATGACCTCCTAGGTTGCACACACAAGCTCCTAGGTCTCACTCACTGAAGACGAGCACCATACCTCACACCAAAAAGGGTGAACGAACCACAACAAGACTCAAGAAGAAATCGAGCATATAATGATGAGCATACCTCTACTTTACTTTCTACTTGATAAAATCAAGATAGAAACTCGGGGGCCACTGAACGGTATAAACCTAGTACCACCATGGGTCGGGTCATAACTGGACAAAATCCACCAAGGCTAAAAGGCCTTCCAGGTTATCAGGCCTAGATGGCTATAGTGCCTAGATGGTTACCAGGCCTAGATGGTTACCATGCCTAGATGACTACAATGCCTAGGACTACCGGGAGTATTACGTGCCTACCAAGGCTTCACACCAAACCGTGGACCTACAAGAGGACTTACATAACCTGGGACATGGGCCAAGCCCACCTAGCACAACACTTTACCTCCTCGGCATTCATACATACCGACCAAGCTAATAGAAGACAAGGATCAAGTCCTGGATACCACATACCTTCCTCAGCCTTGCCTAGACCGACCACAAGGAAGCATGCCGACCAACCTAGTCCTAAGGAGATAAAGTCCCACGTACCATGACTGCCCTCCTAGGTGTTATAAACTAAGGACGATGTGTCCATGATGAGGACGAGACCAAGACCTTGACATCTTCACATGACAGTCGTCAGAAGACGAGGACCATGCAATAAAGGAACCATGCTCCCCTAATACCGAAACCCTTCCTCAGATAAGACGAAGTCGAGATCACCAAACCGAGATGGGTCCATCGAGCCGACTTGTGCCATCCACTCAGCACCAAAATAAGATCACCTGGTTACATAGCTAATTCATCCTAGACCCATCTAGGCATCATGACATGCTGAGATGCGGTCATCAGGCCGACATAGATACAACAAGGCCTGAACCCATCAACCAGGCCTCAAGCAATCTTTGTTATAACCAACACACCTAGCTCGGCCTCTCCCACGAGCCGAGTTAGGATATACAAACCGACTTAGCTCATTCTTCAGTGACTAAGTATTGCTCTCCTAATACAAAACGGAGTCTACAAACAGAGTCCGAATCATGTACAAATAAGGAGATCATTTCCTAACAAGTGAGACCTCCTCTACAAGGAAACAAGTCTACAATCCTTATCAGGATTCCACTTTCCTAATACACGAGTCCTACACCAATACGGGCTCCTTGGCTTACTTGACAAGTCAGGACTCATTCACCCATGCCTATATAAACAGGTCCTCATAACAAGAAACGGGTAACAAAACTTTTGGCTCTAAACTCTAGTCAATTGATTTCTCTTTATTCTCATACAACCGTTTTCTTACTCTCACGCCGGAGGGCCTTCGCCGGTGAAGCCCTGGCTAGTTCACGTTTGCTTGTTCGTGTGTGTAGATCTCTACAAGGAGTACTCTTTGCTGGATTTATCCGAACCGCTAGACGAAGGGCTGATCTGGTACGTTTTTGGCAGCATCAAGTTCTTATTTGCTTTATTACCTAAAATAGACAATGAGACTCACTTGTCACTCTCACAACAAAAAACTTTCTACCCACTTTCTCTCTCCTACTTTCTCCTACTTTACTTTTCATACTTACAACATTTATTTTTTCTTATTCTCTGTGTAAAGTCAAATTAAGAACCTTAGTCCGGGACAGAGGAAGTACAATGGTAAAAATTGAAAACAACTAAAGTTCGCTGGTAAAAGTAGAAAGACACACCCAAAGTACATTTGACTAAAGGGGGACTAGAAGGGAGTTTTCCCCTCAAATTATTACTTAGAAGATTGATACTACCTCCTTCCCAGAGTAAGTGTTTACCTTTCCTTTTTAGTCTGTCCCAGAGTAAGTGTCCACTTTCTAAAATAGAAAAGAATCCTTACTATTCATCCGCTCATTCTCTGTCATACTTTACTTCTACACTCACAATACCAATCAATTCACTATTCCCTACCCCATTTTCTCTCTCATACCTCCATTTTTATACTCACAACACTTACACCACTTACACTTTTTCTTACACCACTTCCACTTTTTCTTAAGGGACTGTCTCCTGTGAGGTCGCCGCACAGCGTGCGACGGCGCACGGAGCCGAGCCGAGCCGCTTTCATTTTTTTGCCACCCCCAACTTTTTTTCCTCCCAACAAAGTAACACTTATTATAACGAAATGTAACACTTTTTTTTTTCTTCAAATGTAACACTTTTTTATTTCAAAAATGAACCACAATTTTGCTGCAATAGATTAAAGATAACATAAAGATTGACAAATAAACCAATGTCACACTTTTTATAAAGGAAAGTAACACTCTGTTTTCAAATGTAACACTTTTTTTTCTTTCAAAATTAACATAAGATTAACAAACTAAACTAATGTTACATTTTATAAAAAATGAATGTAACATTTTATATTTTTAAATGTAACATTATATCTTAAATGTAACAATTGAAATTGAGAAAGTAACAATTGAAATGCAAACCCAATTTTTGTTTGTAAACTGCTGTTACATTTAACAGTAGAAAGTGTTACTTTTTGAAGATGAAATTGTTACTTTTATCAGAACATAGTGTAC
The DNA here is from genome assembly GCA_026119855.1 of Campanula takesimana. NCBI lineage: Eukaryota > Viridiplantae > Streptophyta > Magnoliopsida > Asterales > Campanulaceae > Campanula > Campanula takesimana. The sequence continues at coordinate 240,100 of JAOWBW010001416.1, forward strand.
ATGTTAGCTGATGAGCAGTTCAAACTTTTTGTGTGTAAAAAAAATATATTTTTTTAAAAAATAAAACCATATCATGACCTATGTAGTTTTATTCGTCTCGTTGAGACGAACACAACAGTATTTTTAATTTTTTTTTGAGTTATAAATCTCATGATATAACATTTTAAAGTTATTGGGTTTTTATTTAAAGGAGGACATGTGGCAGCGCGCGACTGGGTGAACTAGCGTGTGGCTCACAGTGCGCTACGTGTCTCGCTGGGAATGGATGAAAGGCTGGCTGGCGGGTGGGTCGGGCGGGTTTGGCCCGCCGCACGCCATACACCCGTTGTATTTGAGAATTTGTCTTTTCTTCATTCTCGTGCAAATAGAAGGGTGGACACTTACTCTGGGACGGATACAGTATTTATTAATAAAAAAAGTACTACATTTCTTTATAACACAAGATTACTTCATAAATGCGAAAATTTGTATTCATAAGATTTACTTTATAGAGAGGCCATATTTTTTACTAATACACTGCATTTATTATCACTACCTAATGATGTGACATGTTTGCCTTTATAGTACATTAATTTAAACTAAAATCATTTTATAAAACTAAATTATTTAAATTTTGAAGTGTTTTTTACTTCTCATATCACTTTTTTAGTTGTGCTTAACTATATAAATGACTTTTTAGTGAATATAAATGAGTTTATAAGCAATAAATAAGAGTATAATTTACAGTTTCGAGAGCAAAATAAGATTGTATGACTAATATAATTAATTATTTATTTATTTATTTATTTAAGAAATAACAAATTAGAAATAAAAAGTTTCTTGGAAAGTGATTTAGGAAGTGAAAGAAAAAGGGAAAAAATTATAGAAAAGTTAACTATGGAAAATCGAATCTCGTTTATGTTATGATGGGATATGGATTAGAAGGGGGAATACGTCAAGTCATCAACTAATTTTTTAGGAATTAATTTTTAGTATTATTATACAGTACCTTTTCTTTTACTTGAATTGTCCTTTTCTAAGTGTCAGAATATGATGGGCAAATATGAAAATCCCACCCCCTTTTCTTCTTGCTTTTTTAAAACACTTTTTTATCTTAGTAGTAGGCACGCACATTAGGGGTGTAAATGGTTCGGTTCGGTTCGGTTTGGGAGGATTTAGAGACCAAACCGATAGTCATCGGTTTGGGAAAATCCCAAACCGAACTGAACCGTTGAAAGATTCAAACCGAACCAAACCAAACCATTGAAAGCTCGGTTCGGTTCGGTTCAAACCGCGGTTTGATTTTCCGATTCAGACTGCGGTTTAGGACTGCGGTTTCAGAATGCGGTTTCAGAATGAGGTTTAAATATTTATTTGTGCAATTTTAGGAAATAAATCAAGAAATATTCATAGGCATTAATTTTCTTGCTTCTTCAATCAAATTTACTAATTTGTTTATGCAATTTCTACAATCAGAAAAAAAAAAAAAACTATAAATCAATTACAAGTATATGAATGAACAGAACAGGTAGAGAAATAGTCAAACTAAGCAAGTTGATTAAGAATGTTAATTATCAATTAATTAGATAGAAAACAAACCTGACCAATATTAACATTGACGAACATATTGCTGCAATTGAGATCTCTATGAAGAAGAGGGAGGCCTGAGTAGGAAGGGTCGGTCGGCGTCGGGGACGGAGGAAAGGAAGCAATCGCCGCCGGAGAAGGAAGGGTCGGCGGCGCTTGAGGCGAGTCGTTATGGGGAAGACTGGACTGGAGAGTGGAGAGCCGCTCGTTCGAGCAGACGTCGGGGACGGAAGAAAGGAGCGATCGCCACCGGAGAAGGAAGGGCCGTCGGCGTTGGCGATTGAGCAGTCGTCGGGGGGGGGGGGGGGGGGAGCGCCGCTCGTGCCGTTCTAAAATGAGAGACAGAGGTCTGAGAGTGAGAAGTGATTATTGTTAGGGTTTAGTGTTAAGTTTATATTTATATGTATAAATCAACGATCCAGATTAACATTTATAAATGATCAATGGTCCACATCGCGGTTTGGACTATCGGTTCCGCGGTTCGGTTCCTCGGTTCGGTCCCGCGGTTCGGTTTGATATGGTTCGGTTCGGTTTGGTTTGGTTCGGTTTATGACAGTCAAACCGCAGACCGAACCGAACCACACGGTTTATGCTATTTTCCAGACCGAGCTGAACCACGGAAGTATAAAAACCAAACCAAACCACCTGGTTTGGTTCGGTTCGGTCTCAAACCGCGGTTTGAACCGAACCGCTGACACCCCTAATGCACATCATCCGTTTAGCAAAGGATTGTGAAAATATTCTTGCATCATTACATAAGAAAATGCTAGCTGATAAATTCCTCTTTGTGCACTATATAATGACGGACTCAATAAAACAATGTATTTAATGAAACAAGTTTTATGAGACACACAGAATAGATTTGTGTATTTGGATTTGTAAACTTTAGAAGGATATAAATTACTTACTTGATTGATTCTTGTACGGAAGCGTGAATCGATACTGTGGATTTTGATCACCGAATTGAACTTGGTACAATACTTCGCAACGTAGGCCGGGAGCGAAATCACGAATGGAAATTGAAAATGTCAATGGCCTTGGGTAAGTGATATCAAAAGTGTTGTCGCTGCAACGATATCACTTCTGGCAACACTTAACACACACGAACAGAAAACTGTTTTCTGAAAAGAGTTTGCAGCGGAAAATCAACACAAGAATTATTTTTCTCAAGATATATAAATTATATATCTTGAGAGATGCCTCAAAAGGCGAGACCTTCACTAAATAATATGAGATGAAGTACAAGGCCGAGAGTTCCCTAATGCTATTACAATGAAAGATTTGTGGAACTACTTAGTCTAATACACAGAATCCTAACCTAGCCAAGACACTTATAATACTCGATACAAGAATATAAATGTGTTTGAGAATTTATAAGGAACTAAGGAATGTGTAAGACTTTCTTGTGAGGAGTGTGTGTTCTTTCTTCAAGTGTTGTGTTTTCAAACACATCCTCCCTTGCTATTTATAGGCTTGATAATTCTTGGGGAATACTCCAATAATGGCTTGGTGATTGATAAAAACGTGGTAGAGAGGTGGAGTGGAGTGACCGAACTTGGGGATGTTATTTTCCACATTTCCTAAAATGTAGGAACTAATTCTTGGTGCCCAAGTCCATGCATACCCGATTTGTACCTTCATGCTATGAACGCCTTGTACCTTTTTGATCAACAACTCAGCCTTTGAATGGGTCAAATCACATGTGTTTGTTGTGAATTAAATCCCCACATGTTTATGGATAAAAACCCTTTTATCCATAAAATCTTCTTTCACCTTCCTTGCATTATTCTAGCATCTCAACCATAGTATATCTGAAAATTGGACCAACAATAAACACTAAACTTGCAACAATATTAGACATCAATACAGCAATTATTTATGAAGCAAATATCCAAATATAATCCCAGCAGTCCGTTGGGTATCACTGGGACAGTGTTGACAGCACTTGTGGTATCACCACGTTCTGCACTTACAATCTCCCCCTTAATTGGATATTTCTTCACAAACTAAATAAAGCTGTGACCCTGCAAGACAATGTTAGGCACAAATATAGAATATACATAAATTCTTCCCGCAAAGATTAACTCCCCCTCAAAGAGGCAAGTCAACCGAAAAACAATGATTTTGAAATAGTTTTAAACCAAGTAAACTAAACATGTTTAAAAACTAATTATCCAAAACAAAACCAAAGTCATAAAATCCAAAAACCATGAAGTGTTTAACACACTTCACACAAATAAACCAACCAAAAAACAAATGTAAAACAAATATTAAGAGCAACTAATAGTTTTAAAACAACTAACATAAAAATTGTTTTTAAAAGCTACCAAGAATAGAAACACACAAACTACCAAACCTGTTTGAGTATCACTAGCCCGTACACGTGCATTAGCAGTTAGATCAGCACTTGTGGCAGAATCAGCACTTGTGGCAGCATGCAAGCATGCAGAACAGCACTTGTGACAGCATTATATCTCCCCCTGTTTGTGAAGAATACTGTGCAAAGAATTTCTACAAGTCTGTATGAATCTGTATCTGGCTTGAAGTCCGCATTGATGGAGCTTGGGCAGTCGGTTGGTGTGAAGAAGATGAGACTTTTCTCTTCTTTTTCTTTTTCTTGATGGTAGTCACTATAGGTTGGAAAGGAGCCGACGTAGGAGGAGCCTGTGCGACCGGAACAGGTGGACGTCCGGAGACAACAATGGCGAGATTTCCAAGGGCTCATTTGAGGTTTTGGATGGGGAAGCCATTGATGGAAGTTGAGAAGAGAAGGAAGAAATTTTGAAGAGGGGTTTTTAGGGTTTTGATTCGACTGAGAAGGAATGACGAGGGAGAGAGAGATCGGTGAGTTTTGATGAGGGAGGAGGGTTTATTTAGGATTTAATTAGGAAGTATTCAATTGGAAGTTAAATACTCAACATTAAATTGAGATAACTATCTCTAATCCTACAAACACTCAACTCCCCCTATTTTTTAGCTCTCCCTATTTTCTAGCTAGATAGGTAAACTCAAACTCAACTCCCACATTTTTGAAAAACAATCGGCCATTATCCAAAAAAATGAAGCCCTTTTTTTTTTTTTGGTAAGAAAATAAAAATTAAGAAAAAAACGAATAAATCGGCATAGGTAACAAAGATTCAAAAATTTTGAAATTCACATTCAATTATGACTCCAAAATTTTAGGAATGAATTTACCTAATTTGATTTACCAAAAATAAAATATAAAATGATTTAATAAAAACCTTTTTGAAATCAAAAACTCCACAGATTTAAGGGACTTTCGGACTACCCAAGATTTAATTATTAATTCCAAAAATAATAAATAAAAAAATAATGTGGCACATACTAATGTGTTATTGGTAATGATGGTAACACTTTAGAAAACACATAAGTCAAATATCCCTTTGATAAAACTTTACACCTTAAGGAACTTAAGGCAAAACAATCCTCATTAATAACACTTGAGGTAAATTGTTAGGCTTCTTTTAAATAAGCATTTGAGGCAAAGGAACAAGATTTTCATCTTCAAACATTTGATGCATAGAAAGCCTTAATTACATGTTTGAAGTTAACACTATATAAGCTTGTTCTTCATTTTTAAGCACTTTAAAATATAAGCATAATTTACACTTCTTTATCTACAAGGAAGCATCGTAGTAGCGAGCTCCGTGCTCCGAGTCCTTATAAAGTGTAAAAAATACTTTAGTGATTTGTACACTGTAGTAGCGAACTCCATGTTCCTAATACTTAGTACGAAATCACTAGATAGTATCTTCCTTTGGCAAGAGTGTATCGTCGCAGCGAACGCCGTGCCCCGAGTTACTTAGGGAATACTACAAGTGCTTTTTGCCTTTTTCCTTTTATTTTATCACAAAAAATTAGTGACTTTGTCACTTTTGAGTACAAAGGGAATTTGACAAACATGTTAACCAAGTATAAACCTACCAAAGCAAAAAGGTCAGCATGTGCCGCCGCGAAGGCTTTAAACAAAAACTAAAAAGATTTTTTTTTTTTTTTCAAAAATTAAAATATTGTACAACAACAAAAATGATCCAAGGGGTTTAAACAAGAAATGAAACAAGAGACTTCTTCAAGTTAGAAAGTCTCTTATGGTTAAAAACTTGAATCAAATATTCATCTTCCAAAGTATTTTCAGATTCAAGCTTAGAAAGAAAACATGAATGGTTTACCTTAGCATATCTCACCATGTCTCGATAATTAACCGATTCCTTATTTCTGGTTTGTATCCCTTCGTCTAATCTCCCTATCACTTGGGATATAGGATGATTCTTTTGAATTCTCAAAGGGGGATCTCTTCTGACTGGATCATCAACTCTAATGGAGTCCTCATTATTTTCATTTTCTGCAACTGGTCTGACTTCTGGTGTTATCTCTGGTGTTGCCTCAGGTGTGGTAACACTGGGGCCGACATCTGGTCCAACATTTATGTCAACACTTGGTCCAACATAAATGTCAAATTCACTTTGAGGTTGTTCCAGCAGTATCGAACGAGGATAAACACCTGGTTCATCTGCAACACTTGACAGATCATCAAAAACAATGTTTATAGATTCTTGAATAATTCCAATTCTCAAATTATACACTCGATATGCAAGATTGTTATGTGAATATCTAAGAAAAATGCCTTTATCATTCTTAGAGTAAAATTTAGCTAAGCGATCCCAGTCTTTTAATATATAACATACACACCCAAACACATGGAAGTGATGTACATGTGGTTTCTTCCCATTCAAAATCTCATAGGGTGTCATTGTTAAACCAGGTCTTAGAAAGACTCTATTAGAAATGTGACAAGCCGTGCTCAAAGCTTCAGCCCAAAATCTTTTTGAAATTCTTTTTGAGAATAACATAACACGGGCCATATCAAGCAATGTCCTATTTTTCTTTTCAGCCACACCATGTGGTTTAGAGATCGAAAAATCATGGTGTATCCCATTTTTCTTACAAAAATTATAAAAGGAAACATTTCCAAATTCTTTTCCATGATTGGATCTTATACAGAAAGTAGAAGCACAAAGCATGTTTTTGATTTTGGAGTGCAAGAGTTTAAATTTATCTAAAGTTTCAGATTTTTCTCTTAGGAAATATACCCAAGAAAACCTAGAGAAATCATCAACTATAACAAAAATATACCTCTTACCTCCCAGGCTTTCTACCTCAATTGGACCCATCAAGTCCATGTGCAAAAGCTGAAAACAATGTGTTGTCCCAAAGTGTTTCTCCTGGTGTTGGGTAACACTGCGGGTAACACGAGTCTCCTTACTTTTAAGGCAGTCCCCACACATAATTTTGTTCTTCAGATTCAGATTGGGGACTCCTTTGACAGCCTCAAACTGGAAAATTTTCTTCAAGTTTTCATAAGGGGCATGTCCCAACTTTTGATGCCACAAAATTGTGTCATCCATATTGACTAAATTGCATACTTGTTTATCAACAAGATAGCAATTGTCACTTGATCTAGTTCCTGACATTACACACGTGTTAGTGTTAACAAAAACTTCACAAGTATTTTTATTAAATTTTACCTCCAAGTTGTCATCGCACAATTAGCCAATGCTAATTAAATTAGCAACCAATCCATCAACGTGCAAGACATTCTTTAAGGCAGGGAATCCGGAAATATCAAGTGTCCCTTTCCCTATTATATTGCTCTTTCCTCCACCTCCATATTTCACCGTTTCTCCTTGGATAGATTCATAGTCTTTCAAGAACACTTTTGTTCCCGTCATACGATGTGAACAACCACTATCAAAGTACCATGAACCTGAAATGTTAGTCTTCATAGAAGCAAATACAACATTGCATTTATGATTAGATTTTAAAAACCAGACTTTCTTTTTAGACTTTTTAATTTTCTGATTACCAATGTTGTCTTGAGTGTTAGGTAACACTTGAGATAACACATGTGAACTTGAATTTTTCTCTTTGAGTGTAAAACAATCAAATTTACTTTGTTCAGTTGTGTGACAATATTCACACACACATGGTTGATCAGAAATATCACTTGATGAACTACTTTTTACTTTTTCATGTTCATTTACAAAACATGCTTAATTATTTTCATTCATTATAGTAGAAGTGATTTTGTCAAGAGAGTCTTGGAACCCAATACCTGCTTTGAGTGACTTACTCAAGTCGAGTATTTCATCCAATTTTGAGAACGCTGTGTTAAACTTTTTGAAGGTAGTCTCGGCTAGCTTCAACTTGGACTTGACTTTGACAAGTTCAACATCCAACTTTGTGAATTGCACCGCCAACTGAGTCAAAGAGTCTTTTAGCTCATGATTTTCCTTGGTTAAGATCGCTACCATCTTGTTCTCTTTCTTCCATTCTATGAACAATGCCTTGTAGAGATCTTTTAACCCATCAATGAGCTCATCCTTGCTTAAATCCTCCTCATCTGGACTTCCTGCATCAACATTAATTGAACCATGAAAGCAAAAATCGTCAGAAAATTTAAAAGGATTATACCTGCTGGGTGTTGAGCTTGGTGTTATCGCACTCTGGGTAACACCATTGGCAACACTTTCTGAATCTGACTTTGAGTGCTCTAAAGCCATGGTCAATATGGCTGATTGATCACGTTCTTTAATGTTTTCTAGCTCTCTTTCCTCACTGTTTCTAAGGGAAGTATGATTCGAGCCAAGAAGAAGAGAAAGTCTCTCAAGATATGGATTAGCAAGATTCAAGGCCATGACGAACTGGATCAAATACTTAGTATGTCAAGTAACCAGCTCTGGTGCCAATTGAAAATGTCAATGGCCTTGGGTAAGTGATATCAAAAGTGTTGTCACTGCAACGATATTACTTCTGGCAACACTTAACACACACGAACAGAAAACTGTTTCTGAAAAGAGTTTGCAGCGGAAAATCAACACAAGAATTATTTTTCTCAAGATATATAAATTATATATCTTGAGGGATGCCTCAAAAGGCGAGACCTTCACTAAATAATATGAGATGAAGTACAAGGCCGAGAGTTCCCTAATGCTATTACAATGAAAGATTTGTGGAACTACTAAGTCTAATACACAGAATCCTAACCTAGCCAAGACACTTATAATACTAGATACAAGAATATAAATGTGTTTGGGAATTTATAAGGAACTAAGGAATGTGTAAGACTTTCTTGTGAGGAGTGCGTGTTCTTTCTTCAAGTGTTGTGTCTTCAAACACATCCTCCCTTGCTATTTATAGGCTTGATAATTCTTGGGGAATATTCCAATAATGGCTTGGTGATTGATAAAAACGTGGTAGAGAGGTGGAGTGGAGTGACCGAACTTGGGGAGGTTATTTTCCACATTTCCTAAAATGTAGGAACTAATTCTTGGTGCCCAAGTCCATGCATACCCGATTTGTACCTTCATGCTATGAACGCCTTGTACCTTTTTGATCAACAACTCATCCTTTGAATGGGTCAAATCCCATGTGTTTGTTGTGAATTAAATCCCCACATGTTTATGGATAAAATCCCTTTTATCCATAAAATCTTCTTTCACCTTCCTTGCATTATTCTAGCATCTCAACCATAGTATATCTGAAAATTGGACCAACAATAAACACTAAACTTGCAACAATATTAGACATTAGTACAGCAATTATTTATGAAGCAAATATCCAAATATAATCCCAGCAGTCCGTCGGGTATCACTGGGACAGTGTTGACAGCACTTGTGGTATCACCACGTTCTGCACTTACAGAAATCACCCTCTGATTCACAACACTTGTTTGCTCATCTTGACAGCCATGGATGGGTGGGTAAAACGAAGAAGAGAGGGAGAGCAGTTTTGCGTTTTACGTTTGCGTCGTGTCCTCCGAAAACTGTCGTAGTCTATCTTTTGAGTCGTGAAAGATAAAACAGACTCCGTAGCTTCTCGTATTTAACTGCCTCCCTTTTATTTGTTCATGTATTTTATTTTCTTAATAAATACAAGGAATTGGGCTTGTCTAGGTTGGGCCATCTTGGGCGGACCTAGTTTAATTCCAACATCTCCCACTCGCACACGATGGCCTTATCATCCATGATCTATCATTCAAGCAAATGTGTCGTGTGACCAACGAGTGTGCATGTACGTGGCAGCTTTTAGATTATGCACTCGTTAGGCATGACATAATAGCTACGACCACAACAAGTTCACCATCAACTCATTATACCCCAGACTAATTTATTAAACCAAGTCCAAACATACCTTGGTCCCTTTAAGGCTATATTTGACACTTACGATCGTAAAGTGTGTTTATAGCTATGTCTGTGACATAACTGGTCGACCTATAAACACAATCATCAAGCATAATCAAACTTGTCTTCCTTTCTCCCTTATCACTCTTAGATCATTAAGTCAATCACTTTCCTAGACATGTACCATTCAGCCAAATTAGTTCATGGCTCTAGGTAGTATACTAAAGTAGTAGACATTGACTTAATACCTTTTAAGTATAGTTGAAAGTCACATAGGGTATCACACCCATAAAAATGGCATTTTAGAGACATCTGTAGATACCCCGGGAAAGGGCACGGCTTGGCTAGAGCGCGTGTGTTATTCCTAGGATGTCTATTTATGTTTTATTTGTTTAGAGTCGCCACCTATGTTTTAGAGGAACATAAGAAAAACTTAATATTTAGCCTATGTCTGATACGAAAATAGAGATTCTTGTTATGAGGTTCGGAGGTTAGGTTACGAGATGGGAAGTACTTAAACACCCATCTCGCCCAACTAATGTTGGTCTTGCTTGTTCAAAGTCTACATAAAATAAATGTTCTTCATATTCTTAATAATGATAAAAGGGGTTTAAAAAGGGGTGTTTGGAATGTAGAGAGATGACTCCTTGACCAACTTCAATGAAATGAAGTGATCATTGGTGTCATGTCCCAAAATGATTTGGGTGATTGCACGTTTGATTAAAGTAAAAGAAAGAGATGAAGTAAAGAAGAAGGAGGAAGATGGACTTTTACCTATGCTTCGAGGGACTTCAACACTTCTTGGTGAATTGCTTGGAAAAACTTTAGAAATGATTTCGGTATAGTTTTTGTAGAGAGAATTTTCGGTCCTTTGAAATGGTGGAAAAGGGATACTTTTATAGGTGAAAACAAAGTGTTTTTGGTGCCAAAACTCAGTCACCAAGAAATCTTTCCCGAGAAAAATCATGTAAAATGAGCAAGGGAGAGATTTTGGACATGAATCTGTAACTGACACACAGAGGCGCGCGCTTCCTACCTCGGGGGCGGAAGGCGCACGTGTCTGGCTCCTATGGTCGGAGGCGCGCGACTCAGAGATGGCCTTTTTGACAGAATGGACTAGAAAGTTAGCCCTGTTATTCAGTTTAGTCCCTGGACTTAACAAAGTCAGTCAGGAACTTAATGAAAGTAACATAAACTAACAAAAAACACATAAAAAGGGAGAAACACAAGATCAACCGTGCAATCAGGGTGAGCGGTCCAAGGCGGGGTGTCTACAGAGCCCCTCGGCGATGTGGATTGCAAAGCAAAACACGTCGACCAAAGAAAGTACACCAGCCGAGGACATCACTAAGAAAAAGCAAAGACTCGATGAAAGCAGGAATTTGAAATTGCGAGAGATAGAGGTGCGCTCCCTGTGTGAGCGGCTTTTGTTGATAGAGGAGGTGGCATGATCCGTTTGTAACTCTGCCGGTTGAATCCGTTAGTGAATCAGCTTGATGAACCCGTTAGTGAATCCATTGGATGAGTCCATTAGTGAACCTTGTTGACGAATCCGTTAATGAATCCTCTTGATGAATCCGTTGGTGAAGCCATTGAATGAGTCTGTTAGTGAACCCTTGTTGATGAATCCGTTAGTGAATCCGTTTGATGAATCCGTTAGTGAATCCCTTAAATGAGTCTGTTGGTGAACCCTTGTTGACGAATCCGTTAGTGAATCCGTTCGATGAATCCGTTGGTGAATCCATTGAATGAGTCCATTGTTGAACACTTGTTGACGAATCCGTTAGTGAATCCGTTTGATGAATCCGTTGGTGAATCCATTGAATGAGTCCGTTGGTGGACCCTTGTTGACGAATCCGTTGGTGAATCCGTTGGTGAATCCATTGAATGAGTCCGTTGGTGAACCCTTATTGACGAATCCGTTAGTGAATCCGTTTGATGAATCAGTTAGTGAATCCCTTGAATGAGTCCGTTGGTGAACCCTTGTTGACGAATCCATTAGTGAATCCGTTTGATGAATCCATTGGTGAATCCATTGAATGAGTCCGTTGGTGAATCCTTGTTGATGAATCCGTTAGTGGATCCGTTTGATGAATCCGTTGGTGAATCCGTTGAATGAGTCCGTTAGTGGACCCTTGTTGACAAATCCATTAGTGAATCCGTTTGATGAATCCGTTAGTGAATCCCTTTAATGAGTCCGTTGGTGAACCCTTGTTGATAAATCCGTTTGATGAATCCGTTGGTGAATCCATTGAATGAGTCCGTTGGTGAACCCTTAATGACAAATCCGTTAGTGAATCCGTTATGTTGCTTAAGAAGTGGTGATTTCAGCGGTTCCTCATGGACTGAATCGCTGTTTGTAGCTGTCTCTGACGTGTGCCGTTCGGAGCTGCACTTGCTGTTGACTTTATGACTTTCGTGGGGTGCGGGCACAGTTGACTTCAGACCGAAAAGATGAGGTTTTCCCTTTAGAGAGGAAAATGTCGAGATTGACTTCAACTTAAAAAGGACACACCCTACTTTTAGTGAAAGTTTATATCTAATTTCAATTTATACGTGCATTCGGGGCGGACCAAATTAATGTGTGCCCAACTGTGTATCAAAGGCGGAGTTGTGGTCTCTATCCCGCTGTCCTTGGGAATGTCTGAGCTCTGCTTCCTAGTGATTTCTTTCTTTGACAATGGCAAATTGAGGCGTTTCTGGAATGGGAGACATACGCCTCGGCTAGTGACTGTAGGATGCGCGCGCTGCTCATGTGGGTGGCGGGAGGCGCGCGCCTCTGGAGAGCGAATTCCGGGGCTTGACATTTGCTGGCCAAAAATCCCCAACAGCTATAATATCAGCTTCTGTTCGAACACATTCTCCCAACAGCTATTTTCTGCCACTCTTGAACATTCTTTCTTGCTTGATTTTGCTTGTAACCAACATTTTCCATGGCTTCCAATTCTTTTGTTCTTGATGCCAAGACTTTTGGTGAGTATTAGAAGGACTTGTCAACCTTTGTTTACTCTTTCAAGACTCATACTAAGAAAGATTTTATGAAGGATTTTGGGTTCTGAATTCTCTTCACACTTCGGACCTTAAAGCCGGATTGGCATTTGTTGAAGGCTGCTGCAGCCTTTTAGGATTGTGATAGTCATACTTTCAATTTTTCGGCAAATGAAATGGTGCCGACTATTGATGACTTTGGTGCCCTTCTTGGCATGCCGTTGGTGGGTCAAATTGCCGTCCCCAAATATCATCATGGAGTGATTGATTCTTGGTCCGACTTGTTGAACCTTCCTATTGGAGATGTGAGGAAGATGTTGCATGTTACCGTGGTAGATATAACTAAGTTGCCAATGTTTTTTACCTTGCATTCGGAGGAGATGTCGGTCCAGTCTTCCAAGAGGAATTCCATGGCGGCTTGCCTTTTTAGTGAGGTTCTTTTCGTTACCCCATTCGGGACAACGGATGCGCAGTTGGCTGAGATTATTTTGCAAGTCAAGGAGAAACAATTCAGTATAATCCCTCTTATAGTGGGGGATACCCTGCACGACCTTGATGAGTTGCATCGAACGGGTGAGATGTGTCGGGGAAGCCCTTTGCTTTTGACCATATGGCTTCGGGAACACTTCAGGATTTATTCTTTGGAGGGTGACTTGTCTTCTTTTGCTGTTCACAGGAGAAAATTGCTGACTCGGGATTTATCTGAAGACGGTTGGAAGAAGTTCTTTGCATCCCGGGTATCGGCTGACATTGAGTGGTGTCCTCCCTCTTGGGGTCTTCGTCTTTTCGTGGAGTGGACCTTGGGTTTTGGACACGTGGTCCTTCCTGGCCTTAGGGATTCTTCGTTTTACCAGCTGGAGCGGGTTCTGAGGCAGTTCGGCCGTCAGCAGATAAATCCCTTCCCTAGGAGTGGGGTGCTTCGTCCTGTCTCGTATATGGGTCCGGACTTTTCTAGGGAGCTTCAGTTGGCTTGGGGCGGTGACATTCATTGGTGGGCTTCCATCCCTCCTCATCAGGGTAGTATTTTTCTTCCCGAGAGTTACCTGGACTATTTGTTTGGCACCCTCTGCCATGGTATCACTTGGGTAGACACTCTTCGAGCTGAGCTGCTGGGAAAGGGTTTTGAGCCTAGCAGTGCTTTTAGGTATAAGGAAGCTGCTGCTGATTTGAATAACATTCTAGCTGACCCTTTCGGTACTCCCTTGGATGACTTTTATGCTCGGAGGCGCTCTGTTGCACAGAAGGTTTCGGTCCATCTCAGCGTTCCTAGGCATCCCAAAAAGAGTAGGATTGAGAGCCGTTCAGGTGGCCCTTCGAAATCTAAGAGAAAATTAGATTTTTCCTAGTACCCCAAGATTGTAATTAAATAGACCACTTGTTAGGATTTAATGTTTTTATATCTTTTATTTCTCAACATATCCATTGTAATGGCAAGAATGACTTGAGAGATGAATAAAAATTGCATTTTGTTATGACATGATTGGGTAAAAATTATTGTTTTAGACCGCACCCGAATGTTGCCTACGTTCCTCTCGTAGAGAGGCTCAGGTCTCCGTAGTTCAAACAAATGAAGACCATTTTTTTTTGTGCACCCTGTTTTTTTGCCTAGACCGCCTTTTTGGGTTTTCAATCTAGCGGGCTCTTTTTTTTGCACTTGCTCTAATTTTTGCCTAGGCTGCCCTTGCGGGTTTTCAACCTAGCGAGCGTTTCTTTTTTTTTTTTTTTTTTTTTTTAAGCGTAGAACTTCTTGAGCTTGTCGAGGTTGACCTCCTTTGGCAATTGATCACCATCCAAGTCTATGAGTCGGACCGCACCGCCGCTTAATATCTTCTTGACCACGTAAGAACCGATCCATCGAGGTCCCCACTTCCCAAGGGGATTCATGGCATTGGGAGGATGTTGTCTTAGGACTAAATCTCCCACTTTGATATTTCGAGGCTTCACCTTTTTGTTGAAAGCCTTTGCCATTCTTTGTTGATAAGCCCTTGTGCATTCAAACGCTCTTAACCTCTTTTCGTCGAGTAGGGCTAGATGCTCGTATTGACTTTGCATCCAATCAACCTCGTTGACTTGATTCTCGAGTAGGACCCGTAAATAAGGAACCTCGAGTTCGACTGGGAGTACGGCTACAGAACCATAAACTAATGAGTACGGAGTTTCTCCCGCTGCTGACCGTATTGATGTGCGGTAGCCCCATAATGCTAGTGGTAATTTCTTGGGCCAATCCCTTCCTGTTGAAGCCATTTTTCGTATGATGACCTCGATTGTCTTGTTTGCTGCTTCGACCGCTCCATTGGCTTGGGGACGGTACGGGGATGACTTGTGCTCGGTAATTTTGTAGTTAACCAAAAGTGCATCCATTTCTTTCTCAAAGTGAGAACCATTATCAGAGATGATCTTATGAGGAATACCGTATCGGCACATGATGTTGTTCTTCACGAATTCGGCCATTTTCTTGGCATTGAGAACTCGGTAAGCTTATGCCTCGACCCATTTCGAGAAATAATCCACGGCCACTAGAATGAATGATTGTCCGTTGCTTCCCATAAGATGGACTTTGCCGATGATATCTATGCCCCAACAAGAGAACGGCCATGCTGTGGTCATGTTGTACAATTGTGAAGGTGGAGCATGTTGTAGATTAGCATGGAATTGGCACTTGGCACATTTCTTGACTTTCTCGATGCAGTCTGTTTCCATTGTAGTCCAATAGTAACCAATACGGAGTATCTTCTTGGCTAACATAATCCCATTCATGTGGGGTCCACACTCGCCTTCGTGGACTTCGTGCATGATTTCTTGAGCTTCGGACTCGTTTGCACACAAAAGATTCATTCCTTGATGATGTCTCTTGTAGACTCGGTTCCCAATCAATACATATCTGGAGGCTAGCTTTTGTAGTGCTATTCGAGTTTTCCCATTGCTGTTCTCAAGAAAGGTGCCGTTGTTGAGAAAATTCAGGATGCACGTGTATCATGGGGGGTTATCTTGGACTTCATTGATCTCAATACTCATGCAGTATGCCGGACTAGTCCTTCTTGAAATTTTGAAGGGTTTCACCATTTTTCCTTTGGTAATTTCAACCAATGAGGCTATGGTGGCTACATCATCGACAAAGCGGTTCTTGACCCTCGACAAATAATTGAACGTGATGTCTTGGAACTGTTCGACTAATTCCTCGAGGTGTTGACCATACTGTTGGAGGGTCGGGTCTTGGATTCGCCATTTACCCGATGTATGATTGATAAGGATGAGGGAGTCACCAAATACTTCTAGATCTGTGACATTTCTTTCTAGGGCCACTTATAGCCCCACTATGCATGCCTTATATTCAGCAGTGTTGTTGGTAGCTTCGAATTCAAGACAGATTGCAATTGGAGTGTAGATGTGCTTTGGATCGACAAGAAACATTCTTATCCCACAACCATGTTTATTGGCGGCACCATCGAAAAAGAGTTGCCACTTATTTTCCTCAGTTGTAGTGCAGATCAAGTGCTCATCGGGAAACTGTAAGTGATATCATAGCCGGCGAGCATGAAGTACCACTTGGCTATCCTTGTCGATATGAAAGGTTTCTCGAAGATGTACCGGAACGGGTCCACTTTTTCTACTAGCTTGATTGGAAAGGCTTCCTTGTAATTCTTGAGCTTTTGAGTAACCCAAACCACATGACTTCTCCAAGATGGAGTAGTTCTTTTCGCCTCCTTGAAATCGGCGACTGACAAAATAAATGGCATTCTCCTTTGTGGAGTTGCTCTTGTGCTAGCATAGCCCCTAGGGCTTCATCATTCACTGTGAGGTAAAGCAAGAGAGGCTTCTCCTTGTGAGGTGGAACCAAGACTGGAGGGTATGTCAAGTAATGCTTCACTTGGTCAAAAGCTTCTCCAAGATGGAGTAGCTTGAAGATTGGCTCACACATGGAAGTAAGCTGGTGCACAAACCGACTGATATACTGAAGTCTGCCCATGAAGCTTTTGATTTCTTTCTGTGTCTTGGGAGGAGGCATGTCAATGATTGCCTTGATTTTTGAGGGATCTGCTTCAATTCCCCTTTCTGTGACCATGTAGCCAAGAACATTGCCTCGGATAACCCCAAAAGTTCACTTTGCGGGATTGAGCCTCATCTTGTGTTGCCGAAGCCTTTCAAAGAACTTGCGAAGGTCGATTAAATGTTGACTGTCGGTCCCCTTTGAATGGATGATCATGTCGTCCACGTAGAGCTCGATCTCTTTGTGAATCATGTCATGGAACAAGTCTGTCACTGCCCTTTGATAAGTAGCCCCAGCGTTCCTTAGCCCAAACGGCATAACTGTGTAGCAAAAGGTGCCCCACAGTGTTGTGAAAGCAGTCTTGTGTTGATCCTCCTCGGCCATGAGAATCTGATTGTACCCAGCGAAACCATCCACGAATGAGCGGACCTCGTAGGCAGCAGTGGAATCGACTAGCATGTCGATGTTGGGTAGTGTAAAGTCATCCTTTGGAGAAGCTTTGTTCAAATCCCGGAAATCCACACAAACACGGACCTTGCCGTTAGCCTTTCTGACTATCACGACGTTTGCAAGCCATGTTGGATACTCAATAATCTTGATGAAGCCCACACTGAGAAGTTTTTCTATCTCTTCTTTGACTTGTAAAGACCATTCTGGCTTGATCTTTCTGAGTTTCTGCTTTGTCGGCTTAGCGTCATCTCTGATCGGAATTCTGTGCTCAGCGACCTCTCTATCTAAACCCGGCATGTCTTTGTATGACCATGCAAATACATCTATGAACTCTTTGAGCAGTGCAGTCAATCTGTCTTTCTCTTCCCCCTTGAAGAAGCTTCCGATCTTGGTTTCTTTCGGCTCTTCGTCGGTACCCAGATTAACAACATGCAATTCTTCGTCAGCCCTTGGACCATTTTTACCAGGACTACGGACCTGTTGAGCAAGTTCATTGAAGTATGTTGTGTTTTCGTGGTATATTTCATCATTATTTGAATCGTTATTAACTAGTTCATTAGATTCATTATTAGTTAATTCATCATTCATGATGTTTGCAATCTCAGGGTACTCGGAAAGATCAAATTTTTCATTAACAAAGAAAGGGAACACACGCTCGGATATGGATTCCATATCCTCTTGGATGAGGGTATCGGAAACACTCTCGGACTCGAAAGTGAATGTGAACAAGTCTTCCTTTGTGACCTTGCGCGGAATGTAACCCATCTTCTCGACCAAGAATTCCTCAGATACCACGGGCCCCTTCGTAGAATACCAGTTGTTGATCGGCTTGGAGCTTGGCTGGATCTCGCTGATAGTCTCCCTTCTCGTGTCGGTGTCATAGATGGCATTTACTTGGCACTCGTCCATGATGACGAGTTCTTCGAACTTGGAGGCTAAATCCGTCAATTATTCCCCCACGGTAATCTCTGTCTCGGACTCTAAGGTCACTTTCTTTCCCCACCATTCTCGGGGTGACATGGGAGTTGATTTCCCTTCGGATTTCTGGATCTCACAGTCGGCAAAGATTTTGAGACCGAGATTTCTGATGCCTTTGTTGTTAATCCACGGTTCGGGAAAGATTATGTACGGGACATCCTCCCCTTGGTGGACAAAGTAGCCATTTAGTGTCTTGCGGTAAGGCCTCAAATTGGGAATCTCATAATGATGGCCTTCCCTTCGAGCTCAAGCCTTCTCATTCTTGACGGCTTGCTCATATTTCATGTCATCTTTGGAAGGCTCATATCCCAAACCAAACTTTTTCTTAATAAAAGGGACCTCACCGGTTGCATTATACCATGTTGGTATTTCCCTAGGCCTAGATCGGGAAAGTAATTCATATTCCTCATCATGCGGAGGACTTTGTGTTTGCCGAGGGTCCATGATCCGTTTCCCCCTTGTTCATCGATGGCGTTGATTGATACGCCTGAGAGGGTGGAGTCTTCTAAACTGTGTTGAACTTGGTGGACGGGTTCCCCCTTTCTGTGGATAGTGACGTTTTCTACCATGACGGTCACTATTTCATCCCCATTTCTGAACTTCACACACTGATGGAGAGTCGAAGGGACGGCATTAGAACTGTGTATCCATGGTCGGCCCAAGAGCAAATTGAAAGAGGAAGGTACATCGAGCACTTGGAACGGGACGGACATGACCATACTCCCAAACTCAATATCTATTTCCACCATACCCATGACTGTGCGGGCAGTGCTGTTGTCACGCCCCCGAAAATTATAAATTCCATAAATATTAAAATAGCATAATATACATCTTGTAAATGTTAAATACCGAACCAGGCGCGTGAACTCTACTATAAAACCAACATTTTTACCATAAACATGTCGATGACAAACCACATCGGCTACGCGAAAGGCGAAAACATACTAAGTCACGACTAATGAAACTACACCTCAACGAGATTATAACTCGGAGACTATTTACATAACACTGTACACCCACGGCCTCACCACAAGAGAATATACAAAAGCTCCGTAGAGCAACTATCCCAAAAGAGTATAACCTGCTCCAAAATTCTCGCAACATCAGATCTCACTGCGTACTACCTCTAGCTTTCCTGGGAACTAAGGAAAACAAATGGAAAGGGAACGGGGTGAGATATATCTCAGTAAGTTACTAATGCAGCTATATGGTATAATATTATGCATATAAACTGAATAACTGAATAACACATATTATACAACAAATGAGAGGCTCCCTATCGCCAACAGTCCCATACCGGTTGGAAATAACGACCAGCTCATCATGCAGCACACAAAGCTGAAATAAACACATAACAAAGGTTCTCCCAAAAAGGATATAATAATCTGAACATCATCAACAGAGCCGCATCGAAGAGCAGCATCAACAGGGCAGCATCAAAGAGCTGAAGCAGGGGTTCCGGAACCAAACAACAACAAGAACAACAGTGGGAAAATGACACAAAGTCATAACCTTAAAACGTGTAGCTAGAATACTCACACAAGGGAGCTAGATCAACCCAACCACACAATCAGGAAGGGGTAAAAAGGGGGTTACCAGTGAAGAACATTATAAGTAACTTGACTTGGGTGCCATTATAATATTCATCACTGCCCGACTCAACCAAGTAAGACCAGCTGGACTTTAAACGAAAGCACAATCAGTGTATGATTCCAAAATAGGGAACCATACTAAGTACATCATAAAGATGATAAACTTCCCATAAAGATCCCAACAAACAAGTGCGTTAAACACATTTCTCAAACAAAGGATTTCAAAGTAGGAAATCCCACAAAAGCATCATAAAGATGTAACAACACCAAAATCAACCCAAACGGTTACAAATTTCCCACTTGATCACAAAAGAACCATTCCTTTTAACGTAAGATTCCAAAGCAGGAAATCCGAAGAAATACCATATTAAGGATGTTAAACAAAACCATATCATACTTAGTCACAAATACACCCCGTGTATTTACAGTCGAACATTTCCTATGAGTTACCCATAAATAGTACGATGACTATGAACTCAACCATTTTTTTACCTTTAGGATTCCCAAATAGAGAATCCGAATAAATACACCACCAAGATGCTAAACAAATCCGTAGGCATTTAACCACCATTTCACACCTTATATCCGTTTATAATCGAACCAATTCCTAACATCTTTGTTTTCCACAACGCCTATCTATGTATCCTAGAATAGGACTCAAGACCTGAACATAAAACGAATCCAAAATCATTTAAATTAGAACACATTAGTTTTTCCAGCAGACTGTGCGGCCGCCCACAACAGTCTGTGCGGTCGCCCAAATACACTCTCCCAAGCCAAAAAACAATCCAGACATATGTGCGGTCGCCGGCCCTATTTGGGCGGTCGCCCACTCACCTCCGCCAGTGATATTTAATTCTTTCACACTAACTCTATTTCACCGTCTTAAAAGTACTATTACAACTTCCCCAAATATTTATTTAACATTCTAACTCTAATTCACCTTCTCAAAAGTACTAACATAACTTCCATCTTATTTATTCAAGTTAAATTAATTAACTCAATTACATATAAATCACCCATTTAACACAAACAATTTCAAGTAGCACAAATACTACTCACAAAGCAACAATTACCACAAAAAGTATCATATATAATATGTATGAACATTTTATAATTAAAGGGGGAATAATAACTTACCTACTACGGAAATAATATCGAAGAAATTATATTTTGATCGGCTAGAAATGATCTACTCTACTCCCTGAACATTTTGGTGAAGTCGGATTGTCAAACAGACGTCGGAAATGAAAGTTGCGCTGCATTTGTTTCGAAATTCTCTCTGTGCCTCTCGACTCTCTCTCGGCCATGAAAATGATACCGAAAGTCCTAAGCTTCTCAGTTAAGTATTAAGTACACAAAGAAATGGGTGTGTTCAAGCGGTCCAATTATATTTAAGTTTAAAAGTCAACCTAATAGTTTCTAAGTCAAACAATGTAGGCCTTGCACTTCTTTCTCTCGGTCAAGGTAATTAACTAGGAGAACAATTTTGCTGCTTACAATGACAAAGCATCCAACATATTTTTCATGTTCAAAAGTCAAAATAGTCACACAGAAGTCAACAATTGAAACTAGTATTATTGGTTGCATTATATTCATCTTTTAACAGACATTTTACTTGACCAAATTTAGCAAATAATATAATCTTTTAAAAGTTTAAATGTCTACTTTAATCCACATTTTTTTTTAAAATTTCGAATTTTCTATACAGAGTTACGGCCTTTTCGTACAGTGTCAAATCTAGAGGGAAATTACTGATTTAAAACATTTTTATATTATCGTTTATAACATTTCCTAATTAAATTTTAAAAATGAGAATGAACACATAATTATGTCCAAGTTTATAATATAAAATCTAGCAAGTAAATATGCATAAATAGTGCATCTTAATTATATTAAAATGCAAGCACATTAATGTTACGTCTATTGAATGTATGCAAATGTGACGGGCGTTACATGGGTCATCACACGCATATGCTCAACTTATGAAAAAAATAGTGCCGGGGTTTGGGGTCGTTATATTCACTCCCCCTAAAAACAAAATTCGTCCCGAATTTTAAAGTTACTTACTAAGATGATCAAACAACCACAGATACTTTCGTTCCATTTCTTCCCGAAGTTCCCAATCTCAATTTCCATTAATATGTATTAAATAGACTAACACCTATGAAACACATACATATCCCACGTATATTTGTATTAAACATTCTACACCCGCAGAACAGAAGATAAGAATACAAATTTCTTCCTAACAAATTTCTCACTTTTACAAACCCAGAAACTCCCATTCTTAACTAGAGAAAACATGCCCAAGAGGATTCACGAAATCTATCAAACCACTGTGGGTGTTCATTTTCCCACTTCTTGACTGTTTCTCCTATAGACACCTCAATTTCACGATTTTCCTAGTACTTCCACAAGAGAGAGTTTTACTCAATATCACAGAAGCCAATGGAACACAAACACTAAATAACAATGTCCATGAAATTATAAATATGGACATGCCAATAAGACCCGCATTTTCATAAACCGGATAACCGATCAATCATACTTTACAGTCCGATGTACTAATTATATTCGGGTCCAGTGACTCAACCAAATTAACCGAATTGTTGACCGCCCTCGACGGAGCCGGACCCAACATAAACACAATAACCGAGCCCAGTGCGACCGTCACATAATTAGCTACATCGCAACTGTTCCATATAACAAATCTCATATTTGAGAACCAATTAACACATAAATCATGTTTTTCAAATAATCATAATATTAACCGAGAAATTTCAATACCAAAGCAATTATCAAATGGGACCGAACAAATGAACTACGTATCAATAAAATGGAGTACTACTATAAGACGGGTATAAAAAGAAATAATAACTGACATGGAATCGATACTGCGTAGTCTCCCTTACTTCAAAATGCTAAGGACGGGACACCGAATAATTGCTATCATCGAACCAACTTACTCCACATACACGTAGCATATCCTTATAAATATATATTGGTCCCAAGGGTTTCCTAATATTATGACGAGACCCAAATAAATATCCATAGTACTCTGAGAAGTCTATTAAGATCAAGATGTACAACAATGATTCCTGTCATATATTATCTTCTATACGTTTAGGGATCTCTTAGGGTGATCCTCTAGTCATTGATGTGCCCCTTTCGAATATTATCAACCCAAGAATTCAATTATATACACAAAAATTTACCGTTATCAACTATTCGATCAAATATGATTCTTCAAATTCATCCCATAATATTTTGTCTCTACTTGAATGGGTAACTTACTTGGTCTTATGAATCTCTTTAAGTACCTATAGTCGAATTTTCACTACACGTTTTCGATTCCACTAAGTCAAATCTTCCAACATTTCCTATTCAGCGGTATCCAACATGATATACACATCTACATGTCCAGTGATTCCACTACTACACTCATCTTTCTTATATGATAAAACTTAATACCGTCATGATCTTTGAATTTTTCTACCCACTTACATCATCTCATATTTAGATTTTCTAAGAAAATATATCCATCAAATATTGATAGTCTATTAACATAACATTTCAAACTTAGTCCCATTGAAAAAAATATATAATCTGCTTAGGCAATATCAAATCCTAATTCATAGATGATTCTATTTTTAGGGAGTAAATCCGCGAAACATATACAAGTACTTTATCATCTTGAATCAATACACCCCTCAATCTCTATTTGGAAGTACTACTATAGATAATAAATTTATCATTTTCACTATAATGGTGAAACTTGACATGTCCCCAAGAAAACATTAACACTGATCATATCCTTTATCAATTCACCACCAAAATCAAATTATATAATTTGGAAATATCATTCCTCAAATCCATCAATACCACTAGACCATTTATCCATCTAAACGACATAA
Organism: Campanula takesimana; assembly: GCA_026119855.1. Lineage (NCBI taxonomy): Eukaryota > Viridiplantae > Streptophyta > Magnoliopsida > Asterales > Campanulaceae > Campanula > Campanula takesimana. The sequence continues at coordinate 263,780 of JAOWBW010001416.1, forward strand.
TCACGAATTCATGATGAGCATACCTAATATGAGAAATTGTATTTGATATATTCTCATAATTGACCTTCAACCAATAATAGACACTTATCAATCAAACACAGACTAAACCACTGATCAACTTCAAGGATTGAATAATTCACCAATATATGATAACAAGTAATAATTCGTCGTAGTTACCTAGTTGAGCTCTCTGTATTCCATATAGAATCGTAAAGTAGAATCTCTCTTTATACCAAACAATAACAACACACCCCACTTAGATATACTAGGCTTGATGAATCCTTTATTAAATTGTCTCTCGGTTGAATCTTCCACTCTTCTATCTCAACCGAAGCTATATGGTCACTGATTCACCTATCAGTATTGTAGCCTATAACAACTCATCATATAACTCATGTTCCTTATCAGTCAATCGACATATTGCACCCAGTATAAAGTATACCCAAGATTTCAAAATTAATGCACACATCTCCCAGTTTGGTGTAGACGTTCTACTGACAACTAAATAAGCTAAATTCCCAGCACAACCTTATAATAATAATTTTCTGATCTTCAATACAGAACATGAACGTTATATACACATCTAGTATGCTCCTAAACAAAGTCAAACATACTAATATAGAAATATTTACCACCAATCGATGGCAAACAAGAAATTCATGACACATAGAAAGCTAGGCCATACCACTTATCACATCAATATCCCGTATAGGTGACATAACTAAATCACCTTATATTTACCAGTAGAAATCACGTAATTTTGTATTCGAGAATACACCTCAACATAATCACAGAATGAGGACAAACATGCGTATATAGCATGAAACATTATCCACTTTACGAAACAGATACGCCTAAGTCTTCACAGACTCGCACTCTTGATTCTCAAACCAACTAGCCCCAATAGAACCAACACTATTAACACCAGTCCTATGCCTGATATACCACAAGAGAAAGAACACTCTGTTGGTAGTGGTGCCCTAGGCACGTTTAATAAACGTTGTAATTGTTATCATTTATTTCATATCAATAAAGAGATGTTTTGATTATTATTGTTGTTCATGTTTACTTATAATAATCCCCGTCCCTAGTACTTGTTCAGCACTAGTATAAAGGCTAAATGATCATGGGATGATCATGTTAGATTTATGGGTACTTGTTTAGAACAAGGTACTGGACATGACCCGCTGTATGAGATTTATGTCATGGTCTATGTCGTACATATATCTCATATTAGTTATGTCATTTGAATCCTTAGACATGAAGTTATTATAGTCTTCCACTTGATGAACATTATGTTTGACATATTCAAACGCTACCTTAACACGGTAGTTATAAAGGGTATGATTGGCATAATCGGATTCCCGTTGGGAAGAATAATAAGCTAAATGGATTTGTCCCTCCACGGAGAGATGTCAAGCTTGGGCCCCTCGAAGGAATGATGTTGATGAAATGTTCGGCCGGACTCAAATGGATTGATTGGATCAATAGCATTTGAATTATCAACATATTCGGAATCGAGAAAGTATTGAACAAAACAAGTTGACTGTTTGACCATGACTTGTGTTCAATGACATCATGGACAAAGGGATTGTGACATATTCTAAAGGAATGCGAAATTGTATCTAGTTACACTATTTGGGTAGGTATGACGGTTTGCTAGAACCTAATCATATCTTATGGGTTCATGTTTGAGCCCATTGCCAACTTAGTGTAATCCTAGAGGGTCACACACAAATAGAACGAATCATAAAGGACTAAATTGGAATTATGGAAAAATGTCAGGCTTTGGCTCTGGCACGGTCGTGCGCTTTAAAATGGCACGGCCGTGCCATAAATCCAAACCAAGGCAAAAGGCTCGGTCCGTTTGGCACGACCGTGTCAAACATAGGGGCACGACCGTGCCAATATTCGGGGAAGGTCTGGCAGGTTCGACCCATTTGGCACGACCGTGCCAAATAAAGGGGCACGACCGTGCCAGAATTCCTGGCAGAATAAGGACTTGCCTTAATTAAGGTGACGGGATTTAGGAATCCTAGGTCATTAAGAGTTAATGACTAGGTCTTATAAAAGCATCTTTTCACCAGCCATTAAGCAAGAAATTCCTAATTCTTTGAGAGGTTATTTTTCTTGTTCTAAGATCCCAAAAAGTGAAGAACAAGAATATTCATAATTCCATATAGTTCTTGCAATTGTGAAAGTGTGTTTCACAATTTGGTCTAGCAACCAAGATCAAGAAGTTGCTTGATATTCGTTCGTGGTGTGGATACCGCTAGAGGGTGAAGCTCATCATCTTCAAGGTTCGCGTTCTTGATCAAGTTTCAAAATCTCCACCAAGTTCGAAAGCTAGAAATTCATAGCCATCAAGGGTTAGTTATTCCTCTATTCATCTTGTTGTATTTGATTTAATCATATGAACGGATCCATGGCTTTGGGTTTCATTAAAATTTAAAATGCTTTATTCCGCTGCGCATGTGACTACGAAACCCAACACACTCGACATCAATATCACACCCATAACTCAACCAACCTCTATCTTAACCTCATCCACTAATTCATTATGCTTCTACTGCACAAATTTTCCATGACCAAGGAAGCTAATTGACTTCAAAAAAACTTAGTTTTCTAAACCACTCAAAATAGTAACACTCAAGTATTGAAACCTATTCAATATCAAAGTTCTTATTCCCTTTCAAGATCTAATCCCATTGCTCTGATACCAACTGTCACGCCCCGAAAATTCTAAATTCCATAAATATTAAAATAGCATAATATACATCTTGTAAATGTTAAATACCGAACCAGGCGCGTGAACTGTACTATAAAACCAACATTTTTACCATAAACATGTCGATGACAAACCACATCGGCTACGCGGAAGGCGGAAACATACTAAGTCACGACTAATGAAACTACACCTCAACGAGATTATAACCCGGAGACTATTTACATAACAATGTACAACCACGGCCTCACCATAAGAGAATATATAAAAGCTCAGTAGAGCAACTATCCCAAAAGAGTATAACCTGCTCCAAAATTCTCGCAACATCAGATCTCACTGCGTACTACCTCTAGCTTTCCTGGGAACTAAGGAAAACAAATGGAAAGGGAACGGGGTGAGATATATCTCAGTAAGTATCATATATAATATGTATGTACATTTTAATAATTAAAGGGGGAATAGTAACTTACCTACTACGGAAATAATATCGAAGAAATTATATTTTGATCGGCTAAAAATGATCTACTCTACTCCCTGAATATTTTGGTGAAGTCGGATTGTCAAACAGACGTCGGAAATGAAAGTTGTGCTGAATTTGTTTCGAAATTCCTCTGTGCCTCTCGACTCTCTCTCGGCCATGAAAATGATACTGAAAGTCCTAAGCTTCTCAGTTAATTATTAAGTACACAAAGAAATGGGTGTATTCAAGCGGTCCAATTATATTTAAGTTTAAAAGTCAACCTAATAGTTTCTAAGTCAAACAATGTAGGCCTTGCACTTATTTCTCTTGGTCAAGGTAATTAACTAGGAGAACAATTTTTCTGCTTACAATGACAAAGCATCCAACATATTTTTCAAGTTCAAAAGTCAAAACAGTCATCACACGCATGTACGTCTATCGAATGTATTCAAATGTGATGGGCGTTACACGGGTCATCACACGCATGTGCTCAACTTATGAGTGCCGGGGTTTGGGGTCGTTACAGCTGTCGTAACCTCGGATCACTTGAGTAGAAGGATTTAAGTCTGAATTATTAAGCCCCGGTATGCCCATGATTCGATCGGGCATTAGGTTGAGTGCGGAACCACCGTCAACCAAGACCCTTAAAATAGGTCTCCCCCTTGCTCTCACTTTGAGATAAATGGCCTCATTGTGATCGGACCCAAATGGTGGAAGGTCCATGTCGGCAAAAGTGATGACATTACCAAAATGAATATGGCCTATCATTGCAGTGAGGTCCTCGGGAGTTGTATCAGGAGACACTGATGTGTCATCAAGATTACTGATGACAAGATCTCGGTGCTTCTTTGAGGATGCAATGATGTCCCAAATGGAAATGTTGGCTTGAGTTTTCTTGAGTTGTATCAACAAAGGATCTTCGGGAGTGTCGCGAGCTTGCAATCTTTGAGAAGAGGTGCTTGGTGCAGAAGTAGTGGGGTTGCTTGCTATGACTCGTCCGGATAGAGTTAGCATGTTGACGTTCCCATCTTGCTTCTTTTTCCTATTCTCTAATACTTTCCTCATTACCTCATCACAAGTCACAACATAACAAGAATTGTCAAATTTATTCATCACATTGGAGCCCTTATTCACAATTGGGATTGAATGAGTGGTCTCCTCAAACTCTGTTATCTCTATTACATTGACATCGTCACCACTAGGCACTATGAACTCTTTATTGTCTATGAGATCTTGGATGACATTGCGGAGGACAAAGCATTCTTCGGTGGTGTGGCCACTATGTTGGTGGTAGCCACAATATTTGTGATGAGCATGATTGGCATTGATCGACTTGGGTTGATACCCTTGTATAGGTGTGATTTGGCCCTTTGCTTTGAGAACTTCGAAGGCCTCGATTTGATTCATGCCTTGGAGAGGAGTGTAGACACGGTCATTTTGAGATTTCTTGCCTTGAGGTGGAGGAACCCTTTTGTAATTCCCCTTATCGGTAGTGACGTCGTTGACCGAAGCCTCTTTGGTGGAGTTAGAGGCGGCCTTGTAACGGAAGCTAGGAGCACTTTTCTAAATCTCCTTGAGCAAATCATCCATTCGGACCCCCGCCTCATACATTTAAGAGAAGTCCGCATAGGAAGCCCCACTTAGGTGGGTGTGAAGATCAATCTTTAGACACTTAAGAAAGATGTCCATTTGTTCCTTGGTGTTAGGCCAATCGACAATTTCAGTAAGCTTGTCGTTCCACCTTCTTGTGAAGTCAATAAAGGACTCATTGTCCCTTTGAGTAGTGTTCTCAAGCTCTTTATTGGTCGGGCGGTGAGTGGTGTTGCCTTGGTATTGACTTTTGAAGGCGAGCATGGCGGCGTCCCAATCAAGATGGACTGTGAGCGGGAGAGTTGCATACCAATCTTTTCCCGCCCCTTCGAGAGTAAGAGGGAAGCATTGTGCCATAACTTTAGGAGAGACCTTCTTTGGAACCATAGCCCATATGTAGGTCTCGATGTGTGCCATGGGGAAAGAGTTGCCCTTGAACTTGCTTATGTCGGGAATCTTGAACTTGTCGGGAAGAGAAGCCATTGTGTTTATGAGAATGGATGATTGATAAAGGCTTGTGTCGGATCCTTTCCCCATGTTGAGACTGTTGAAGCGTTGGTCTATGTAGGCCATGATTGAATCAACCATCTTGTGCTCATTGTTCTCGGTGCTCGGTTCCCCTACTTTCTTGGCACGGGAACTAACATAAGGGCTTTGAAACAAACCCTTAGTCCACTCGGATTCTTCATTGTTCTCTTTGTCTCTACCATTCGAAAGCTTGGTGAGCTTAGCTTTCATTTGGTCCATCTCGGCCTCGTGAGCCTCCCTTTGATTGTCAAGATGGGATTGCCAGAGGTCGTCTTTGTTTTGGGCCACATTATTGAGGGTGGAGACTTGCTCTTTGAGAAGTTGAACCATAGCCGAGAGTTGTTCAAGAGACATGGTGTTGTCGGTGTTGGAGCCTGTTAGTGCCCGATCTAAAAATGAGTTTATTAGGGGTTTCCTAAATATACAAGGACTTTATAGGAATTAAAAACCTTGCAAAGACTTGTCCCGGATTCCCAAAATATATCTCATCATTCTAGAACATCTTAAAAATGGACAAAATAGGGTTTCCATAAACCAAATAAAACCCTAGCTTAAAAATCACATCAGACGGAAGACTTGGCCACGCGGCCACTTTCGACCTTGGCCACGCAGCCACTTTCGACCTTGGCCACGCGGCCACTTCCATCCTTGGCCACGTGGCCACATCTGCCTCAGGTGGTCTGGACTGTCAGATCTCTCCACCAGATTGCTATATAAGGCCTCCATTGCCTCATAATTAAAGATCAGAATTTTAGAGCTCTTAAGTGGCGATTTTACTCCCAAATCAAGTCATTCAAGCCTCCAAGAACACTCTCAAGAATCCCAAGAATATCTAGGTTTATTTCTTGCCAATATAGGTAAGTTTTCTAACTTTTTCTTCATGTTCTTGCCATGTTCTTAGTTTAGATCCATAATATTCGTGTTTTTAACATGTTTATTCATATGTTCATCATGACATTCATATGTTCATAATATGTTCTTCGCATGTTCATCATATTCATAGATTAAAATCTTATTTATGCTATATTTAGGGTTGCGATCTTCGTAATTACATGTTATTTCATAGCCGATGATGATCTAGGGTTTATCAACCCGAACACGATCTAGGAACTACTTCTAAACCCTAATATTTAGGTAATTTCCCCCTCATTACGCATGATCCCGATCCTTCTACCTATTCTAAATTCTTCTCGAACTACGATGACCTGAGCTTCTCACATTGAGAGGAACGTAGGCAATCTTCGGATCCGGTCTGAAACACATCGCACACTACATACACCGCATCATGATAGAAAGACCGATCATTCGGGTGATAGGAGTGATAACGCTGAATATTCTTCTCTTGTCGTAATTTGACCCCCAAACCCATTAACATGATTTTTTCAATGTTTTAGCTATAATTAAAACGGCGTGGCGACTCTCATATTTTTAATGTTGATATGAATATCTCAATTTAAAACACACGTATTCACAGTGGCGACTCTGCATGGGACTGCTTTGAAACATTTTCAAACTTAGTGGGTCTAACTTTCGTTATTATCATGATGTTTGCCATTTTCTTACATGTACCTCTTACTTTTGCCATGTTCTTACATGTACCCCTACACGTTAGCCATGTTCTTGCATGCACCACACATTTTTCCATGTTCACACATGCACCTCATATTTTGCTATGCTTCCATATGCTCCTACTATACCACTTCATCACATGCACCCTATTCTTTCACCATGTTTTCACATGCACCCTATACCTTTGCCATGTTGTCACATGCACCTTATACTTTTGCCATATTACCACATGCACCCTATGCTTTTGCCATGTTGTCACATGTACCTTATACTTTTGCCATGTTACCACATGCACCCTATGCTTTTGCCATGTTCTCACATGCACCTTGTACTTTTGCCATGTTACCATATGCACCCTATGCTTTTGCCATGTCGTCACATGCACCTTGTTCCTTTGCTATGCGCGCCCTAGTACTAAGGACAAACGCAAAAACTTTGCTATGCTCCCTTGTACATTCTTATCTTTTCTTATCTCTTACACTGCATTGCATCATAACAATATCAAAAACTTCTCTTTTCCCCCTAAAAAGAATTAGTTCCTTGCCACACACTACCACTAGTCTGTGTCAGCACTGCACATATCCCTTATTACCCCCGGAGCATTCGATGTGCAGAAATTAGTGGTGCTACTACCGCCCTTTTTTCGAACCACTTGCTTTCCTCCACTCACTGTGTACGCTTTGCAAGCAGTGGGAACCTTTTATCCTACACGTTTCAACCCACACATAGAGATTAGGACACTCCTTGGACCAACCAATTAGGATGTAAATAATGCAATTTTTTTTTCATAAAATAAAGCATGCATTGCATAAATCATCTGTGGTCCTGTCCTTCAAAACTCGTCACTTCGACTTGTCTAGGTCACCTACCCATTACGTTTGAGCCATCATTGTGATCCATTTGGGTCTACCCTTCACCTTTGACCCCCTAGGTCAACCTTATCAACCATTGACCTTCTAGGTCAACCTTTGACCCTCTAGGTCAACCTTACCAACCATTGACCTTCTAGGTCAACCTTTAACCCCCTAAGTCAACCTTATCACCCTTTTGACCTCTTAGGTCAACCTCTCGACCTATCACCCTTTGACCTCTTAGGTCAACCTCTCGACCCCTTGGGTCAACCCTATCACCTTCGACCCCTAGGTCAACCTCTGACCCCTTAGGTCAACTTTATCATCCTTTGATCTCTTAGGTCAACCTCTCGACCCCTTGGGTCAACCTTATCTACCTTTGACCTCTTAGGTCAACCTTTGACCCACTAGGTTAACCTTATCTACCTTTGACCTCTTAGGTCAACCTTTGACCCCCTCTGTCAACCTCATCCGCCTTTGACCTCTTAGGTCAACCTTTGACCCCCTAGGTCAACCTTCTAAACCCTTGACCCCCTAGGTCAACCCTTATCAAACTTTGACCCCATAAGTCGACCTTATCCGTTTTTGACCTCTTAGGTCAATCTTTGATTCCTTAGGTCAACCCGATTACCTTTGACCAACCTAGGTCAACCTGTCTCGACCCGTCTAGGTCCGCACACCTTCCTTGACCCATCTAGGTCAACTTGTCCGTCTTAGGTTAAAACTACCCCTTCACCCATCTAGGTCAACTTGTCTGTCTTAGGTTAAAACTACCCTTTCACCCATCTAGGTCAATCCTTGACCCGCTTAGGTAGGGATGGCCAAAACCGGTTCCGGGCCCGGTTCGGCAAAAGGGTGATCCTGAACCAGCCCGCGCTTACCCCGGTTCCGATTTGGCACAATCCGGTTCCGGTTCGGTCCGGTTCCGGTACGGTTCCGATCCGGTTCCGGTCCCCCCTTTAAAATTATTGAAAAACAAGGGATTTTCGGTCCGGTTACGGTTCCGGTTCCGGTCCGGTTCAGCATATATGTGACCCTGAACCGGCCCGGATGACTTGCGGTTCTGGTTCGTCCGGTTCCAGTTTCCTCCCCGGTTTGCTCCGGTTCCGGGCTTTTTCGGTCCGGTTCCGGTTCGGTTTGGCCATCCCTACGCTTAGGTCGACTTACCTATCTTGGATCCATCTAGGTCAATCTCCAACCTCCATTGGTCAACCAACCCGAATAGGTCAGCCTACATACATGTGACACGCCTAGGTCCAACCAAGTCCGTCCCGCTTAGGTTATCCCATATGCTACCCGCTACAACCCGCTATCTTGATCCATTCACCATATAGGTCAATCCAACCTTTTCCCAATTAGGTCGACCTATCCTTCACCCATCTAGGTCAACCCACCATTATCGACGCGATCTTCCTTTACCAACCTCTCGGCTTATTTAGGTCAAACCTTAAGTCAAACCTTAACTGAATCCTATAGGTCTTCCTCACCCATGCTTGACCAAGGACCGAGTCATCTCCCTCTTTTTGACCTCTATGGTCATCTCTCACCACTTTTTAAAAGTCTAACTTGACACGAACTACGGCGACCTAAGCCTCTTATTGTATGGGACCTCTCCCTCATAGTAAGGGGAATGTAGGCAACTTCGGCCCCGTCAAACTTTCAAATTTTTACCAAAATGCATTTCAAAATGTGGAGAGCGACTCTTTTAAAAAAAGGTGATTTTATAACGATGCCTTGTCGTTAATTATGAGACTAAAAAAATGCAAAATGTTTAATGCGCCATAGGTCGCCTGCATGTCGTCAAAATACTTCGAGATGGCCCTTGCCTGCGTGGCCGAAAGATTTGACTTCCAAGAGAAAAGGCACATAGAAGACTTGAAGATGGTCCTCGACATAAGAGACATACGTCATGCCGAAGAATTGCACTTGGCGTTAGAAGCCCAAGGAAAGCGCCATAGGACAGAGGTGGCCAAAGCACTCGAGGAACAAGAGGCCCGTCATTCAAAGGAGAGACAAATCATCTCTGAGAAGCTCAAAGATCTAAGCACGATAATCCAAGGTGGTGATTGGGATCAACGACAAGATATCTCCGACTATGCTAGCAAAAATCTCTCATCAATTCACTTCAGATCACCTCAACACACCAAGGATGATGTAGACATTAATGAAGAGGAATCCTGCAGTGTTAACAAGGGAAGCAATGCAAATAGGCCACGTCCCGACAACTCAAACCAACGCCGACATGCGCCTAAGGAATATGGTTGGATATCAGAATGAGCAAATTGAGGATACCTCCTTTAAATAATAATAATAATAAAAAAGGGTCATTCAGTCTTCGTAGGTTCTAGAGTGTCCTTAGTCAAAAGTCCACCTTGGACGATTTTATGTAAAAGTCCACCCGGACTAGTCAGTTTAAATCTTTTAGTGCCAATAAAAGAGTCTTTATTTCTTTTCTCTCTAGACTTGAGACATAATCTTGCATAAATCAATTCCATGAAAATTGTCTTATTCACCATTTTCACTTGATTGCTATATCTTTATATGATGAATTAATCTTAACTTACTCATTAACGACGACTCATTAAAAGGTAAATGGACCCGCAAACCATTCACATAACTAAGTGAACAATTAATCTCATGATAACAAATGCTTTGATCAATTGGGATGAACGAATCACTTTCTCTTCTCTCTACATTCTATCCCCATACACTCTCTATATACACTCACCCCGTGTGCATCCTTCACATACACTCTCTCCCTCTCCCATACACTATCCTCATAAACCTCCCATCTCTCCATTGGACCCCTTATCCATACAGTCATGCAAAAAATGAACCGCGGTTGCTCATCATCAAATAGACATCCATGCTGCCATAATTCAAGATATTGTTTGTTCCCTTCATGAGTACTACATACCGATACACCGGGGCTATCCGTATTCCATCACAAATATAAAAGAAATGCACAGAGTTGTTCATGCCATTTATAGGCACCACGTGACAATCCGATGGAGCTCTACCGGTGAAAATCAATGGGCTACGATGCACGCCGCCATTAAAAGGCCGCTTGAACTATAAGGAGGCTACCTCGCAATTGAGAGAGGTGAAAGCACACTAGGGGCTCGTCTTGCCCAATGTTTCATGTACAAATATAAAAAGAAAAGCTCGCTATGTTGAAACCCAAAAAGGCGACCTAGGAAAAAATTAGAGCATTGCACAAAAAAGAATCCCGCTAGGTTGAAAACCCGAAAGGGTGGCCTAGGCAAAAAAAGGGTGTGCACAAAGAGATAAAATAAAAAATAAAAGAAAAATAGAAGGGGCTATCACCATGGAAAAGTAAAAGTCTAATTTTCTTTTCACTTCAAATGTTCTATTTTTATTCCTTTCCTACAAAGAAGATTAACACGGCAGCAGCAGCCCATGACAACTACAATGGAGCAGTCCACCGCAACGAGCTACAATGAAGCAAGCCAAAGCAACAAGCAACAACAGAGCAACCTATCGCGACAAACGAACCTCACACCCCTAAACTCAAACCCAACTTTGTCATCAACCGAGCCTCCCTCGAACTACGCGGGCCTGAGGTTCTCACCTTGAGGAGAACGTAGGCAGCCTTCGGGTTCGGTCCAAAATATACACAACCCACCTTGAGCCAATTTTCTTTCTCTTCACTCTCCCCATATATTTCTACTTCTGTTTTCTTCACTCACAATTGATCAAAACATTTATTATTTCGAGGTACTTGTGTACCCATTAACCAGAACTCATTAATCAATTAACGAAGTCCATTCTCGAGCAATCAAATGAGAATTTTAAATAAAACAATTTTCAAATGTCTCACAAGTCTTCTTTTCTACAATCTAGGAAGAGCCAAACACTTATGTTCTATCAAGCAGGGGCTTCCTTCCATTGATACATATACCTCTCATAGTTGGTCAAAGAGTCAATATACGAGAACCCTCTCTCCCCCTCTCTCTCCCCTCAAAATTCCCCTGCAAGTTTTCAAACAATTCTTTTTTCCTTTTTTTTGAGTCGGCTGAATGATTTCAAAACAAAAAAATAAATAAATTGAATTGACGCAAAAGAGGTAGGATACCCCGCCCTGCGCCTTCATCAAACTGGGGCTTCCCTAACAAAAAGGATTGACTATGTGGTTTCTTAGAGAATATCGAGGCTTCGACAAGCACATACTTAGAAGAAGGGCATCCCTCATCATCAAGCTCGACGTAGAATTTCTCAAAGGAGGAAGGGTACCTGCTCACCAAACTAGAAGAATCCCCAACAGGATGGGTCGACTATGTGGTTTCTTAGAGAATACCGGCGCTTCAACAAGGATATACTTAGTGGAAGGACATCCCTCATCGTCAAACTCGGCAGGTGACGAGTTATTTGAATTGGTTAGAATCATAATTAATTATGAGACATCTTTACAAAATCATAACACTTTCAAATGTTTTCTCTTCCCCGACACTTTGTTTATAAACCCGCACTCTCGGTCTCCACAAAATTGCAAAAACATCCTCGGTCCATCTAGGACCAATATTTGTGATTCTTAACCCGACTTGGTCCTTTACCCTATCTCCTACACTTTAGGAGTCCTCTAGGCCTAAACCCTCAACTCTCTAGGTCCCAAGCTTACCTGATTCAAAACATTTAGGTCCCGAACCTACCCGGTGAGTCTTACCTAGGTTACACCATAACCCCTTAGCACGACCCTCTACAATTTTGTAGCGTGACTCCTGAGGCCTCAAACCAGATATATCCAAAACCTCAAACCTTAAACTGGTCTACCAAAGCCAAATCCTTAGGATGACCCGTTAGCTCCCGAACCTATCGGTCCCGAGCCTACCCGATCTCCTAGATCTCAAACCTACCAACACATACCCGTTCTCACCATGTCTAAACCATAGCTCCCTTATCCTCTTAGGGCCAACCTCTTAGGTCTACCCAGTCTAACCTGTTGAGCGATCCCTTAGATCCCAAGACCATTCGAGTCTACCAAGCGCCTATCTTTTAGGTCTCTAGCACATCCGACCCACACCTTAGGTCTCAACACCTAAACCCGTTAGATCACATGACTGTCTACCCTCTAGGTCTATAACCTTAGATCTCAACCTTTAGAACACTTTTGTTCCCAAGCCTGCTCGGTCCAACCAAAACAATGCCATCTACGCCTACCGTCATATCCAAATCATGGCACTGCCGCTCTTAAACCTAGTGTCACCCATTTAGCCTCAAAGACTTCCTAGTCTGACCTTTAACCCCTTAGGTCTAACCTACTTAATCCGAGCTGAGTCCAAACCTCGAATCAACGCGATCCTCTTCTTAAACTCCATAGATCTCAAACCTAGCTCCCCCAACGAGTCCAAAGCTCAAACCTGCTCAAGCACATAGTATCTCGCACATACCATGCCATGCCATAGAGATCTCAATACCCATCAAGTTAAAACCCATGTCCTTAACACCTTTGGTCCCATCCCTAACCTACCTTCACAATTTCCAAATGAGCTTGGTCACGCGCATGACCTTTAGGACAAACTTAGGTCCCCAAGCGTACCCAATCCTATTAGGTACCTATTGTACTTGAGTAAGTCTTTGAGACTCAATTCTTGTCCTAAGCGCCAACATGGTCATATCTCCAAACCCTATCTCCCACACCTATGGTTCGCACCTAGCCTAAACTTTCAAACACCCTAGGGTCCAAACCCATCATGCCCGCTCTAAACCCTTAAACCGTTAGGTACTAGGATCATCCAATCCCAATCTATCGCTCTTTGGCCCGACCTCAAACATGCCTGGTCCTAACCCATAATGCGATTCCTTAGAACAATAGACTTACCCGCTTCGAAACCTTATGTACCAAGACTCCTTAGCGCCTGTCTGAGTCTTACCCTAGCTAAACCCTAGCTTCAAGCCTAGGAAGTCACATCCTCTCCGAACCCTAGCTTCAAGCCTAGGAAGTCGCATTCTCTCTAAACCCTAGCTTCAATCCTAGGAAGTCTCATTCTCTCTAAACCCTAGCTCGAGCCTAGGAAATCGCATTATCTCTAAACCCTAGCCTCAAGCCTAGGTAGTCATATTCACTCTAAACCCTAGCCTCAAGCCTAGGTAGTCATATTCACTCCAAACTTTAGCCTCAAGCCTAGGTAGTCGCATTCCCTCCAAACCCTAGCCTCAATCCTAGGAAGTCGTATCCTCTCAAAACCCTAGCCTCAAAGCCTAGGAAATTTCCAAACCCCCATATACAACATCCTTTCCAAATTCCCAAAACCCTAGTCTCAAAGCCTAAGAAATTTACAATCTCAATCCCCCGTCTTATTGAACCCTAGCGTTACGCCTAGGATACAATGCCCTTTCCAAAACTTAATAAACCCTAGCGTCAAGCCTAGGAAACCGCATTCGCTCCAAACCCTAGCCTCAAGCCTAGGAAGTTCTATCCTCTCCAAACCCTAGCCTCAAAGCCTAGGAAATTTCCAAACCCTAGCCTCAAACCTAGGAAGCTTGTATCTTCCTCTCCAAACCCTAGCTTCAATCCTAGGAAGTCACATCCTCTCCAAACCCTAGCCTCAAGCCTAGGAAGTCGAATTCTCTCCAAACCCTAGCCTCAAGCCTAGGAATTCGCATCCTCTCTAAATCCTAGTCTCAAGCCTAGGAAGTCGCATCCTCTTTAATACCTAGCCTCAAGCCTAGGAAGTCGCATTTGCTCCAATCCCTAGCCTCAAGCCTAGGAAGTCGCATTCGCCCCAAACCATAGCCTTAAGCCTAGGAAACCACATCATCCTCTCTAAACCCTAACATCGAGCCTAGGATTCAACACTCCCTTCAAACCCTAGTCCTAGACCTAGGAAATTTCTACACCTTTGTCTCAAAATATAGGAAGCTTACAATCCCTAGACTTAAACCCTAGCCTAAGGCCTAGGTTACAACGTTCATTTCCAAGCCATAGTTACCAATCCTAGAAAATGGTGAACCATAAACGTCAATCTTAGTGAACCTTCCAACCTAGGAAGCTATACCCTTCCCAACAATCCCTAGTCTCAAGCCTAGGAAGTCATAACATTTCCAACTGCCAGCCTTATGTCTGAAGCTAAAACGTCTTTGCAACCTCTAAACCTACCACAACTCTAAACCCTAGCCTCGAAGCCTAGGATATTTCTAAACCCTAGTCTTAAAATCTAGGAAATTCCCAATCATTAACCCCAACCCCTCCAAGCCCTAGCACTAAGCCTAGGATACAATATCCTCCTCATACTTAGCGAAATCCAATCCTTAGCCCGAAAGCCTAGAAAACCCACGTTATCTCCAAGACATAATCCCAAGCCTAAGAAACCATAACGTCATTGGCATCCCTATATCAAGACTAGGAGATTACCATCTTTATTATCCGCTCTTTCCTTAAACAGCCTTAGGTCCTACCCCTAGGCAACCAAACAAATTGTCCCTTACCTAATGCCCTGGTCTCAATGGCTCGTAGCCTCATATTATGCATGCCCTCCTAATTTAGGATCAGTGGAGACCCAGTCACTATGCTTCCTATATTAGCGACTCTCCTAGAGTCCATCTCTTTTGTGACTCCCGAGAGTCCATCTCTTTAGCGACTCCCCAAGAGTCCACCGCCTTTGTGAATCCCCGAGAGTCCATCGCTTTTGTGACTCCCCGAGAGTCTATCGTTTTCGCGACTCCCCGAGAGTCCTTCACCTTTACAACTCCCCTAGAGTCTATCACCTTTGTGACTCCCTGAAAGTTCATCCCATTTGCGACTTCATAACAATCCATCATCTTTGCCTCTACATGCAGATTTTCCGCTGGTTTATTTCTTGTTTGTTAAATTTAGGTATCCTTAACCTATTTTAACCGAAATTCGTTACCTTTGGGTCCGGAAAGCCCCTCAAAATTTCTATCTCTCCCAAAATTCTTGCCACAAATTTACAGGAACGGTGTTTCTATATTGTTTGTGCCCCGAACACTTGCTTAGGACTATCATTATTCACAGAGGCCCGTGTACCTCTATATCATGTGAATTCTAGATCTGTCGCGGTTGAGAGAAGCTCGTTTGTTTCTACATTGCGTAAAATATCCAGCATTTATCATCATGATTCACAGAGGCCCGTCTACTTCTATATCATGTGTGTTCTAGATCTCTCACGGTTGAGAGAAGCTCGTTTGTTTCTACATTGCGTAAGATTCAGCATTGACCATCATGATTCACAGTGGCTCGTCTACCTCTATATCATGTGTGTTCTAGATCTATCATGATTGACAGAGGCCCGTCTACCTCTATATTGCGTAAGATCCAGCACTTGTTATTGCGATTGATAGAGGCTCATCTATCTATATATTATGTGAGCTCCAGATATTACCATTTTTATCTTGGGATTATTTAGACCCCTCCGTATTTATATCTCGCACTATTATAATTTGCATCTCTGAACTACGACTGGCTTGATTCCTCCGAGGATACTTAGGAAGCTTGTAAAGGTTCAGCCACCCGACCGACGTGGTCATTTATCATCCCCAGCAGATGTTTCCCTCGCAACTCGAAGTTATCCCCAGCGGAAGGCATTCCTCCCGACCAGAGGACAATCGTTTACAATTTTCCCAATAGATTTGAACTACGTTTGGCTTGATTCTCCCGCGGATACATAGGTCGACTGCTAAGGTTCAGCCGTCCCATCACCCTTCATCTATTTTGAAACTCATGTTTCAGAACGAATCCTTCTTTTATCGTCGACCCCCCATTGCCTTACAAGAAGCGTCGCCGAGGGGCTACTGTTAGTACTCGATCTGAAAATGAGTTTATTAGGGGTTTCCTAAATATACAAGGACTTTATAGGAATTAAAAACCTTGCAAAGACTTGTCCTGGATTCCCAAAATATATCTCATCATTCTAGAACATCTTAAAAATGGACAAAATAGGGTTTCTATAAACCAAATAAAAACCTAGCTTAAAAATCACATCAGACGGAAGACTTGGCCACGCGGCCACTTTCGACCTTGGCCACGCGGCCACTTTCAAACTTGGCCACGCGGCCACATCTGCCTCAGGTGATCTGGACCATTAGATCTCTCCACCAGATTGCTATATAAGGCCTCCCTTGCCTCATAATTAAAGATCAGAATTTTAGAGCTCTTAAGTGGCGATTTTACTCCCAAATAAAGTCATTCATGCCTCCAAGAACACTCTCAAGAATCCCAAGAAGATTTAGGTTTATTTCTTGCCAACATAGGTAAGTTTTCTAACTTTTTCTTCATGTTCTTGCCAGGTTCTTAGTTTAGATCCATAATATTCGTGTTCTTAACATGTTTATTCATATGTTCATCATGACATTCATATGTTCATAGTATGTTCTTCGCATGTTCATCATATTCATAGATTAAAATCTTATTTATGCTATATTTAGGGTTGCGATCTTCGTAATTACATGTTATTTCATAGCCGATGATGATCTAGGGTTCATCAACCCAAACACGATCTAGGAACTACTTCTAAACCCTAATCTTTAGGTAATTTTCCCCTCATTAGGCATGATCCCGATCCTTCTGCCTATTCTAAATTCTTCTCGAACTACGCTGACCTGAGCTTCTGACATTGAGAGGAACGTAGGCAATCTTAGGATCCGGTCTCAAACACATTGCACACTACATACACCGCATCATGATAGAAAGACCGATCATTCGGGCGATAGGAGAGATAGCGCTGAATATTCTTCTCTTGTCGTAATTTAACCCCCGAACCCATTAACATGTTTTTTTAAATATTTTGGCTATAATTAAAAAGGCGTGGCGACTCTCATATTTTTAATGTTGCTATGAATATCTCAATTTCAAACACACGTATTCACATATCCGCTGGCCATTGATGTTGTCAGAGCTGTTGGAGTAATCACTTCACGAACTAACCGATTCGCTGAATCCCAGTAGACTTTGTAAGTACCAATTGAACCTATATTGCATAAGAGGCCCTTGTCACTCTTGAGTAACCCTTTCGGTCCATGAAGAGGTTTATAACACACATTAGGCACACGACTCAAACCATAAAAGAAAAAGACTTTTTTTTTTCTTTTATAAGTCGGAGGGATGGGATCCCTTTTGAGTTTCTAAGAAAAATAATGGAATCGTCACACTAGTATATAGACCTTCTCGTGGTCCCATATACCCATCGGATTCCATCACGTTTGTGAATCCTACATGTGTCACGATTAAACTAAATTAATGTAGTAAAGCATACATGCGGGGACGGATTTTTTATTTTCGTCCATAATAACCACTTGGGGACGGATTTTTATTTTGTCCATGATAACCACTTGGCATGTATGTTTTGAAGACATTAGTTTAGGGAAATCTCGACACATGAAAACTGACTTAGTCAGGGAGTGTTAGACCCTAACTATAATTGTGTTGGCTTGTGCTTGGCTAATGAGAGGCTAAAGGTCACCCCTGGCATGTAGTCATGAACTACGCCATGGGCTGAGGTTTACCGCTTCGAAAGAGTCAAGGTCGGGTGGAGCTTGAAACTTCCTAGGACGGGACTCGAAGGGTTTGGGGTTATGAACTTGTACGACTCGATAGTGAGCAATTTATTGGAATTTGTGCATGTAGTGTGAGGTCCAACATGTGACAAAACATTTTTTACTTTTTCTTTTATGATAGAAAAGCAAATAAGCACGTAATTACAACTCTTGAATCACCCGTGTGACCAATAAAAAACACAAAACAAATCAGTTTAAGAGGTCCAAATCAGTCCTTGATGCATGCAACTGTGCCCACACCCCAATCATTCTGCTCTATTCTGAAGTTGTTCCTGTTCTGGAAAACCACCCAGAAGCGCGCGCCTCTGGCCTGTGTTGTGGGATGCGCGCGCATGGCGCAGAGTCTGTGGGAGGCGCTCGCTTCAGGGTAAACCTGTCAGATTGTCAGACTTTGGACTCAGGGGATTGCCCTGGTCCTGAATATACATTGTAACCCCTGCAGAAATGAATTGTGTAGAAAAAAAAATAAGAATATGAAGAACATATGGGAGGCGGGCGATTCTGGTCCTTGATGTGGGACGCGCGCGACTTAGGTCAAGAAGGCCAGAGGCGCACGCTTCCCCCCCATCAGGAACCAGAATGCCTAGAAAAATGTAGACTTTGAGCAAAGATGCAAGTTTAACCCTCAAACGTCCCCAGCGGAGTCGCCACTGTAGATACCCCGGGAAAGGGCACGGCTTGGCTAGAACGCGTGTGTTATTCCTAGGATGTCTATTTGTGTTTTGTTTGTTTAGAGTCGCCACCTATGTTTTAGAGGAACATAAGAAAAACCTAATATTTAGCCTAAGTCTGATACGAAAACAGAGATTCTTCTTATGAGGTTCGGAGGTTAGGTTACGAGATGGGAAGTACTTAAACACCCATTTCGCCCAACTAATATTGGTCTTGCTTGTTCAAAGTCTACATAAAATAAATGTTCTTCCTATTCTTAATAATGATAAAAAAGGGTTTAAAAAGGGGTGTTTGGAATGTAGGGAGATGACTCCTTGACCAACTTCAATGAAATGAAGCGATCATAGGTGTCATGTCCCAAAATGATTTGGGTGATTGCACGTTTGATTAAAGTAAATGAAAGAGATGAAGTAGAGAAGAAGGAGGAAGATGGACTTTTACCTATGCTTCGAGGGACTTCAAACACTTCTTGGTGAATTGCTTGGAAAAACTTTAGAAATGATTTCGGTATAGTTTTTGTAGAGAGAATTTTTGCCTTTGACATGGTGGAAAAGGGATGCTTTTATAGGTGAAAACAAAGTGTTTTTGGGGCGAAAACTCAGTCACCAAGAAATCTTTCCCGAGCAAAATCATGTAAAATGAGCAAGGGAGAGATTCTTGGACAGAAATCTGTAACTGACGCCCAGAGGCGCGCGCTTCCTACCTCGGGGGCGGAAGGCGCGCGCGTCTGGCTCCTATGGTCGGAGGCTCGCGACTCAGAGATGGCCTTTTTGACAGAATGGACTAGAAAGTTAGCTCTGTTATTCAGTTTAGTCCCTAGACTTAACGAAGTCAGCCAGGAACTTAGCTGAAGTAACATAAACTAACAAAAAACACATAAAAAGGGAGAAACACAAGATAAACCGTGCAATCGGGGTGAGCGGTCCAAGGCGGGGTGTCGACAACATCATACAAGGAGCAAGAGGGACATGTTGCTCATTTCTCTTGGTCAATGCACACTTGTTACCAAAACAAGTGATACAGTGGTATAACTCCTTTCAAGGAGCGTATGTCAGTAGTTTACCCACTGTACATATATTTTGTTCGAAGCACTTCTTAGTCCCCAACTATTTATATCTGGCCCGTCTTAAATTTCCAGACATATGAGAAGTGTCTTGTTTCTCATACGGTCTTCACTTTGACCTTCTATTGATTTTCATCAAGTCGACATATGTTTACGTAATGTACCTAGCACACTCCTTCGGTATCTCAAGTATCATTGTCTCATCTCAGCTTGCTTTCGTGGCTCCTGAGGCGGTTACTCATGTGAGAGAGTTAACCTTTGTCTGGTGACATACTCTTATATAGTGTAATGTATGTGTCAATATAATAGAACAAATTATTTGTACATCTCAAGATTATAAACTTGATATTCATCAGAAAGTGCATAAACAAATATAGTTCCACAAACGTAGTTCAAACTAAAGTCACAAAGTAAACTCATTGTTCTAAGTACATCTACACTCTTCGAAGACCCATATCTCTAACATGACTTAGTGTAGACACCCAGCCTTGGACCACTCACCCCGATTGAATGGTTGATCTTGTGTTTCTCCCTATTTTAAGTGTTTCTCGTTAGTTTTTGTTACTTCCGTTAAGGTCCTGACTGACTTCGTTAAGTCCAGGGACTAAACTGAATAACAAGATTGAATTTCTAGTCCATTCTATCAAAAAGGCCATCTCTGAGCCAGCGCCTCTGACCATAGGAGCCAGAAGCGCGCGCCTTCTTCCCCCGAGGTAGGAAGCGCGCGCCTCTGGGCGTCAGTTACAGATTTCTGTCCAAGAATCACTCCCTTGCTCATTTTGCATGAATTTGCCCGGGAAAGATTTCTTGGTGACTTTGTTTTGGCACCAAAAACATCACTTTTACACCTATATAAACCCCTCTAATTCACCATTGAGGGAGGATTTTTGATCGTTAAGAAAACTCTACACAAAATATAATTGCAAGGAATTTTCCAAGAAACTCTCTTTGAAGTCCTTTGAAGCATAGGTAAAAAGACTACTCTTTTCTCTCTTCTCTACTTGATCTCTCTTTTTCTCTTTTTTTATTTCATCAAACGTGCAATCACCCCCAAAACCATTTTGGGACATGACACCAAAGACTACTTCACTTCATTGAAGTTAGTCAAGGAGTTATCTCCCTACATTCCAAAAAATCCCTTTTAAAAACCCCTTTTATTATAGTCAAGAATAGGAAGAACATTATTTTGCACATGTAGACTTTGAACACGCAAGACCAACATAAGTTGGGCGAGATGGGTGTTTAAGTACTTCCCATCTCGTAACCTAACCCCCGAACCTTATAACAAGAATCTCTATTTTCGTAATCAAACTTAGGCTATACATTAGGTTTTTCTTATGTTCCTCTAAAACATAGGTGGCGACTCTACAATTAAAACACGATTAGACATCCTAGGACTACTCGCGTGCTATGTCCAAGCCGTGGCCTCTCCCGGGGTATCTACAGTGGCGACTCCGCTGGGGACATTTGAGGGTTAAACTTGCATTACTGTTCAAAGTCTACATTTTTCTGGGCATTCTGGTTCCTGATGGGGGAAACGTTCGCCTCTGGCCTTCTTGGCCTAAGGAGCGAGCGGCCCACATCAAGTACCAGAGTCGCCCGCTTCTTAATGTTCTT
Source organism: Campanula takesimana (assembly GCA_026119855.1). NCBI lineage: Eukaryota > Viridiplantae > Streptophyta > Magnoliopsida > Asterales > Campanulaceae > Campanula > Campanula takesimana. The sequence goes on from JAOWBW010001416.1 coordinate 285,385, forward strand.
CCTATTCTTCTTCTTCTTCTATGGTAATCATTTCTGCAGGGGTCACAATGTATATTCAGGACCCGGGCAATCCCCTGAGTCCAAAGTCTGACAGTCTGACAGGTTTGCCCAGAAGCGGGTGCCTCCCATAGACAATGCGCCAGGCGCGCGCATCCCACAACACAGGCCAGAGGCGCGCGCTTCTGGGTGGTTTTCCAGAACAGGAACAGGTTCCATAACAGGGCAGAATGATGGGGTGTGGGCACAGTTGCCTGCATCATGACTGATTTGGACTCTTGGACTGTTTTACTTTTGTGTTTTGTTTTATCGGTCACACGGGTGATTCGAGAGTTGTAATTTATGTGCTTATTTGTTTTTCTTTCATAAAAAACAAAATGTAAAAAATGTTTTGTCACATGTTGGACCTCACACTACATGCACATATTCTTATAAATTGCTCACTATCGAGTCACACAAGTTCATAACCCCAAACCCGTCGAGGCCCGTCCTAGGAAGTTTCAAGCTCCACCCGACCTTGACTCTTTCGAAGTGGTAAACCTCAGCCCGTGGCATAGTTCATGACTACAAATCGGGGGTGACCTTTAAGCCTCTCATTAGCCGAGCACAAGCCAACACAATTCTAGTTAGGGTCTAACACTCCGTGACTAAGTCGGTTTTCATGTGCCGAGATTTCCCTAAACTAATGTTTTCAAAACATATATGCCAAGTGGTTATCATGGACGAAATAAAACTCCGTCCCCAAGTGGTTATTATGGATGAAAATAAAAAAATCCGTCCCCGCATGTATGCTTTACTACATTAATTTAGTTTAATCCCGACATGTGTAGGATTCACAAGCGTGATGGAATCCGTTGAGTATATGGGACCGCGAGAAGGTCTATATACTAGTGTGACGATTCCAATATTTTTCTTAGAAAACTCAAAAGGGATCCCGTCCCTCCGACTTATTAAAAAAAAAGAGTCTTTTCTTTATGTGATTTTGAGTCGTGTGCCCACTGTGTGTTCCAAACCTCTTCACGGACTGAAAGTGTTACTCAAGACTGACAAGGGCCTCTTCTGCAATATAGGTTCAATTGGTACTTACCGCATCTATCGGGATTCAGCGCACCGGTTAGTCAGTGAATTGATCACTCCAGTAACTCCGACAGCATCAATGGCCGGTGACTCCAACAGCAACAACACCATGCCCCTTGAGCAACTTTCAGCTATGGTCCAAATGCTCGAAGAACAGATCTCTACTCTCAACAAAGAGTCCCAAAGCAAAGATGACCTTTGGCAATCCCATCTTGACAACCAAAGGGAGGCTCACGAGGCCGAGATGACCAAATGAAAGCTAAGCTCACCAAGCTTTCGAGTGGGAAAGGCAAGAAGGACAATGAAGAGTCCGAGTGGACCAAGGGTTTATTCGAGAGCCCTTATGTTAGTGCTCGCACCAAGAAAATAGGGGAGACAAGCACCGACAAAAAAGATAACAAGATGGTTGATTCAATCATGGCTTACATAGATCAACGTTTTAACGGTCTCAACATGGGGAAAGGCTCCGACACAAGCCTTTATCAGTCATCCATTCTCATGAGCACCATGGCCGCTCTCCCCGACAAGTTCAAGATGCCGACATTAGCAAGTTCAAGGGCAACTCTTGTCCCATGGAACACATCGAGACTTACATATGGGCTATGGTTCCAAAGAAGGTCTCTCCGCACAATGCTTCCCTCTCACTTTCGAGGGGGCAGCAAAAGATTGGTATGCAACACTCTCGCTCACCATCTGTCTTGATTGGGACGCCGCCATGCTCGCCTTCAAGAGTCAATACCAAGGCAACACCACTCACCGCCCGACCAAGAAAGAGCTCGAAAACACCACTCAAAGGGACAATGAGTCCTTTATTGATTTTACGAGAAGGTGGAATGACAAGCTTTCTGAAATTGTCGAGAGGCGTAGCACCAAAGAGCAAATGGACATCTTTCTTAACTACTATCAAGGGGAATTACAAAAGGGTTCCTCCACCTCAAGGCAAGAGGCCTCAAAATGATCGTGTCTACACTCCTCTCCAAGGCATGACTCAAACCGAGGCCTTCGAAGTTCTCAAAGCAAAGGGGCAAATCACGCCTATGCAAGGGTACCAACCCAAGACGATCAATGCCAACCATGCCCATCACAAATATTGTGGCTACCACCAACATAGTGGCCATCTCACCAAGGAGTGTTTTGTTCTCCACAATGTTATTCAAGATCTTATAGACAAGAAATAATTCGTAGTGCCTAATGGTGACGATGTCAATGTAATAGAGTTAGGAGAGCTTGTGAAGACCACTTATTCAATCCCAATTGTGAATAAGGGCTCCAATGTTATGAATGCAATTGATAATTCTTGTTACGTTGTGACTTACGATGAGGTAATGAGGGAAGTACTAGGGAATAGGAAAAAGAGGCAAGATGGGAACGTCAACATGCTAACTCGATCCGGACGAGGCATAGCTAACAACCCTACTACTTCTGCACCAAGCGTCTCTTCTCAAAGATCGCAAGCTCGCGACACTCCTGAAGATCCTTTATTGACATAGCTAAAGAAAACTCAAGCCAACATCTCCATTTGGGACCTCATTGCATCCTCGAAGAAACACCGAGATCTTATCATCAGCAATCTCGACGACACATCAGTCTCCCCTGATACAACTCCCGAGGACCTTACTGCAATGATAGGCCACATTCATTTTGGCAATGTCATCACTTTTGCCGACATGGACCTTCCACCATTTGGGTCTGATCATAATGAGGCCATCTATATCAAAGTAAGAGCAAGGGGGAGACCTATTTCAAGAGTCTTGGTTGACGGTGGTTCCGCACTCAACTTAATGCCCAGCCGAATCATGGGTATACTAGGGCTTAAGAGTTCAGATTTAAAGCCTTCCACTCAAGTAATCTGAGGTTATGACAGCACTGCCCGCACAGTCATGGGTATGGTGGAGATAGACATTGAATTCGGGAGCATGGTCATGTCCATCCCATTTCAAGTACTCGATGTACCTTCTTTGTTCAACTTGCTCTTGGGCCGACCATGAATACACAGTTCCAATGCCATCCCTTCGACTCTTCATCAATGTGTCAAATTCCGAAATGGAGACGAAATAGTGACTGTCATGACAAAAAACGTCACTATCCACAGAAAAGGGGAACTCGTTCACCATGTTCAGCATGGGTTAGCAGACTCTAATCTCTCCGGCGTCTCAATCAACGCCATTGACAAATAAGGGGGGAATGGATCATGGACCCTCGTCAATCGCAAAGTCCTCTGCATGATGAGGAATATGAATTACTTCCCTGGTTTAGGCCTAGGGAAATATCAACAAGGGAGAATGCAACCCATAGAGGTCCCATTTGTCAAAAACAAGTTCGGATTGGCGTACGAGCCTTCCAAAGATGACTTGAAGTATGAGCAAGCCGTCAAGAATGAGAAGGCCCGAGCTTAGAGGGAAGGCCGTCATTATGAGATTCCCAATTTGAGGCCTTATCGCAAGACACTGAATGGTTAGTTTTTCCGTCACGGGAAGACGTCCCGTACATGATCTTTTCCGAGCCATGGGTTAACATCAAGGGCATCATAAAGCCCGGTCTTGAAGTCTTTGCCGACTGTGAGAATCAGAAATCCGAAGGGGAACCAACTCCCATGTCGCCCCAAGAATGGTGGGGGAAGAAAGTGAATATAGAGTTCGAAACAGAGATTACCGTGGGGGAAGAATTGACGGATTTAGCCTCCATGTTCGAAGAATGGGCCATCATGGATGAGTGCCAAGTGAATGCCATCTACGACACCGACGCGAGAAGGGAAACTATCAGCGAGATCTAGCCAAGCTCAGAGCCAATCAACAACTAGTATTCTACAAAGGGGCCCGTGTTATCCGAGGAATTCTTGGTCAAGAAGATGGGTTGCATACCGCGCAAGGTTACAAAGGAAGATGTGTTCACATTCACTTTCGAGTCCGAGTGTGTTTCCGATACCCTCACCCAAGAGGATATGGAGACCATAGCCGAGCGTGTGTTCCCTTTCTTTGTTAATGAAAAATTTGATCTTTCTGAGTACCCCGAGATTGCAAACATCATGAATGATGAATTAACTAAAAGTGAATTTAATGAACTAGTTAATAACGATTCAAACAATGATGAAATAGACCACGAAAACACAACATACTTAAATGAACTTGCTCAACAGGTCCGTAGTCGTGGTGAAAATGGTCTAGGGGCTGACGAAGAACTGCATGTTGTTAATCTGGGTACCGATGAAGAGCCGAAAGAAACCAAGATCGGAAACTTCTTCAAGGGGGAAGAGAAAGACAGATTGACTGCACTGCTCAAAGAGTTTGTGGATGTATTTGCATGGTCATACAAAGATATGCCGGGTTTAGACAGAAAGGTCATCGAGCACAGGATTCTGATCAGAGACGATGCTAAGCCGACAAAGCAGAAACTCAGGAAGATCAAGCCAGAATGGTCTTTACAAGTCAAAGAAGAGATAGAGAAGCTTCTCAGTGTGGGCTTCATCAAAGTTATTGAGTATCCGACATGGCTAGCCATGTAGTGATAGTCAGAAAGGCTAACGGCAAGGTCCGTGTTTGTGTGGATTTCCGGGATTTGAACAAAGCTTCTCCAAAGGATGACTTTCCACTGCCCAACATCGACATGCTCGTCGACTCTACTACTGCCTACGAGGTTCGCTCATTTGTGGATGGTTTTCCTGGGTATAATCAGATTCTTATTGCCGAGGAGGATCAACACAAGACTGCTTTCACAATACCGTGGGGCACCTTTTGCTACACTGTTATGCCGTTTATGTTAAGGAACGCTGGGGCTACATATCAGAGGGCTGTTACAGACTTGTTCCATGACATGATCCATAAAGAAATTGAGGTCTATGTGGACGACATGATCATCCATTCAAAAGGAACCGACGGTCAACACTTGATCGACCTCCGCAAGTTCTTTGAAAGGCTTCGGCAACACAAGATGAGGCTCAATCCCGCAAAGTGCACTTTTGGGGTTATCCGAGGAAAAGTTCTTGGCTACATGGTTACCGAGAAGGGAATTGAAACGGATCCCTCAAAAATCAAGGCAATCATTGACATGCCTCCTCCAAAGACACATAAAGAAATCAAAGGTTTCATGGGCAGACTTCAGTACATCATTCGGTTTGTGCACCAACTAACTTCCATGTGTGAGCCAATCTTCAAGCTACTCAAGAAGAATGTGGCTCTAGAATGGACCGACGCTTGCCAAGAAGCTTTCGACCAAGTGAAGCATTACTTGACATGCCCTCCAGTTTTGGTTCCACCTCACAAGGAGAAGCCTCTCTTGCTCTACCTCACAGTGAATGATGAAGCCCTTGGGGCTATGCTAGCACAAGAGCAACGTGACTCCACAAAGGAGAATGCCATTTATTTTGTCAGTGGCCGATTTCAAAGAGGTGAAAAAAATAATCCGTATTGGAGAAGTCATGTGAAACACTGGTTTGGGTTACTCAAAAGCTCAAACATTACATGGAAGCCTTTCCAATCAAGCTAGTAGCAAAAGTGGACCCGCTCCGCTACATCTTCGAGAAGCCTTTCATGTCAACAAGGATAGCCAAGTGGTACTTCATGCTCGCCGGCTATGATATCACTTACGTCACACTCAAATCCATCAGGGGGAAAGTGTTCAGTGATCAGCTTGCTGAATTTTCGTGTGACGAAGTGAAGGGGGAGGACTTACAGTTTCCCGACTAGCACTTGGTTTGCACTACGACCGAGGAAAATAAGTGGCAACTTTCTTTTGATGGCGCAGCCAATAAGCATGGTTATGGGATAGGAATGTTGCTTGTCGACCCAAAGGACATCTACGCTCCAATCATAATCCGTCTTGAATTCGAGGCTACCAACAACATTGCCGAATATGAGGCATGTATAGCGGGGCTAGAAGCAGCACTAGAAAGAAATGTCACAGAACTAGAAGTATTCGGTGACTCCCTGCTCCTTATCAATCAAACATCGGGTAAATGGCGAATCCAAGACCCGACCCTCCAACAATATGGTCAATACCTCGAGGAGTTAGCTGAACAGTTCCAAGATATCACGTTCAATTATCTACCGTGGGACAAGAACCGCTTTGCCGATGCTTTAGCCACCATAGCGTCATTGGTTGAAATGCCCAAAGGAAAAATGGTGAAACCCATCAAAATTTCAAGAAGGACCAGTCCGGCATATTGCATGAGTATTGAGATCAATGAAGTCCAAACAAACCCCCGTGGTACACAGACATCATGAACCTTCTCAACAAAGGCACTTTTCCCGAGAACAGCAATGGAAATCTCGAATAGCATTACAAAAGCTAGCCGCCATATATGTGTTGATTGGAAACTGAGTCTACAAAAGACATCATCAAGGGATCAATCTCTTATGTGCAAATGAAACCGAAGCCCAAGAAATCATGCGCGAAGTCCACGAGGGCGAGTGTCGGCCCCACATGAATGGGATTATGTTAGCCAAGAAAATACTCCGTATTGGCTACTATTCGACTACAATGGAAAGAGACTGCATCGAGAAAGTCAAGAAATGCGCCAAGTGCCAATTCCATGCTAATCTGCAACATGCTCCACCTTCGCAATTGTACAACATGACCACACCATGGCCGTTCTCTTGTTGGGGCATAGATATCATCGGCAAAGTCCATCCTACGGGAAGCAACAGACAGTTATTTATTCTAGTGGCCGTGGATTATTTCACAAAATGGGTCGAAGCACAAGCTTACCGAGTTCTCAACGCCAAGAAAGTGGCCGAATTCGTGAAGAACAACATCATGTGCCGATACGGTATTCCTCATGAGATCATCTCCGACAATGGTTCTATCACTTTGAGAAAGAAATGGATGCACTTTTGGTTGACTACAAAATTACCAAACACAAGTCATCCCCGTACCGTCCCCAAGCCAATGGAGCGGTCAAAGCAGCAAACAAGACAATTGAGGTCATCATACAGAAAATGGCTTCAACAGGAAGGGATTGGCCCGAGAAATTACCACTAGCATTGTGGGGCTACCGCACGTCAATACGGTCAGCAACGGGAGAAACTCCGTACTCATTAGTTTATGGTTTTGAAGCCATACTCCCAGTCGAACTCGAGGTTCCTTCTCTACGGGTCTTACTTGAGAACCAAGTCAACGAGGTTGATTGGATGCAAAGTCGATACAAGCAACTAGCCCTACTCGACGAAAAGAGATTAAGAGTGTTTGAACGCACAACGGCTTATCAATAAAGAATGGCAAGGGCAAAGGCTTTCAACAAGAAGGTGAAGCCTCGAAATATCAAAGTGGGAGATTTGGTCCTAAGACAGCATCCTCCCAATGCCATGAATCCCCTTGGGAAATGGGGACCCCGATGGATCGGTCCTTACGTGGTGAAAAAGATACTAAGCGGCGGTGCAGTCCGACTCATAGACTTGGATGGTGATCAATTGCCAAAAGAGGTCAACCTCGACAAGCTCAAGAAGTTCTACGCTTAGCAAATGAAGACCGTTAAAAAAAAAAAAAAAAAAAAAACGCTCGCTAGGTTGAAAACCCGCGAGGGCGGCCTAGGCAAAAATTAGAGCACGTGCAAAAAAGAAGCCGCTAGATTGAAAACCCGAAAGGGCGGTCTAGGCAAAAAACAGGGTGCACAAAAAAAATGGTCTTCATTTATTTGAACTACGGAGACCTGAGCCTCTCTACGAGAGGAACATAGGCAACCTTCGGGTGCGGTCTAAAAAAATATTTTTTACCCAATCATGTCATAACAAAATGCAATTTTTATTCAATCCTCAAATCATTCTTGCCATTACAACGGATAATGTTGAGCAATAAAAGATATTAAAACATTAAATCCTAAACAAGTGGTCTATCTTTATTGCAATCTTGGGGTACAAAGAAAAATATAATCTTTCTTCGGTTTGGGAACCCATTGCTTCTTGCTACGGCCCTTGACCTTCTTGGGTGGGGGGGGAGTATTCTTGGAACCACCAAGACGAGAGAAGATGCTAGGACGGGACGGAGCTTCATCAACAACCTTCCCCTTGCCTTTGTCAAAAGAGGCCTTGACCGGAGCCTTGTATGGGCGCTTCCACACATAAGGAGAATTACCCTTACCTTTCCCCTTCTTCTTCTTAGGGAAGTAGCGTGGCCTAGGGGCTTCAACATGAACCAATGGCTTCGAAGGTTCCACAACAACCTCATTAGGTCTTCCCAAACGATCAAAGACACTTGGGAGTGCCTTCACAATAGGAACGGGCTTCATTTGTTCACCTTCAGGGACGGACACTTTTACCTCAAAAGAGAAGGTCATGGGAGCCATTATTGACAAGAATTTGAGGCTTAAAGTGATGAGAAGGATTGCAGAATATTGCTGTGTGACCAAACTGGTCGAAATGGGTTCAAATTTATAGCTGTTGGAGAATCTAGTACAGAAAAGAAAGGGGCTGTAAATCAGCAGCCCAGACGCGGGCGCCCCCACCTTTGGTGACCAAACGCGCACGCATCCCATGCCCAAGTCCAGCGCACGCGCCTTTGACAGACGGCAAAACAGAATAGGCTTTGTCAGTTCAGCAACAACCTAGGCATTTCAATGCCTTCAACCTGCAGATAGTTCATAATTCATAGCAGCAAAACAGCATTCAATAACAACACCCAAAACACTTTGGGCACACATTTGTTTGTAAAAAGGTCAACACATAAGATCGAGTCTAGATAAATATAAAAAAAATATAGATAAAATAGCTAAGACTTTAAATACGTGCTAAATGTTATTACATGTTAAAAAATAAATTGTTCAGGCACTCATCCTCCCCAGTCTACTCTGAGTCATCACCAGCGGCACTCTACTCACCCTCATCACCGCTCTCGGTCTCCTCATCATCGTAAGAATCTTCTTCAGACACCTCAACCGTGATCTCATGATGGCATCTCTTTGGCACCTGCGCCGAGGAACTAGCGCCGCCACGGCTAAATCTCCTACTCAGTGACTACCTAGCCGACTACACAGCCTCATCCACATCAAGAGCAGCTTCTCTGCATCCTCGCCCCATACTATGGGCACCCTGAGCCATGCCTCTAGCAGCTCCAGATATGGTCCCTGCAGCCTCCCTGATCAGGTTCGCCATATCCCTACAGAGCTCCAGCACTTTCTCCTCTAGCTGGCGCAGCCTCCTCCGCATTCCTTTGTTTTGGCGGCCTATGTGCCTTAAGAAGCTACAGGCACCTGTCACAACAGAAACAGGAAACTACATCAGTATGCCGAGATAAAAGAGACTGGAACAGAAAATGGGTCGTAATCAGAAATGTACAAGAAAGAATACAGTCATACCACAGCCGTCTGGGCAGGAGGCTCCCTCTCCGGTGACATCTCCTCTGGGACTATCTCCCTCTGCTCCTCAAAAATCCCAAAGTTCGAGTACGTATAGTTAAAAGGAGGCAGAGGAGGATCAAATCAATAACCTGCACCGGTGGGGTATAACTGTACAGAAGTAGAAGGAGCAGGCTGAGTTCCCCGAGGGTCGGCATACATGAAGCCCGGCATCAGATTGTTCGCTCAGAAGAGGTCATAGTCCTGATAAAGAAGGACGAAAGGGGTAGCATCAACCCCTGCCATATACATGGCTCTATCATCCTCAAAAAATGCCCCCAGTTACGAGGACAGAAAGGAGGGAACTCTGGAACCGCCGGCCTAGGCGGGTTATGGTAATCCACCATCTGGCTCCCATGCTACCAGTATACCCTCTCTCCCAAGTATATGGCCATGAACTCCATGGAGCTCATCAGAAGCCTCGAGAGGGTATAAAACAGTGTATGCTCTATGCTACCGTAAATCGGTCTCCAGGGAAACAGTGACTGAGATACAGACTCGGGCCTCAGACCATCCAGATATTGCCTGGCTGAAACCAAGCGAATGGGGACGGTGCCGGTCTTCACATTCCTAACCTTGTAAGACCACCTAGCACAGTCAGGATACAGGGGATGACCCTCTCTCTCAATCCTGAAGTCCCTCATGCCTAGAATGGCAAATCCACAGCTGCAAACAGAAAAAAAAGATAGGATTAATGACAGTCAAAAAGAGCAGATAAAGGCAGAAGTCCAAAAGGGCAAAGCGATAAATATACCTCCCAAGCAAGAGAAAAGCCCGTGACCGAGCTCCTAGTCGAACAACTAGTCAAGTCCATATCGTGATAACAAGCAGCCAGACCCGCTGTACCCCAGTTTTACTAAGTAGCCTGGTCCAAGTCTATCAGAAGGTCCAGCAGGGACAAAGCAGCAGAACTTCCCCCATTCGCAAATAGGGTGTGAGAGAGAGAGCAAACCAAATGAAACATCGGGCCACCGCTTCAACCCTATCAATGGTAACTCCCCGAGACTCAGCCTCAAGGACTCTAAAGTAAGCCCGAATCCTCCCCCAAGTCACTCGGGAGTTCTTCACCACAAACCTTCAATCGACTAGAGCCAACAACTCAACAGGCGTCCTAGCAGTCCTGCTGGCACCATAAGGGACGGGGACCCCAGAAAAAGGCAAACCGACCTGAGCCGTAAATTCAGTCGGGGTCATAGTCACCTCCCCCATCAGCAAGTGAAAAGTGTGAGTGGTATCCCACCATCTCTCCCTCAAAGCCTGAATCACATCGGGATCATTCTCCAGTGAAGGCAAACTCATAATAAAAGGGCCAAAGCACGTAGCTGCAGCCCTAGCCGTACATTCTTGGGAAATTTCTTCAACACATAAACGGGTGCCTAAGCCCCACCTTGGATTTCGGTCAAACGATTCCACCTCTAAAAGGAAACAAGAGGCAAAAAAATAAAATTCGTCAGCATAACGGCTAGAAAATGGTCAAACCCAGCATGAAATTCAACATGGCAATATCATAGCGTGCAAACAATTGTGTGAACATGCAAATGAGTGTCCAAACATTCTCTTCACAACAAATCAACAATGACAACAACATGCAAACATGATCGAAAGGCTTACTGCAGCAGTATCACGGACAAAATGGTACGACCCTAGAATGCAAAATTTTCAAGGAAGATGAAGAATTCTTACCAATCCCGCAGACACAAAGTGGGAGATATGAGTATGGGACTCATAAGTAAGCTGTCTGGGGTCCATGGCCTCAACTCTGACCTCGGCTTCTTCGCCCATGGGCATCTCAAAAGGAGGAGTTTGATGAGAACTCAACATGATTCCTCGATGGAATGGTCTCAAATGAACAAAGGAAACGTTTTGGGATGTTTTCCTTGCGAGATTTCGACTCACAATGCAAAGAGTTTGGGCAATTTTTGAACTTGGCTCGAATAGAATGAGCAGTTTTTGAATATATGTTCTGAACTTAAACGAGATGCGCGCGCCTCCTGATTCTCTTATGCACCGCGCGAGCGTCCCACAGAAATACCCAGACACGGGCGCCTCCCGTGTCCTGTTCAGGTTCAAGTTCCCATGCAGGAATAAATACATCACATCAATTCCTCTAACTCCCATCCTAGTTTTCAGCTCCACCTTGGGGCGTTTCAAGCACAAAAGTTCCGCAACGGGCATTATTAAATCCGACGGTTATAAAAGTCAAAGTTAATCTCGGCTTTTTCCTCTCTAAAGGGAAATCATCTTTTCGGTCCGCAGTTAACTGTGCCGTTACCCCACAAAAGTCATAAAGTCAACAACAAGCGCGGCTCCGAACAGCATACATCAGATACAGCTACAAACAGCAACTCGGTCCACGGGGATCAACTGAAATCACCACTTCTTGAGCATCGTAGCGGATTTACTAACGGATTTGTCAACAAGGGTTCACTAACGAACTCATCAAATGGATTCACTAACGGATTCAGCCGATGGGTTCACTAACGGATTCGTCAACAAGGATTCAGCAATGGACTCATTCAAAGAATTCACTAACGGATTCATCAAACGGATTCACTAACGGATTCGTCAACAAGGGTTCACTAATGGACTCATTCAGCAGATTCACTAACGGATTCATCAACAAGAGTTTACTAACGAACTCATTAAAGGAATTCACTAACGGATTCATCAAACGGATTCACTAACGGATTCATCAACAAGGGTTCACTAACGGACTCATGAAAGGGATTCACTAACGGATTCAGCCAACGGGTTCACTAACGGATTCATCAACAAGGGTTCAACAACGAACTCATTCAAGGAATTTACTAACGGATTCATCAAACGGATTCACTAACGGATTCATCAATAAGGGTTCACTAACGGACTCATTCAGCGGATTCACTAACGGATTTATCAACAAGAGTTTACTAATGGACTCATTCAATGGATTCACCAACGGATTCATCAAGAGGATTCACTAACGGATTCATCAACAAGAGTTTACTAACGGACTCATTCAATGGATTCACCAACGGATTCATCAAACAGATTCGTCAACAGAGTTCACTAACGGACTCATTCAATGGATTCACCAACGGATTCATCAAACAGATTCACTAATGGATTCGTCAACAAAGGTCCCCCTACGGACTCATTCAAGGGATTCACTAACGGATTCATCATGCAGATTCACTAACGGATTTTGCAAACAGATTCAATAGGCGGATTCACTAACGGGTTCAGTCAACAGATTTACCAACAGATCATGCCACCTCCTCTATCAACAAAATCCGCTCACACAGGGAGCGCACCCCTATCTCTCGCATTTTCTAATTCCTGCTTTCATCGAGTCTTTGCTTTTTTCTTAGTGATGTCCTCGGCAGGTGTACTTTCTTTCGTCGACGCGTGTTTCTTCACAATCCACGTCACTGAGGGGCTCTGTAGACACTCCGCCTTGGACCACTCACCCCGATTTCACGGTTGATCTTGTGTTTCCCACTATTTTAAGTGTTTCTCGTTAGTTTCTATTACTTCCGTTAAGTTCCTGACTAACTTCATTATGTCCAGGGACTAAACTGAATAACAGGGATGAATTTCTAGTCCATTCTATCAAAAAGTCCATCTCTGAGTCGCACGCCTCCGACCATAGGAGCCAGAAGCGCGCGCCTTCCGCCCCTAGGTAGGATGCGCGCGCCTTTAGGCGTCAGTTACAGATTTCTGTCCAAGAATCGCTCCCTTGCTCATTTTACATGATTTTGCCCGGGAAAGATTTCTTGGTGACTCTGTTTTGGCACCAAAAACATCACTTTTACACCTTAATTCACCATTGAGGGAGGATTTTTGATCATTAAGAAAACTCTACACAAAATATACTTGCAAGGCATTTTCCAAGAAACTCTCTTTGAAGTCCTTTGAAGCATAGGTAAAATGAATACTCTTTTCTCTCTTCTCTACTTCATCTCTCTTCTTCTCTTTTTTTATTTCATCAAACGTGCAATCACCCCCAAAACCATTTTGGGACATGACACCAAACACTACTTCACTTCATTGAAGTTAGTCAAGGAGTTATCTCCCTACATTCCCAAAAACCCCTTTTAAAAACTCCTTTTATTATAGTCAAGAATAGGAAGAACATTATTTTGCATATGTAGACTTTGAACACGCAAGACCAACATTAGTTGGGCGAGAGGGTGTTTAAGTACTTCCCATCTCATAACCTAACCCCCGAACCTCATAACAAGAATCTATGTTTTCGTAATCAAACTTAAGCTATACATTAGGTTTTTCTTATGTTCCTCTAAAACATAGGTGGCGACTCTATAATTAAAACACGATTAGACATCCTAGGACTACTCGCGCGCTCTAGCCAGGCTGCGGCCTCTCCCGGGGTATCTACACTTAGAAATACATCTCTAGCAAGGGGCTTAGTCATAGGGTCAGCTACCATCACATTAGTAGAAATGTACTCTAATGTTACTACATTAATTGCTATAGTCTCTCGAATATAGTTATTCCTTAGATCAATGTGTTTGGTTTTTCCATGATACTTTGGATCTTTCGTGAAAGCAATGGACGCTTGATTGTCACAATAAACTATCACGGGGTCAGATGTATGATCGACCACTCCAAGATCATGAACCTCTTTAACCACTGAACAGCTCTTTTTCATGCAGTAAATTCAGCTTCCATGGTAGACAGAGATACACTTGTTTGCTTCTTGCTATTCCACATAATAGCTCCGTTATTAAGCAAAAATACATAACCTGATGTAGACTTTCGGTTATCATTATCTCCTCCCCAATCAGCATCACTATAACCAACTATCCGTGAGTTGGATCCTTGATAACACAACATGTAGTTGACAGTTCCTTTTAGATAACGTAATATCCTTTTGACTGCTCCCCAATGTGCTCTTCCAGGATTAGATTGATAACGACTAACCATGCCAACTGCGAAAGCTAAATCTGGACGAGTACACATAACTGCATACATTAACTTGCTAATGGAACTACGATATGGAACTCTAGACATCTTATTCTCTTCTTTCTCAGTCTTAGGGCAATCATCAAGACTCAACTTTTCATTCGTAGCCATAAGAGTGTCAAGAGGTTTGCATTGTTGCATACCAAAGTGTTCAAGAACTTGTTTAAGGTAAGTTTCTTGAGACAAACCAAGGAGTCTTTTGGAACGTTTCTGACAGATTCGAACACCCAGTACGAATTCAGCTTCACCCATGTCCTTCATCTCGAAATTTGAGGACAACCACTTCTTAGTGGCTTTCAACAACTCCAGATTGTTTCCAGCTATTAAGATATCATCCACATAAAGTGAAAGGATAACAAAATCACCTTTAGATCATTTGAGATAGACACAGTGATCTTCTTCGATCATTACAAATCCATCATTAATGATTGAGTGGTGAAATCTTAAGTACCACTGCCTGGATGCTTGCTTGAGACCGTATATGGATCGTTTGAGTTTACAAACATATTTTCACTTCCTTTTACACTCAAGTTGATCCATATAAATCTCTTCATTCAATTCTCCATTGAGAAAAGCTGTTTTTACATCCATTTGATGAAGTTCTAAGTCCAAACGAGCTACAATAGCCAGAATCAATCTTATTGAGGCAAACCTTACTACAAGAGAGAAAGTTTCCTCGTAGTCTATACCCTCTTATTGAGTATAACCTTTAGCTACTAAGCGAGCCTTGTATCTTTCAATGGAACCATCCACTTTACGTTTGACTCGTAAGATCCACTTATTTCCTACAGTCTTTCGCCCTGGAGGTAAATCAACTAATTCCAAAACATTATTGGTTTTCATTGATTCCATTTCATCATCCATTGCTTTCATCCATTTTTCACTAGTATGAGATATGATAGCCTCTTTATAGCTTCTTGGCTCATCAACATCATGTGCATCAGCCATGAATGATTCATTTTCGATGTCAAAACGACGTCGAGGAATATGTCCACGCTGACTTTTACGTAAGATAGGCTCTTGAGATTCTTCTTCTAATGGAAGTGTGCTACTCGATGATGGATCCCTCCCACTATCATTAGGAAGGTGAGGAACTTCTTCCTCTATCTCCATTTGATGAGTAGGTATACCCACTTAGGGTTCTTCTATTTCATAAAGTTTAATCTCCCTATCTATTTCACCCCTGCTAGGGAAATCGTTTTCCAAAAATTCCACATTACGGGACTCAATTTCAGTCAAGATTCCATCCGGTCCTTCAGCTATAAATACATATCCCTTAGAGTGTTCTGAGTACCTAATGAAGATACACTTTTTACCCCTAGGACTTAACTTCCCGTGCTTATCGGAAGTGTTATGTACATAGGCTGCCGATCCCCATGGACGCAGATTTTCCAAAGCTGGTTATCTGCCCTTCCATAATTCGTATGGGGTGGAACTTACTGATTTAGAGGGGACACGGTTAAGAATATATGCGGCAGTCAGTAAATCATCTCCCCAAAAACTTATAGGTAGATTTGCTTGTGCCATCATAGATCTAGCCATGTCTAGCAATGTCCTATTCCTCCTCTCTGCAACTCCATTCTGCTATGGAGTCCTTAGAATAGTTAATTGCCTCTCAATACTTTTTCATAATAAAGAGCCTTGAATTGCTCTGACAAATGCTCACGTCCACGGTCTGTTCTTAAAGCCTTAATGCTTTTATCTATTTGATTCTCGACAAGGCAAGTATATCGTTTAAAACAATCTAATGCCTCAGACTTGTGAGAAAGTAAATAGATATAACCAAAACGTGTGTAGTCATCTATGAATGTATGAGGCTCCATGCCTTGCCCTTACGTTCATTGGCCCACAAATATCAGAGTGGATTAATTGCAATGGAAAAGTAGCCCTAACTGATTTTCCAGATGGTTTTCTAGTTGCTTTCCCAACTAGGCAACTTTCAAAAGTAGGCAATAACACTTTGTTAAGTGAGCCTAATAGACCCTCTTTTGCCAACCTGTTCATTCTTTCTTGTCCGATGTGCCCTAAGCGAGCATGCCAAACAGATGCATCTACGTTGATGCTACTAGAAGATGCCATTAAAGAGAAACAACCATCTTTATTAAACAACGTATGTTCAACATCAAAAACAAGAAAACCATCAACTAGATGTCCAGAATCATAACAAATGTCTACAGAAGTTCCATGAAAATTAACAGCAAATCCTAACTTACGAAGAACAGTAACAGACACAAGATTCTTTCGGATGTTCGGAGCGTAGAGAACATCATGTAGAAAAACTTTTGGCCTCCTTGTAGGTGTAGATACCCCGAGAAATCCCACTACTTGGCTAGAGCGGTGGAAGGATCCTAGGATGTCTAACTTGTTTTAATTGTAGAGTCGCCACCTATGTTATTAAGGGAACATAAGAAAAACCTAAAGAAATAGCCTAATTTATGTACAAAACCAGAGATTCGGGAGAGAAGGGTTCGGGGGTTAGGTGACGGAATGGGAAGTACTTAAACACCCACTCCGCCCCGCTTACGCGGGTCTTGCTACTATTGGTGTTCTAATGTTAAAAAGTCCTTCAAATAATATGAGAAATGTTCTAACAATTGTGAGGGAAAGAAAAGGGAAATAAAAGATAAATTGTTTTATTATATTAATGCTTAAAGATTACATGTCAAACTATTATAATAATTACATTAATATGAAATGGGGAAATTAAAGTAGAGTTGGAATGTAGGGAGATAACCTTAACCAACTTTAATGTCATAAATGTCTCATTTGATGGGGATTGCATACATTGACTAAGACAAGTAAAATAAAAGAAGAAGAATTAAGTACCTTTAGAAAGGAAGAACTTCAAACTTGACTTGAAAAGAGTTTGTGTAGAGTTTTGTTGCTTGAATAGAATTCTTTGTCAAGAACTCTTGGAGAGAAATGTGTATAGTGTGTTTGTGAAAAAGTTTCAAGTCCTTTTATAAGGTAAAAAGAGGAGCTTTTTATAGGTGAAAAAGAGAGGAAAAGATGGCTTTTCAACCAATAAGAAAATAAAGAAAATCAAATAATAAAGAAGAAATCAAATAAAATAAAGATCAAATATTTGGTTTTAAGGAAAAAGGCTAGAATATGGGATTTGGGAGTTATGAAATAAGGGGGGATGAATGTGGATGTAAAAAGAGTTCTTTGTGATCAAGAAAAATGAGGGAAAACACTGCAATCTGTAACTGTCATAATGGGAGGCAAGCGAGTCCGGCTTTAGGGGCGAGATGCGCGCGTAGCCCACAAGCAGTGCCGGAGGCGCCCGCGGGTGGAAAAGATAGAATAACAGAAATGACTCTAAAGTCAATTCTGTTATGCAGTTTAGTCCAAAAATAACGGAATCAGTTAGGAACTTAACCGAAGTAACAGAAATTAACAAAAATAAGTTAAATAAAAATACTATGTATGCAATCGGGGTGAGAGGTCCAAGGCGGGGTGTCAGCAGTGCCCCTCGGCGATGTGGATTACAAGGCAACACGCGTCGACGAAAGAAAGACATCCGACAGGGACATCACCAAGAAAAAAGGAAAAGACTCGATGAAAACATGAATTTGAGATTATAAAGGATAGGATAGCGCTACCTGTATGAGCGAATTTTGCTGATAGAAAAAGGGCACGGTGGCATGAGGCGGCCCACCGCGGCCGTAGTTTAAAGAAAGGTGTGTTTATAGTCTGTAGATGGAAATTCTTGTGCGCGGTGCGGCATATTATGATGCGCTGTGCGGCACTTATTGATTCTGGTGTGCGGTGCGGCATATTCTGATGCGCTGTGCAGCACTTGTTGATTATGGTGCGCGGTGCGGCATATTCTGATGCGCAGTGCGGCACTTCTTGATTCTGGTGCGCGGTGCGGCATATTCTGATGCGCTGTGCGGCACTTGTTGATTCTGGTGCGCAGTGCGGCATATTCTGATGCGCTGTGTGGAACTTATTGATTCTGGTATGCCGTGTGGCATATTCTGATGCATTGTGCGGTACTTGTTGATTCTGGTGCGCGGTGTGGCATATTCTGATGCGCTGTGTGGCACTTGTTGATTCCGGTGCGCAGTGCGGCATATTCTAATGCACTGTGCGACACTTATTGATTCTGGTACATGGTGTGGCATATTCTGATGCGCTGTGCGGCACTTGTTGATTCTGGTGCATGGTGCGCCATATTCTGATGTGCTGTGCGGCACTTGTTGATTCTGGTGCGCGGTGCGGCATATTCTGATGCGCTGTGCGGCACTTGTTGATTCTGGTGCGTGGTGCGGCATATTCTGATTCGCTGTGCGGCACTTGCTGATGAAAAGGGGTTCAGTGGCATGAGTCAGCCCACCGTGGCCAACTTATAGTCCGCAGGGGGATTGCTTGATAAAGAGGCGGTGTTTTCCGTGGCTCACCATGGACCAAGTTGCTGCCATTGGACTGTAGTCATTGTTGACTGTTGACTTGGGGTGTAGGCACAGTTGACTGCGGACCACTTTCTACTGGGGATGAAATTCCTGAATTGCCCATGATGTTGACTTTGTGTTGGTACCTGTTATGTGTGTGCTTGGCAGGCATACGTGCTTGTGCGATGAAATGTATGATTGTTGTGAAGTAGAAATTGTGAGAGAAATTGTGCTTGTGGTGTGATGTGATTTTGAAAGCATTTTTACATGAGAGAGAAGTATTGTGAGTGACTTCGTGTGCGGTGTGATTTTGAGGAAATTTTTGGATACATTCATACTTTCACTTACCATTGCCGCTTGATTGGAGAATGATGATGAATTGCTTCTGCCTTGGATGGAGAATGATGATGAATTGCCTTTGCTTTGGGTGAGACAGTATTCTGGATGATAGGTTGGTCGTTCCCAAAGGCTGCCTACGTATCCCTTGAAAGGAATCAGACCAGCGTAGTTCAAGGATGATAGAGAACGCTGGGGAAGAAGCTAAGAGCAAAATAAAGCACTGTTGGGTATGCCCACATATATCTCAGTTTTAATGTAATAGGATTTATTAGATTTGATTGATCCATCACCTAAGTTTTATTTCTTGGACTTTAGACCCACATGTAAGAAGTATTTATACTTCATTTTTTAGGTTGTCCATTGTTATAGACTAGGCTTAGTAATAGGGCAAGAAGATCAAGATTCAAGAAAATCACATTTTGAGCAGAGCCATGCACCTATGCGCCTATGCGCCATGCGCCTTCTAGCGCGCGCATATAAGCATTCTTCTAAGAAATGCTATGCGCCTCATTTTAATTCTACGCGCCATGCGCCATATGCCTTAGTGCGCGCAGTATTTATGCGCCTCTTTGCTCAACGCGCCTCAAAGTGTTTATTCAACACTCAGTGATTTATTGAAGATTCAAAGACTTGAAGAGAATTCAAATTACGCCAATGATCCAACGGTGGTTAAATAACACGTATGCACCCGTATCTAAGGACACCTGTCCATAACGGTCATATTTATGTTATGTGTCTAACGGCTATAAAAGGACACGTGCTCCACTCAATGAGCGACAGCACATCCGTCCTTTCTCTGACTCACCAAGGATTTCCAACGGCTAGTTTTTGGAAGTTCACTATAAATACCCCATAACTTCAACATTTTGAAGTTGCTGAGTTTTGCTAAGACCTTCAAGAATTTCTCTCTCAAAGCATTTGTTGAAGATTTGAAGATTGCCTTCGTTTTTCCAGAATTTCTCAAGAACATCTTCATACCTTCATCCTTAGCCCAGATCTTCTAGCTATAACACTTTAGTTTCATTGTGCTCTAAATCATAAAGATCTAAAGAGCCTTGAATCTAAAATCACACACTCACCTCTTTAAGTTTGATCACTTAGATCTTTCTTTTAGAGATACACCGGTTATTGTCTAGGATTTGTTCTTTCATAGAATATTAGATCTTGAGTTAGTGTATAAGCTCAAACGATTGTAATTTGTAACACTCTATCATTATATAAGATCTCCCTTAGAAATCCAAGACTAACCATCTTGGTAGAGGACGTAGATCATTTTCCCAATCGAACCTCTCCAAATAGCGCGTACTTATTATCTTGCTATTTCCTTTCAAGTCATATCATATCTAACTATTTGATTGTTTATTCATTGTAGATTGATTGATTGAACTGTGTTGTGTTGTTATTTCATTTGCCTTAGTTCCTTATTTCAACCACTTTGAGCCAAAATACTTAGAGTGTGTGTGCGCCCCTTTATCACACTTTGCGCCTATTTTCATTACTAAATTCCGCTGTGCATTTCACTCACTCACTTAGGCGCATTTCATAACGCTTACTTGATAAAGTGCGCATTTGCAATTGAGTTTATCAAGGGTACGAAAAGAATATTAAAACAGCTATTCACCCCCCCTCTAGCTATTTTTCATACCCTTGTTTCCCTTTGGGACCAACAAGTGGTATCAGAGCAAACACCTTTATAAAACATTTTTCGTTTTTCAAGCTTAACAGCTTGGGTGCCGATTCTAAATGGCAAACTCAAAACCTATGGCAACTGCAAACTACACTCACGTTCCGGTCTTTGATGAAGATCATTTTGACGTGTGAAAATTCAGCATATTGACTCATCTCAACTCAATCGATGAAAGGCTCCATGACACAGTCGTTTATGGACCTTATATTCCGATGAAGGCGAATCCAAATCCACGCACCAACGCTGCCCAACCTACAGTTCTCAAACCAAGGGAAGAATGGACTGAGGAAGAAATTAGAAGAGTTGCAAATGATGGCAAAGCAAGAAACATTCTTCTAAGCACTCTAAGCACGGCTATGAAACAACAAGTCATGCATTATGCTACTGCTAATGAGCTATGGGATGCTATTGAAGAGCATATTGAAGGAGACACCGTCTGCAAGGAGAACAAGAAATACGAAGTACAAAAGAGATTCAACAATTTCTCTCAACTCCCCGGTGAAAATTTGAGGCAAACTTATGAACGCTACTGTGAAATTATCAATCTATGTATTTCACTTGGCATGAAGTTTACTAACAAAGATTTGAATGTAAATTTTCTACAAGCTTTTGGATCAAGATACCTACATAAATCTAGCGCTCTTGAAGACGCTGGAACTTTAGATGTATGGACATTAAGGAACCTTTATCCAAATCTCAAAGTTTACGAACTCAAACTTCAGCGAATCAGCGAAACTGAAGGAAAATCAAAATCTATGGCTATGGTGGCGCACAGAGAAACTGCGCCTGAACTTGCGCCTGTTCCTGCGCCTGTACAAGATGAGAAAAGTTCTGATCCCAAAATTTCTACTTCTGAGCTATTAGACATGGATGATGAAGACTTCGCTTTATTTGTGAAGAAATTTCAAAAGTTCAGAAAATTCTCAAGACCCGGATCAACCAACAAATTTCAAGGATCTACCAGCAAAGCTCCTCAAAAGTTTTCAAGGACCAGAGATTCAAAAAGGAAAGATCTTGTTTGTTTTAATTGAAGGAACCCCGGACATTTTGCATCAAGCTGCCCGATCCCCAAATTTGAATATATGCAGAAAAAGAGCAGCCATACTCCAAATTCACTCCCAAGTTCACTCATCACAAGGGAATGGTTGCTGAAGAAGAAGCACCAGCAAATGAGCCAACACTTGGATTGAAACAGACTCCGATGAGAGCGATGAAGATTCCGATGATGGACTCGTTTGTTTGATGGAAAATGATGATGAAGTTGATGCTTATGATTCTGATAATGACTTCTCCAAGGATGTTCCCGATATGAATGCCTTGAATAAACCTATCAAGAAATCTGCAGGTTTTCAAGAAGTGAAAAAGAAGAAAGGACCAACCATCAGCGAGCTCGTTGAACAAGGATTTCTCACTCCGGCTCAAAACGATGGTGGATTGCTATTCTCACGATGTGATCTTGGAGCAAGGAACAAATTGAGAAAAGGAGCATACATTAGACCACAGGTTGAACCAACTGCTCCAATCTCCAAAATCAATGATGAAGTGATTGCTGAACAAGAAAAATTGTTCAAGAAGGCTGAAAAGGTAATTACTAGATTTGATAGTATGAAGGAAGCTTTAGAACTATCATGTGATGAAATTTCCCAGCTTAAGACCGAGAAATGTCTACTTAAATCTGAACTCACCCTCCTTAAGGAGCAGATAAAGAGCATGACTCCTCTTACTGTTAAAAACACTTTTCTAATAGAACAGAACTCACTTCTTAAAGTTCAAAATGATGAATTGGTTGCTCAAATTACTGATCTTAAAAAGATTACAAATGAGTGGTCCAATTCTCGTGTCACTATGGAGAATATATTTGAGTCCCAAAAGTCAGTGGTGATAAAAGTGGCTTGGGATTCTCATCAACTAGTGACAACTTTAAATGTGATGTCTGTGCTGAAAGAGATAGTGAATTTACCAACCAACAAACTTTTGAAATTCCCAAGGAAAAACATTCTAATTCAATGGGTAAAGGACAGGAAAAAGTCAAGAGACAAACATTCCATTATGTCTACCCAACGAAGCAATTGGGAAAGCTAATGGGAAAGATATAGCTACAGATGAACCATCTCTTGGCAAAATCATTCTTGAAAATAGGCGCGCTCCTTCTCCGAGTGCTCATTATGCGCCTAAGAGCCACGCTCCTCATCGCCGTGCACCTCCTAGCAAGCCATATGCGCCCTCCGAGAAAAAGCGCTCCAAAATTTCAAAAGAAAGATTTTGTTAAGGCTAGTTCATCTAACCCAAAGAAGAATGCCATCCCCAAGAAAAGTAAAGAGTTTGTGAAAACTCACTTGATTGGTGGCTTTCATCATTGTTCCATTTGTGATTGTTCAGGACACAAGGCCGTGGAATGCCTTTTGCGATTCACTCCCAATGCCAAAGGACGTAAAAATCCTAAGGTCAAGCAAGAGTGGGTTGTCAAAAGTTGCTAACCCTGGGACCCAAAGGAATAAAGGGGACCTGCTTAAATGTCTATATTTCAGGTTCTTTGTTTCATGGCTGGATCTTCAAAAGCTAGAAATTATGAATGGATTCTCGATAGTGGGTGTTCAAGACACATGACTGGAGTTGAATCCTTATTAGAAGATGTCCATGAAGAAAGAGGTCCCTCCGTAACATTTGGCGATAATAACAAAGGTCAAGTTGTAGCATATGGAAAGCTCAAGAAGACAAAGTGTGCATTGAAAGAGTCTCACTCGTCGAAGGGCTCAAGCACAACTTATTATCCATATCTCAATTCTGCGACAAAGGATTAGAATGCCATTTCACTTCAACGCAATGTCTTATCAAGAATGGCAAAACTGGAGCTATCTTACTCACGGGATATCGTAAGACAAATATTTATATTATTGATTTCCACAGTATGAACTCTAGTACTAATCTTTGTTTTGTAGCAAAAAGTGTGAACTAAAATAGTTGGCTGTGGCACAAGCGCTTAAGTCACTTGAACTTCAAGTATCTATCTAAACTTAGCAGGAATAATCTTGTCAAAGGACTTCCCAAGGTTGCTGATCATCATGATAAAAAGTGCGCCGCATGTCAACTTGGCAAACACCGAAGCAGTCATTTTCAAGCAAGTCAAATCCTTCAACTACAAGATGTTTGCAACTGCTTCACATTGATCTATTTGGACCAGTTTCCACTGCAAGTATTAGAAGAAACAAGTATACTCTAGTTGTGGTGGATGATTATTCAAGATATACATGGGTGGAGATGATGATTACAAAAGATGATTGTTATGATATTCTCACTACCTTATTTCGACTGCTCCAAACCCAAAAAGAAGATGACATCGTTAGTGTTAGATCCGACAATGGAACAGAATTCAAAAACAACGGTGTTGCTCGATATTGTGAAGATCATGGGATAGAACACAACTTTTCAAACCGCCGGAGTCCCTCAACAAATGGCGTTTGTTGAGCGAAAGATAGGACGTTGATTGAGCGGGAAGACGATGATAGCTGAAGCTAAATTGCCTAAGTACTTTGGGAAGAAGCTATCAACACTGCATGTTTTACTCAAAATCGTTCCCTCATCAACAAACTTCACAACAAGACTCCGTATGAATTTGGCGTGGTAGAACTCCCAACATTGCATTCTTCAAGATCTTTGGTTGCAAATGTTATATCCTCTACAAAAGGAAACGAACATAGAGGTAAATTCGATGCCAAAGCCGACGAAGGTATTTTGTTGGTATGCCAAACACTC